>OX493264.1:87019963-87386391 GCA_950370525.1 Bellardia bayeri | reverse complement strand
TTAAGAGTTTCTAACTCTCCTAACTCGAAATTATATCCGATATATTCATATGTATATATGTATATGAACCAATTTTGCTTAGAATTCATACAGAAATAAATGTTTATGCAACCAAAATTAAGAAAGTATGTATGTATTTAATAAATTACTGATAGATTAAATATTGTACATACCACACACAAAACCAACAATAACAATTGGCAATCTGAAAATAAATTAAAGTAACTTCATTAGTAAAAAAATATGTACATATGTATAATCAAATAGAATATTTACAAAAATTTAAAACAAAACTTGTAATAAAATTATAAAAAAAAGATTAAAATCACATCTATGCCATTTTTATTTATTATATTTTTAATTTAAAACTGCAACGCGCTGAGCTTTAATTTTTAATACCCAGCTGTACAAATAAACAATATTGCATGTAAGGGGAGTGAATGAATTGAAAAATAATAGAAATAAAAAATGAATAAACAGAGGTAATGTTTGGTAAATGAATGAGCAGTTGTACGAATAAATGACTGTTGCTTGGAAGGATAAATATACGGTTGTTGGCTTTCCTAAACAAAAAAAGTCAAGTAGATGCACATAATGTAAGCACGACTCTACATTATTTATTAATGAGTGTAAAACAAGTAGCAATTAAAATGTCATCCAACCCGTCATATTTATTTCTACCGGTTTTTAGTATTATTCTTCCTTATAGTAAGTATTCTAAATATTTGTTAAATAAAAGGAAGGACGGAAAAAGATGACATAGATTGGGCTGCAAGACTAAGGAAAAGGTAACAAACGGCAGCAAATGAGTAAATAGTATAATAAAACAACTAAGGAAAACTATAGAAAAATCTTGAGTGTGTGTAGTTGCAGTAGCTTTTGTTGCTATTCGTATAAACTAGGGTGACCTTTTTTAAATTTTGATGCTCGAAAGGTCTGACATTGTTTTATGGGAGCTAAATACATAAAAAAATGCTAGAAATTGTAGTAATATCGTACAACATATTTTATATGAAGTTTCCAGTAGCCATGTTATAAAAAAGTCATTTAAAAAAAATCCAATTTCAAATAGTTTATTGTATTGTATTCCATTTACCCATAGAGATTCAAATGTAATATTTAAAAATGTTCTTTACAACTCGATAACAAAACATTCATTAAATTGTTTATATATTGGGTGTGTAACTTCAAAATGCGTAATTTTTTAAATTGAAATTGGCAACTGTTGGCTATAACCTGTTCCCATCTTTCTGGCAACATATGGATTTCGCGCCATAAGAACTACACATCTTATGAGACCACGAATGAAGCCAATTTGGGATATCCTATTCTGAAGTGAAGCATATCCCGGAGAGAACTTTCTGCATACACTGGGTGATTCAAGTAGATATATATTTTTCAATAGCCTTTTTTGACAGATCACGTGTGAGTCGTGTCATGCTGTCATATTATTTTTGTTTAGTATTGTTTGGCATTTCATAATGGAAAGAATTAAGCCTGAACAACGTTAACAAATCGTTCAGCTTTATTACGTAATTCACGTACTGTGAGGAATGTGTTTCGTGCACTTCGCTCAACTTATGGACAACATAGTCGGCCTACTGAGCGTACTATTCGCAACACGATCACCCATTTTGAGACCCAGCATTCATCCAGCATTCGTCCAGCACAAAAAACGGATTGGTGTGGTTTGTAAGCCAGTGGAATCATCGGTGAATATTTTGTTTAAAATGATGCCGGTGCGACCGTTATCGTGCCATGATAACCGAATATTTGATGCCTGAAATTGAAGGTCTCGGCGACATCGCTTCAGTCAATGGATTTATTGAGCTTTATTAAACACTTCAGTGCGCACATAATTTCAAGGTTTGGGCCGGTCGATTGGCCACCAAGATTGTGTGATATCACACCGTTAGACTTTTTTTGTTGGGATATATAAAGTCTAAAGTTTATGCGGACAAACCCGCTTCGATTCAGGCCTTGGAGAAAAATATCACGCGTGTCATTCGTCAGTTACCAATCCAAATGCTCAAACGAGTCATCGAAAATTGGACTCAACGGATAAACCATCTGCGTCGTAGCAACGGCCAACATTTGATAGACATAATCTTTAAAAAATAAATGCCAAGGAATGTTCTTTCAAATGATAATAAACAATCCCCATTAAATTTGAATTTTCTGTGTTTTTTTTCTTTAAAAAAGTAGGGAACCTCGAAATGGATCACGCTTTATTACTCGGACGGAACAGAGTCTGTACTAATGAGGAAAACTTTCAAGCCATTTCTATCTAAACAGTTTTTAACAGGTATTGCAGTATTTGGCAGAGCATTGCCATTATAGTATATTACGCTTTCATGTCTGCCCGCATATTATTGGCGTTTTTCGGCCAATGTTCACTTTAAACGAATCAGTTGCATTCGGTACAGATTCTCTATTATAGTTTGGCCAGATTTCAGCAACTTATCATAGAAAGGATCCTTCAATTCTTGATTTTCACACGTCTTTGGCTGAGCAATTTTTGTCTATCGTGTCAGCAGAGTCAGCGTGAGCTTTCGTGAGCAAACTGTATAAAGAAAAACTTCCTGCTATGACGCTAAATGAGGATAAATTACAGATATCCTTCAAAATGGCACATAAGTTACGAAAGACAAAAACTGAGTGTAAAAGATAAGCCAGCTGTTATGAATTTTTGAGCATGATTTCTAAATAGTATTTCCATATTAATTAAACGTCTAAAACCGTTATCCATGTTCATAAATCTTGTCAGCGAAGAGATAAAATTCTAAAATATAAACCGGTCATAAAAAAATAATAAAGTTTTGTCGAAAAATCAATCCATACCTCGCTTACTAGTTAATGAGGCTGCGGAAATTGTATTCCTCGTCGGGCCTTTATTAAGCTATGTTACTAAGACCACTTAAAATAAATCGGGGAAAATTTCAAAATACATTTTGATTATGATAAACTTTAAAACGTATTAAAAACATGATCATACCATTAATAAGTGCGGGTTGGTTTAGGTCGTATTAATATCAACTTTAATATTGTAGTTGCTTTCATCAAGATTGCGTTTTATAAATAATTTCCTCCTTCTATAGAGTTCAGATATATATTTATATTAACCTTAGAATATCGTGGTTAAGACATAAGCTATTGATTAAAACATTATAAAATATAAAATTCCCTAGAAGTTATCAATTTCTATATAAAATAACTGAGTTAGACACATATTAAGGAGTTTAACTACCCAAAAACCAAGAACTATACCAATTTTACACCGCATTGCACAACTATAAATACATAAAACTTTTCTCAATTTTCTAAGCTAAAGAAAAAGTTCAATCTACATGTATGTGAAAATCATTATTTTTATTTTACCTGTTAAAAATGTATAAAGAAATCAATTAGAGTTTCATAACTATAAATACACTGAAATTAAAATAGTTTAAAATACCAATATATAAAAACCAATGTCTAAAAATGTAGACACCATTAGTGGCGGCCTGCTTTTTTGGAATCAAATCAAAAATTTGACTAGGCATACTATTCACGAGATTTATTCTTATATCTTCAGATATATATCTCCAAGTATCTAAAAATTTCTTTTAGGTGATAGATGCTTTCATGTTGTCGGTTTTCAGCATTAATTCGACAGCTTAATATTCCCCAATTATTTTAAATAGGGTTCTGATCTAGGGAACATGAAGGACATTCAAGTACATTTATATTTATCAAAGACAACGATCCCTTTGTTTGAGAACTTACACGTATAGGTGCGTTGTCTTGTTGAAAAATAAATTGTTTTTCATTACTATTTTTTAAATATGGCACTAATTTCTCATCTAGAAATTTTGTCTAATCAGAAGAATTCATTTTGGTGCTCGGTAACGCCAAATCAAGCACAGTGTCTTCCTAGAAAACTCCCCAAACTATCATGATCCGCCACCGAAATTTATTTTTGAGAAATATCGTGGTTCCTTCTTTAAGTCTTTCCAATAGCTGTTGAAATCATCTGGACCTTCAAAATTGAATTTTTTTCTCATCAGAAAAAATCACTATAAAAATTTGTAAATTTCTTTAAGCGAATTCAAGTCTGGCAGTTTTGTCGAGTAATAGCCTAGATACAGACAACAGCTTTTGTCGATTAATAGTTTGTGATTTTCTTAGCCTAGCTTAGCACTTATTGTTGATTTGGACTCTTTTACCTCACTTTAATTAAAAACCGGACCAAGACTCTTTGTTATATTGCTCGCACAGCTTATAATTTTACCATTGTCCCCTTCAGAAAACCTTTTTACATGTTTTAACAAACTGTTTGTAACTTTACAACAAATAGCAAACATCAAGTAAAATAATAGTAATGCAGCACAATGTATAAGTTGTTATCAACGAAAAGTTTATAAAATCAGGCAAGAAATTTAAGTGATATTGATTTGTTTATACAAATCCCACTATTGTGGAGTAGAGCACAATAAACAAAAACTATTTTGCTTTAATAAATTCTATGGTTAAAGTCAAGGGCGTGAACATTTTTTGAGAACATTAATAAACAACATTTCTTGTTGAATAATCAATGTTTAAAATTGACTTTCCGTGTATTGGGTCCAATATTGTACGCTATTTTTACTTCTGATATGTCAACATTCAATGATAGCAATGATAGCAATATATGCATATAATACTGCTATTATGGCTATCGAGGATTCTCCTTCTGAATCTTCTAACATAATACAAACTAGACTTAATCGCATAAAAGAAATGTAACATAAAGATAAATACTGATAAATCAGTTCAAACGCCACCGAAGTTAAGTAATTAAAATAAAGGCTATAAAATCAAGCTTTTACAATAATGCGCCTACTCACCACCAGAGGCGCTGCAATTCTGCACTAAAAATAAACATAATGCGCAATTGCAGAGTTGTGATATAAAAAGCTTTCTTCTTTCACCACCTTAACTTCTTCAACTATCCCCTTTCCAAAGAAAGTACCGCAATTATATATAGGCATATTAATTGCCTGAGTGTTACTTCTCTTTAAAAAAAAATAATATTAAACCTTTATTTTAAATTAATACAAATAAATTGTACTTGTTAAATTTAAAAGATTTGCTTAATGTTTCCCTGAAAATATATCGCAAATAAAAGAAATAAAAAGAAATAGACTTCCCTACAAATAATATGCAGAAATATAGGTAGTCCAAGATTTGTTATATCTCGTTTTCCTCTAGTTTTCCTCTTTATGCGATGATAAAATATATAGCTCAATTCCAGAGACCGAAAATAACTGGTTCTGAAAACTAAAACCATCCTTAGTTATCAAAAGTAAATCATCTAAAATACGTTTTTTAAAAATTGTTTTGTTTTAACGCTTATTTTAAGAATATATTAATATCTTAAAACACTGTAACACCCCCCTCCCCACTCCAGCCATTAGCAAGTGTTCATGTGTCCTTCACGAAATCTACGCCATTGTTAAACTTTAGATATTGCTCTCTTCTTATTTTGTGAGGAGTATTTTCAAAAAAAACTACAAAATAAAATAAAACAACAAAAGAAAAAAATCTTATGTTATCCAACCATGCATTTTAAAATTGTTTGCTTTGTAAAACAAACAAACAACAAAATAACAGCATAACTAAGAAAAGTTAAATAAAAAATAAACAATAGTTTAATGTTCCTTTATTTTTGTGTATTCTCTGTTTTTTTTATATTTATTATAGTTTCTGTTAGTCAAAAGGATAAACCATTACAATTGCATGTTTTTGTTTTTGCTTTAAAATAAACAAACAAATAACAAAAAGTCTACTACATACAGTCTTGTTTTTAATATTTATTTGAAAATGTTTAGCTTCCTCTGTATTTTTTAATGTCGTCTCTTCTTGGTAATTGCTCATCCACTAATTGTAATAGTACAGTAATTTCACCCAGTGTATAATTTTCGCTTCAATTATTTTGAATTAAGGAAGCTACTCGTATTGACAAATATTTTTCTTTATACCCTCCACCATAAAAAGTAGTAAATGAAAGTATATACAAGGGACCGAATATCGTTCACAACACTAAAATGTTGTATTGTCGACTATAACACAAAATGAATTTTTCATACGATTAAGCCGATAAGTGTTGTGAATCGTAATCGCAGTTTACAACATACAACATCAAAATACTTAGTGTTGTAAACGGTAATCGGGGCATACAATAAGACCCAACGAAGTATATTATTAAACCTAATAAAATTCGATGAAGTCGATTGTGTATCGGTGCATTAGATCAACTTCCGATAATCATTTAAATACGCATAAATTACTGCTAAATATAGTTATAATGTTGAAATTTAAAAGGCCTTATTCAATAAGCCTTGTATATACAATAATCAAACCATTTTTATACCCTACACCACCATAGTGGGGAGGGTATATTGGATTTGTGCATATGTTTGTAACGCTCAGAAATATTGGTCCAACACCCACATTAAAGTATACCGATCGACTCAGAATCACTTTCTGAGTCGATTTAACGATGTCCGTCCGTCTGTTTGTCTGTCTGGCTGGCTGGTTGGCTAGCTGTCCATGTTAAGCTTGTCTGCGTACAGGTCGAAATTTTGATAAAATTTGGAAAGTGATATTTTTTTCGGCTCAAGGATGGATGGAATTGAAACTGGTGTAAATCGGTCCATTATTTCACCTGGCCCCCATACAAATGTCCTCCCGAAATTGGGGTTTACTGATCATAAATGTTTGAATTATGCAAGTATCCAAACAAATTTCATCACAAATGAGTGGTAAATGAAGCCAAATCGCTTCTGCAAATTTTGTGCAGATCGGTTAATAATAACTCGTTGCTCCCATATAAGACCCACTTGCGAAAATCACTTTAAAGAACATAACTCTCTCAAAAATGTTGGTATCCAAATAATATTTAACGCAAATATATTTAATATGTGTACAAATAATATGGTCTAATTTAATGATGATCGGTCCATAATTAGTCGTTGCTCCCATATAAGGCCCACTTCCGAAAATCACTTTAAAGAGCATAACTCACTCAAAAATGTTGGTATCCAAGTAATATTTAACACAAATATATCTAATGTGTATACAAACAATATGGTACAATTTTATTGTGTTCGGTCCATAATTAGTCGTAGCTCCCATATAAGATCCTCCCCGTAATCAACTTTAACCTCCAAAAATCTTTTAAAAGTATTTGTATCGAGACAAAGTTAAACATACACAATATTTATATTCACAGAAATTTTTTGGATGATCGCTACATAATAGGTCATATTTCCCATATAGCGCACATTTCTAAAAAACTGTTTTATACATATACTGATACAATTTTAATAAACACTATGGGCCATAACCATAGTCACAAAAAAAGTGTACTTAATAGTTAAAAAGTTGACTTTTGTTAAAAGTACACTTTACTTTAACTATAGACACGTAAAAGTATACTTTAACTGCTAAAACATACTTTTAATTTAAAACGAGCTAAAGTGGCTTTTAAATAATTTAACATCACTTAAAAATTAACCAGCTGGTTATGCAAAGAACCAAAACTGGATGTGTACAAAAATAAAGAAAAGAAAAAAACCTTATACAATCTTATATTCTCTTTCTGCAGTAGCACAATTTGCCTCTAGTTCTCTTTGCCTAATGATGATATTAATCTTACCTTCTCCATTTTTCCCGCTTAATTTTATTATTTTGCCGATTTTTGTTTTTTTTTTCAATTTTCAATGACAGCTGTCTAAAGCTGCCACTTGCTTATTTTTCTTTACAGTTTGTATGAAATAATTTTCTACATATGAGGTGGCACCCAGTTAAAGTCGGTTTAATTTAAAACGACCTTAAATTTAGACTATAGTTACAAAATAATTAAAAGTAGGTTTTAAGTTTAAAGTTGTTTTTAAAAAGATCCGACTTTGTCTATGGTTATGACCCTGTGTTTTACTTTACTTTAAACATTTAAATTACAGTTTGAGAACACTTTGGCATTTACTCAACGATTACTCTGCATAAACTAATATTTGAGCGGCCCTATTTGCTTTATTTATACAACATCACCGTCTTTTAGTAACTAATGGCGGCATCTAGAGAAGACAATCGAAAGTTTCTTTCTATGGCCTTTAAAACTTATTGTTGCTATACTGCATGTTAACAATAGCGTGTTATCAACAATGTTTATAAATAGAAACTGCTACGAATGCAAATGTCGATAATAGTGGAAGGCATGTACGAGGCATGCGGCCGCGGCCGACAACAGTATTACCAGTAAATAAAAGTTTTGTTTAGTTACAAAATTATTCATACACAAATTTTGAAGTAACGCAATTTACTTAATCTGTCAATGCTGTGAGAAGCGGCAGCGCGGCAAAGTAGAGTTATTTTCAACATTGCCGCTTAAAACTATGTTGCCATACACATGTATATAATATGTGAAATATGAGTTTAGTGAACTATAAAAAAAAATATTTTCCATTTATTAATACTTTTTACACCGTAAACATGCTGTATGTTGATACTAGCCGTTAAATTTAAATTGAAATGTAATTCCGTAACAATAGCAACTTTCAAATATCAAATTGCAGCAGCGACACGACTGATAACACTATAAGAAAAGGTAATCTCGAGAAGGTCCGTAACCGTTACTCTTTAGCTCTTACCTCTGACCAAAAACGTATTAATGTTTCTGAAATGAGTCGAACCATTGCTCAAACATAATGTTTATTATTGCATGCTTTCACAGCAAGAATATTAATTTAGCTATTTGAAATTTGATGGAACCCAGAGCCTTTCTGATATAATGTCATTGGAATTCCTAAGCTATATACGATGGTATTATCCACCATCCATTGCAAATGAACATTACCTGGAATTTTCACTCCATTTCGAAGTGTATCGTAGTCGTATAGACAAGTTTATCGCCACCTCCTTCTCTCTCTAATATATCAAGTTCATTACTAGCAACATTTAGCTTTTTTTTTTTGGCCTTTTGAGCGCCGATTTTGCTAGCTAAATTAAAGCTAGGAACACTGCTGGTAGAACAGCATTGTAAAGATTTTCAGAGACTGCCCTTAACACTCTGCAATGATTCTATTACAGGGATAAAAATCGATTGACATTTGACACATCATCTACAAGAACTGAAAAACTCAATTTTGATTAACTAAAAATTTGGTTGTCATAACTGTGACGGTCTTTAAAACCGACCGTGCGCAGGGCTATTGGGGTGGTGTTCATGTTTCCCTTGAAATTTGTTAAGAACCGTTCAAAAACTAAATTTAAAAATGCAACTTAACTAAACCAATGTTAACTGGAAATAAAAAAAAATTAACACTCTCATCATATTTGAAATTAGAACTACTTCCCCATTCTCTACTTAACGAAACTGTTTTTTCTGTGTATTCAAAATGATAAGAAGACATTTTTCGGTAACATCAAACATAGCAGGTCTAGCTGAAGATGAGAAAACAAAATTATGTTTTAATATTTTTCACTTAAAAGTCTCACGAATTTATGTGAAAAATCACAAACTATTAGATTCTCGAGAGAGGGATAAAAAAGTTTTTGCAAAACCAGATGATATTTTTTAGAATGCTGAATTCTAATAATGTTTATGCGGATATCTCAAGACTTAACACCGGTTTAAACTCATCCAGCTTTAGCTAAAGCATAATTCACCTACAATTAATGATACATACTTTAACAGCTGGAAACTGGAAACTTACCAGATATTCCATTATTAAGTTACCCTAAACAACAGATTTATTACATTGTGTTTGAAGAGATCCCACCATTGAAAAATTAATTGTTACTCCAATACATTTGACTACTCTTAAAACTCCAAATTGCAGTCCCCACATCTATTTTGTTTTAAAACATGTCTACTTTTGTATATTTGACAGATGTTATATACAATATTTAAGCTAAACAAAGTTGATTTCAATTTTTCTAATTTGAGATATTTACACTTACAAAATACATATCAAAACTTACTTCTCTAAGGACAACTTTTGTAGTTTTATTTTGTCTTAAAACTACAGGACTGCAATGCAGTCATTTACATGTTTGACAAAATTTGTTTTAAATTCTTCTTTATTCTCTAGTTTAGAGCAACTGCAGCCATATATTGCAAACAAAAGTTAAATGTGTGATTTTAGTCTATTAAAAGAATTAGAAAAATTTTAAATTTCAAATCAATTACTATACTTGAAAAATGCAATAAATATGTAATTTCAAAAGTCTATAAATATTTCTATTATTAAGTGTATTTGGTATAAATACATAGATATAAAAAAAGAAATTTTTATGTTCAATAAATAGTTATTTTAAATATTGATTTGTCTCTAAAGAATTTTCCACATACTACTGCTATACTACATACATACTTGCAATACAGTTTATTGTTATAGAAACATTAGGAAGGCTTCAAATCATTAGGCAAAATGAAAGTTTTCATAAATTGTTAGTTTTAAATATGTATGAACAAATCAGTTTCTCTACATAGAAACTAAGTCAGGGAAGTGCATTAATTTTAATTAAAGTTTAAATATTACTTCGACTTACCTTAATGTCTGACTACTCAAATATAGCACAACAATATATAAAAAATACTTTTTATGCCAAAAACTAACTTTTCAATCAACTGTCACATTGAGTCAATAAACGAATGAGTATTCTCAGGTGATTTCTATTCAAATGATACCAACAACAATTCTGTCTTTATTTCACTCTTACAAAACATAAAGCGATGCTGATATGAAATCAAAATGAATCTAAACAAAAATAAATGCTTTGAAATAGAAAAGAATAAAATTAGAAACTTTTTATTAGAGTTTTCAATTTCAATTACGGGGGAGGTATGGGAGTTTCATGGAAATTAGATTATATGAACAATTTTAAATTATATGTAATAATAGGCTTTCTAAACTAAATGAAAAAGCAAAACTGCATTGTTATATAAGCTGGATAGTTTGTTGCTTTCGAAATATACATACATATGTGTCATATGTTAAAGCAAAAAGTTTGTAACTGTGCCTTGTGTTAAAAAATATTATTTTAAAATTTACAAATTTAAATAATAAAATTATATGAAGAAACTTCATTTATTCTGCATTCTTTAGTTATCTAATTATATTCTGTAGATACTACAGTGGGGAGTACTTTCTGCACTTGTAAATGCATAAAACTAAAACTAAAATGTTTTTGGTCTGTTATTTTATGTTTAATATTTCATAAAATAATTTATAAATTGAAACTAAAAGCATCAAGTTCTAAGAAAAAAACAAACTAAACTAAAACAACTCGCATGTACTCAACCAAAAAAAAAAAAACTTTAGAGAATAATAGTATTTTTTATATTTAGTCCAACGCCCGTTACACTTACACTTTTACGGTTTTTTTTTACTTTGACGTTTTATACGTCTATTTTAACTCACAAATGCTGGGAAATAGTATTTCACAAGCCTGTTGTAGAATCTTATATGTTGCACAAACATTTTAAAATATTCATTAATTTTGAAGCATTAAATCTAACCCATATATTGACTGAAATCTTTGTTTTACTTATCTAAACAAAACAATTGAAAATGGAAAAAACATATGGCTTAAATTGTTCCCGATATAAATATCAAGCAATGGTACATATTTTCAATGCCTTTCAGGAAATATAAATCGGAAGAAAAATTGCATGCGGTTAAATACTGTGAGCGTCAATATAAAGAAAACAACTAATATTATAGAAATTTAAAACAAAATATATTTGTTCAATTCACAAGTGATGTTGTAGTGTCGTAGAAGTTGTCGTCATCTGAATTTACAATAGTTTTATAAATGTTGTTGGTGAATTCTATATAAATTCTAATTATACCCTACACCACAATAGTGGGGAGGGTATATTGGATTTGTGCTGATGTTTGTAACGCCCAGAAATATTGGTCCAACACCCACCTTAAAGTATACCGATCGGCTCAGAATCACTTTCTGAGTCGATTTAACGATGTCCGTCCGTCTGGCTGGCTGGCTGGCTGTCCATGTAAAGCTTGTGCGCAGAGTACAGATCGCAATTTTGAAGATATTTCGATAAAATTCGGTACATGGTATTTTTTTCTGCCCAAGGATGGATGGAATTGAAACTGGTGGAAATCGGTCCATTATTTCACCTGGCCCCCATACAAATGTCCTCCCGAAATTGGGGTTTACCGATCATAAATGTTTGAATTATGCAAGTATCCAAACAAATTTCATCACAAATGAGTGGTAAATGAAGCCAAATGACATCTACAAATTTTGTGAAGATCCGTCCATAATTAGTCGTAGCTCCCATATAAGGCCCACTTCCGAAAATCACTTAAAAGAGCATAACGCTATTAAAAATGTTGGTATCCAAATAATATTGAACACAAATATGCTTTGTACATATACACATACATATAATAAGGTAGAATTGCATGACGATCGGTCCATATTTAGTCGTAGCTCCCATATAAGGCCCACTTCCGAAAATCACTTAAAAGAGCATATCTTTTTTAGAAATGTTGGTATACAAATAATATTGAACACAAATATGCTTTGTACATATACATATAATAAGGTAGAATTGCATGACGATCGGTCCATATTTAGTCGTAGCTCCCATATAAGGCCCACTTCCGAAAACCACTTAAAAGACCATAACTCTTTTAGAAATGTTGGTATCTAAATAATATATAATATGGTAGAAGTTTATGATGATCGGTCCATAATTAGTCGTAGCTCCCATATAAGTCCCACTTCCCGAAATCACTTTAAAGACCATAAATCTCTTAAAAATTTTGTCATCCGGATAAAATTTTACAAAAATGGGTTTCTTATGTACAAATAGGATGACACCTAATTTTATAATAGTCAGTTCATAAATAGTCAAAACTCTCATATAAGACCCCCTTCGTAATTCACTTTAACCTCCATAAATCTTTTAAACGTATTTATATCGAGATATAGTTTAATATATACTGACGGAAGTCATGGCACTAAATTATTGGATGATCCCATATATATTCTGGGTGTAGGGTATTATATGGTCGGGCTTGACCGACTATACTTTCTTACTTGTATTTTTATATGTGTTTTTTAAATGTTGTATGAAAGTTTAAGTATAGCCAACAGTTAAAATATGTAGCTTAACATAAAAATTACTCATTTTAGTCCAAAAAAAAACCACACACAAATCATAAACTGTCAGTTTTTTTTTTAACAAGAATTAGACTAAAATTAATAACCAAAAAATTTAATAATAAATATTACTGAAAATACTACGGTATGTTTTAATTTTGGAAAATAATCATAGTTTACGTTTTGTATATTTGATTTTCAAATATTTTTCTTCTCTCATTTTGAAGGTTTAACAACATAAACATAAGACTTTGATCAACATTTTGTTCACACTCAGATAGTTGTACCATACAATGTACAACATACAACGTCATTTGTGAATTGAACAATTGTATAATTCATAAGTACCCAGCAAAAACTTTACTTACAAATTAAGTTAAAGAGTAAGAGGAAACTGTCGACCAGACTACTTACAAAACTACTAGAAAAAGTACTTATTTTTCTTCGAGATGTCAAAAAGTAATCCGTTAAAATTTTGCTCTTTTTAACCAACAAATTATTAACTTATTTTTAAACTTAAAAGTTTTATAAAAATGTATAGTTGTAGACTTATTAGAACAAAATATTATAAAATAAGTAAACAAACTTAATAAATATTAGGGAAACTTATTGCAAATGATATTAATAAAGATTTATAATCATATACGAAGTGCTGTTTCACACACTTCAGTTTTAGCTGCTCAGTTTTTGGTCAATTTTTTTTTTTTTAGAAAATTTAGAAAATTGACTAGTAACTTCAAGTATCTACCCCACCCCTTTTATTCTCTTTTCCCTTCTCACCCAAAAATACTTGCCTTGAAAAGTTTGAATTGAAACGTGTGAAACCGAATTAACTCCTCTAAATCTATTTATTTGAAGTAAATTTTTTGGATTTTATAAGTACGATCTTTTTAAGATATACATACATATACGAGTATATATATATATATAAGATATATATAAGTAATTATTTAATATATAATTAGTAATACAAAAAGTGGCGAATAAAGCTACGAAATAATGAATTCTGGAAGTCATTAAAATTAAGAATGTTTTTGCTGGGTAACTTGAATTTATTTTGACGCTCATTATATGTTCATGTGAATGATGCTCTACTTTGAGACTACAGCGTCGCACCTAGAGCGTTTTTGGGGTTAATTTTCAAAGCGAATATATCCAGATCAGACCAACCGTTTAGAAATGCCAGATGGCATCTAACACACGCTACTAATACAGAAATTAAGAACTGCAGTTGATATTTATTTAGTTTATATTTTTGTTGTAAGCTACATACAGCGATTTACTCTGATACAAAATAAAGAATTTACAAAAAATTATATTTTTGCTTTTCATCCGTGTTTGTCAGAGTTGAAAATTTATTAATATGTTGAGGATTTTTAGTGTCTAGAATTTAGAGATTTAGAAAATCTTCAATTTATGATTTGACGAAATTATGTACTAATTTACAAATAGTTTCTCATTATTTTATATAATATATTTCTTCTGAAAATTGTCTATGACATTCAAGAGAAGTAACTTAGAGATAATTTTCGTAAATGAATGTGCTGTTCTGATTGCAAACGGATTTTTGTATATCGAAAAGTTCCTTTCGACTGAGTTTACGTTTAGAAAACACAAAACAGCAACAATGGCTGATTTTGACATTGGATTTCGATGAGTAGCATTTCGTATACGAATTTTTACGTTTTCTTTCGACCTGCCGTTCGAGCCATTGTTCCTAGACAAGAGGAGCCAATTGTACTAAAGATCAGTTTCTTTGAATAAAATTTCTTTATTGTTTATAAATTAAATGTTATATACACAAATAATTCATGGATAATAGTATTAATTTTACGATTTTAAACAGTCAGTTTTGCACACCACTATGGAACTTATTCTGATTTCTTATTAAACGTCAATGTTTTGTTATTTTTTTTTGGCATGAACTTAGGTTGACTCTAAAACGAATAATTCCGTGATCTTCCGAAAGAAAATAGCATCCACCTGTTATATGCAATAATCTTATAAAATACTACATTCTAATGGGTGATTTTTTAAAAGCTATAGGAAAGTTTTGCAAAAAAAAACACATAAAATTCAGAAAACTGCATGAAATCTTTATTCGAATCCATATAATTTAATGTTTGAAGATTATTTCATGCAAATGTTGACCTTGACTGCGCCTCAAATCGTCCATCCGCTTAGTCCAATTTTGGCATACTCTTTCCAACATTTCGGCCGGTATCTCACGAATAAATGCTTCAATGTTGTCTTCCAATTCGTCAATTGAAGCGGGCTTGTCTGTATGTCTATATGAGCTTTCACATAGCCCCACAAAAAATAGTCTAAAGGCGTTAAATAGCACGATCTAGGTGGCCAATTGACCGGTGCCGAATGTCAAATAAAATGTTCACCGAACTCGCCTCTCAATAAGTCCATTGTGCGGCATGTGGCACCGTCTTGTTGAAACCACATGTCATGCATTTTGGGAAAAAAAAAGTTGGATATCATCTCACGGTAGCGCTCACCATTCACAGCTACGATGCCACCAGCCCATAAACCGCACCAAACTGTGACTTTTTCTGGTTGCATTGGTAGCTCTTGCAATGCTTCTGGCTAATATTCACTCCAAAATCGACAATTCTGCTTATTTACGTACCCATTGAGCCAAAAATGAGCTTCGTCGCTGAACACAATTTTTCGGTAATTCATAGCGCGATGAACTTTCTTAACAGAGCACGCATTTTGATAATAAAATTCAATAATTTGCAAGCGTTGTTCGTTTGTAAGATGATTCATGGTTAAATTATAGACCAAACTGAAGATGTTTGACAGTGAAAAAGATAATAGCTAAAAAATCACCCTTTGCATACATTCAGTTAAATATTAAAGACTTTCATTTAATTCTCATTCAATAATTCATTTGTTTATGCTTTAACATTGAAATTATTATTTAAGAAGAAAATTTAACTATAATTTTACTTGTTGTTTTTGTTACTTTTGGCTACAAAAAAACAAGACCATAATGAATCTGACAACTGGAAGACAAACAAATGTCATTGTCCTGGTGATGGTTGTGTTAGTAATTTTAAATGTATTGTTTGCTTAAAGAAGAGCCCTACGTATGATATTATAATGGTAACATTTCATTAGCATATATGACCAGTTTAGCCAGAGTTTCTTTAAAAAAAAAATTTAATAAGAAAAGAAATGTTTTATGCACATTTATTTATTTATTAAAAATTAAACAAATAAAAAATTACAACAATGTAGATACAAAAGCAAGTAAAAAAATATTGTCGTTAAAGGGCCTTCATCCCCCAATTTGTGGTGTAGGGTATAATGAGTTGTTAATAGTTCAAAAGTTCAGAAAATCTCTCTTATATACCACACAGTGTATCACATTTCCAAGTCGTTTCGCTTAGTCATCTTTCTAAGCAAGACAGTTTTAACATATTTCTGTAACAGAGTTTTTATTATTCTTTGAACTATTATTTTCAGTTCGCAAGAAACAAAAGTTGTGAAAATTGTTTGGAAATGTGAATGAACGTGACTATTTTTGTTTAAACGTAAACAGTGGAAAAGAAAAGAGGAAATTAAATTAAATATTTATATCCACTTTTTAGACCTTTTGTTAAGGACGAGTACAAGTAGCTGGACGTATGTATATGTGACAAACATTAATGTTGTTTTTATTGTTTTATTCACAAGTCGACTCCAAAATGAACAAAAACAAAGGAATATTAACAGCAGCAAAAAAAAAACATTATACATAGAAAATAGAGACAGAAAGGAATGAGTGAATGAATGAATGAACGAGTGTATGAATGGTTGAATTTGTACTTGAAATCCAGACAGAAATAAATGCATTTAAAATGCTTTTATATTTAATATTCCAGTGTGCGACAGCTACTGTTTTATTTTTCTATTTTTATACACATGTACATATAAATAGTATTTGTTGTTTTGTAAAAATGGTAAAACAAAAAACGTGTAAAAGTCCTATATTTGATTGTAAGATAATATGTAAAATTCTCAATGTCGTCATTAATTAGTGGTTAGAATAACGATTATAAATACAGATCAGTGGATCAGTATCAATAGTCAGCACAAACAAAATATGCCACATTAGTAAATATGTTTTAATGTAGAATAAAATGACTTCTCTAAATGTGTTATTGATGTACAAACTATAATTTGTTACCAATACAAGTATACCAAGCACAACACCGTAGAAAATTTGCCTAGTGCAAAACGACCAAAGCGTCCTACAAAAACTACGGTAAGAACTATAGTAAGTGAAGTAAAAGCAAACCCACATCTAGTGCTGTAAAAATAACTGAAAATGTTACTTCTAGAAAACCTGTAAACGAGAGTACGAAATTTGAAGAGCATTGCATCAAAATGACTTACATGGTGTGGGTTATATATATATATATCCTGGCAGGATCGCCAATTGTGGGTTAAATTATTTTAAATTAAATAATTAGAATTAATATTTTAATTTTGTAAATAATATTTGTAATGTTATGTATTTGAGGAATTACTTCTGAATGAAAATTTTTACATATTTATATGACAAATAAATAAATAAATAAATAACAAAATTCATAATCTCAATGAGTATTAAATTAAAAGAAACAAAATTTATAATAATAATGGGAAATACATATATACATATATAAAGATCTACTACACATGGTAAATTGCCACGTAAGAAGAGATTTTATATTAAAAGACAACCAAACTAAATGATTGAATTTCTTTCAAAAACTTTAGATTATCCCACGCAGTCATCAGCCCTCAATCCAATTGAGAATCTGTGGGAATATCGGGACAAAGAAATTAGGCAGGTAACTATGTATTTCTTGAAAGCATAGCCTAAAGGCAGTAAATACAATATGAAGGTAGTAAAATATCGTCTGATTTTACTAAAAAACTAGTTGATTCTATGTCTAGATTATCAGCTGTGATAAAGGCAAAATAACTACAAACAAAATCTTAAATACAAAGTTTTACATAATTTTAATATGCCTGTTTACTTTATTTTGAAGCAAAAAATCTGGTAATTTTTCGTTAAAATTGCATTGTTTCCTTAGTTTTCTAGTTGTTGTAAATGAGTTATAATATAGTGTATTTGTATAATAAAACATTTGTTTCAACAATATTAGGTGTTTACTTTATATTAACGCTCACTGTACATAGAATTTCTTGTTTCAACATAATGATCACTACCATATATGATTTAAGGAAATAAATAAAAGTGACAAATGATACTTGAAAAAGAAAAAGAAAAATGATGACAACTGGCTCTCCGCACTATTAAGGTAACTCCAAACACCATTCATATTACCTTGGCAGCTCAGTTGGTCTACGGTTAATAATTTTAAAATATTCAAAATGCTCTTGGCTGATAGTAGGAATTCGATCAGAATTCTTTTGCATGATTGACATGATTTTGCATCATACATATGTATAAGACTTAATACAGACCTCTTTAACCTGTATCTGTGACGAATTTAATAAAATTTATGGTTTTCACGGAAATTGCAAGCTTTACAAGGTCTTCATATTCATGTTCATATTGTCAAAATGATCCTTAAAGGCCTTCTGAGCTCTCCAACAGCGAACCATTCATATAACCTAAGTTGTGCATGTTTACCACAACTGTTTCAACATTTCTAAATATTTTTTAAATATTATGGTCACTGTAATTATTTATATGATTTCTGCAACCAAAATTTGGTTAAGTTACTATTCACATGAATATAGCAATTACGTAATGTTTATGGTAATTAGTTTTATGATGAAAAATTATATGTACCATATTATGTTGTTCTCTATCATAATGAAAGAGCAAGAAATTATGACAAATGGATTCATCATAAACATGGTTGAAACAAAAATATGCATAGTTACTACAATCGTATATATGATTGTAGTATTCATCTGAATCGTAACTTAACCATATTATGATTACCGCAATCATAAACATTATTACAGTGTTCATAATATTGTTGAAAAACTTGTAAAAATTTTAACATTGTTGTAGTAAACATGTACAGCTATATTTTTATCTGTGTGTACGCACTGATAGTTCTCTATTTGTTTATATTACGGGTATAAAACAAACATTGACTTCTTACACGAAAATTTAAAAATATAAAAATATATTCATCTATGTATAACTACTTAAATAAGAGAAAATATTTAATTTTTAGGAAAATCCTAAATAAAAACTTATAAATATTTAACAAAACCCTTTCGCCAAAAATGACTAACAATTTTGTTAAATATTAAAGTAAGTTCACAAAATGATTATAAAAATGTCATACAGTCTACCAAAATGCAATTAAATTAATGGCTTTAAAATCATTCATTCAATTTCATAATACAATTTTGTGACAACCAAAGATGAAGTTAAACATTTCCACAATCTTTGACAAATGATAAAGGCAAAGAAACAAAATATTCCATAAGGAAATAAAAAGTTTTTAACTTTTTAGAGAACTAAAAATTAAAAAGAAAAAAGACACAAAATTTGCATCACTTTTTATGTTTTTTATTCTTAACATTTCCTTTAATAAAACTGCAAAAGTCATATCAAAAACACTTACAACCCAAAAAAAAAATTTGAAAAAATGTAACAACAACTATTAAAGGCAGGTCATCTAAACAATATGTCAAAACCCATGTCTCAAACGTATCACAAAAGCAGAAACTAAAACAATTATGAAAAGTATTTGTATGTTGTATGTGGTGAAGAACTACCCAGCGGGAAAAGATGCTGTAAAGAAACCTTCCAAAAGGCCTTATTTTACAGTTACTAGAACTTTCAGCCGCATTGCTAAATCGTTTTAATTTTATTTAAGGCCTTGTCTACTAACTACTGATTAGACGCATGATAGACCAAGTATGTATATGTATTTAAACAAACATGTACATATTTCAAACTTTTATGAGGGCAAGTCGAAAAATACTTTCATAAATTCTATGCTATAAGAATTCTATGCATATGAGACCCACGTCCGAAATTCACTGAGAAACATAAATATCCTAAAAAAAGGTTGGTCTCCAAATAAAACTCAACTCAAAACTCATGCTACAAAACTTTTGTCAATCGGTGTGGACAAACTAATTAATCCCATAACATTCCTAGTAATGGCAACAAATTTTGTACATATGAGTCCATTATACACTAAGTCAAATAAATGCCAGTACATGTATCCGTTGCAATATATTTGAACATTCATAGTTTTAAAAATACATATCCTTCTACATTTAATGAATGTAAAAAGTGCAAAAGGTGTAAAAAATAAATGAAGACACAATCGAGTTGGAACAAATCTTAATTTTATTCACAAACTCAGTGACACGACTTCTGTGCATAAAAATATGTTTTTTTTTTAATACTTTAAAACCAGTGATTTTCGAAGAGGGGTCTTATATGGGAGCTTTGACTAATTACGGACCGACCGTTACAAAATTAAGTGTCATGGTTTCTGTATATGTACATATGTACTATATATGGATCTTAGCTGTGTTGAAATTTATTTATATACCAATATTTCCAAGAGATTTATGATCGTTAAAGTGATTTTTGGAAGTGGGACTTACATATGTCTATGACCAATTATGGATCGATCATCATTAACCCTTAACTACAGACGTCAAATTATATGAACGTTGGTACAGACCACCGGTAATTTTTACCGGTTATATAAAATATGTAAAATTTTTGTAAAACAATTAATAAATTAGTTTAGTATATATCTGTTATACATAGTACGGGCTCGATTTGTGCAACTACCTATTATTGAGCTGACCGATTAGCGCAACAGCCCATTTTTTAACATTATAGTTTTTATAACTGCAACTTTAAAAAAAAAAACAGACGCGATAAGTGCAACTTTATTTTTTTCAGATGTAATATTATTTAGAAGTTATTCTATTCTCATCTCTATTTATTCTGGTTGCTTTTTTAATCAGAAGCGTAATTCAAAAGTATTTGCCAAATCATAGGCACCTAAAAAGATCCTTTCACGACGACGCTGCTCTTATAAAAAATCTTGGCTGTTTATTTACAGTATTTTTTTGTTTTATTTTGTCTCTGTTTCTTTGATTTTATTTAAGTTTTATTTCAGTAAAGTGAAGATCATTTTATAAGTTAAATATGGGAGTAGTGAAAAAAATTTTAAAATTTACCATAAAACAAAACTTAGAAATTTTTAACAAATTAAAAAGAACATGGTAAACTAAAATCTCAAATTTTTTTGTTTAAAATATTAAATACCAAATGTATGATACAAAATATAAATATATTTTTTTTATTTTTACGAGTTTTATATTTATTCACACCTTTTATTTTTTGTTTAATAAATTAATTAATTACTTTTTGTTAATTAAATTACATGTTTTTGTTAAAAAAAAAGAATAAAAATAATAGGGTATATAGTGGTCGCTTATTGAAACATTTCGAATATTTCCTTTCGGTTGCGCAAATCGAAAAATATCAAAAACTTCAAATATAACATCTAGGCCGAAAAATAAATAAATAAGAGCTCGTACTGTATTTATTGTATATCAAGATCTAGAAAAATTGTAAAAATATTTACTTTAATAAAAGCGCACAAGTTTTTTTAAAGCAAAATATATTCTGTAACCTTTTTTATTATTTTTTGAAGGTTGTAAAAAACGACAATAAAAAAATATTTACACAAAACACAAATATGTATATTCAGATACAAAATATAAAATTAAAAAAGAAAAATTTTGAAAAAAACATGAAAAGGTAATTTGGTCAAAAAATCAGATCGCATATTCCTTACAAATTCTTTCGGTACATTGCAAAAAACTTTTTGGTCCATTTTAACCCTCTTTGAAGGGCCCGGACAACTTTTACCATCCATTACTATATTCAAACGATAGAATAATAATATAAAAAAAATTAACTGTTATCCAGTTTAATTATAACACAAATTAAAAATATACTTACGGCAAGACAGACAGCAAGTAATTTTATTTTTGCTAAATTTAAATAGTAGTAAATTAAACAAATCGCACTGCACACAACTGCCACTTCAGCAAACAAAGTTATACTAAACATTAAAGATGTACATAAACGTATAATTGTACATAAACGTATAATTGTGTGTCAATTTCGGGGAAGCCCCCGAAATTGAAAAATTGTAACTGCTTACCGGTAAAAAAAAAAAATACCGGTCGTCTGTAATTAAGGCTTAAATTGGGCCAAAATGATTTTCGGCAGCGGGCCTTATATGGGAGCTATGGTCAATTATGGACCGAACTGCACAAAACGTAGTCTTTCTGGTGAAACGATTGTGAGATCAATATTGTGCACTTTTATAACTATTGTGAGATCAATATTCATTTTCCTCTTTTAATAACATTTTCGCACTAACAACTTTTCAGATTGCTCGCATAGTTATCAACACTTCTTTGACCAGTTCAACCAGTAACTGAAAGCAATATAGAAAACTTGTCATGAACACTTAAACTCAACAATACAAATACGTAAAATGAACAATATTCAGTATCATATACAATTATATTGGTTTCAATTGTATGTAGACGTATTGTACGGTTTGTTAAGTATGAAAAGCCACATACACATTTCAAATTGATTATTGTAACACAATATGTACAACAATCGTATACTTCTAAACATGCATGTGAGTAGATAGGTAATGGGGAGCAGAGACATCAAAGGAATGCCGCCGCCTTTTCCAATTGGAATTTGAATTGGTAGCAGAGGCTTCAAAGGAAAGCCGCCGCTTTTTGTAATTGGAATTTGAATGGGTCGATAGCGAATAGCTGACATGTCATGAAGGGAATCCAGTTGGATAGTAATAGTTTCTAGTTGGATAATAAGAGATGTGAAGAGAGTGAGAGAGGATTGTGTGGGAGAGTAAAAGCAGGTAGTTTTAAGGGTTGATAAATCAGGTAATATTTAAAATTAGTTTTCATTGTTTTGATTGAAAATTGAGTACCAGTGTATTTTTTCAAGACGATGAGGGATGAAATTGTATGTTTCCTAAATTATGATTGGCTGACTGTAATAGTTTGATCACATTTATCGTTTTGTGTGTATAATTTTCTAATTTTAAATTATTTTTACTATCTATTTTGTTAAATTTTCTGGATGGGATTTCCCAATTGCAATTTCTTTTTTTATTTTCATGAATGGGATTTCTAGCAGAATTTATTTGTATTTCAGTTATTTTGTTGGTTGAATATTTCTAACTAATTTTGAATTTTCATTCTCTAGTTTTAAGATTTTTATTTTGTATGAGATTAAAGAGTAAATTTAGAGTATATTATATAAAAACTTCAATTTTAAATATATTTTATTTATTTATTTATTTATATTTCTTATAAAAAACGTATAATAATTTTCTATTAAAAGAAATACATTATTTTTTTGTAAATTAAACTGAATACATTCACATGTATTTGATATAAACTCGCATATTTTACAAATCCTTGGGCAGTTGATGAAATGCTTCCCATGAATAGAATCAATCATTTTGATATTTTCATACTCGTCCAGCATGCGTTGAAAATGGTTTATTATTTGTAAATGTTCATCAAAAATACAACCATCAAAGTCATATAGAAACTTCTCAATTATACCTCTGTACGACATTTTCTTTAAAAATATGTTTCTTCGTTTAATTCTGTCTCCTCTTCCCATCTTTAACTGTCATTAATTTATTCCATACAAGTGTTTAAATCCAGAAATCATGAATGTGCAAGCATTTATTTGATATTAAAAAATTACACGAGGTGAATGTGAGATCAGTAACAATACATAACAAGATTGGTCATGCACAATATCAACTACCTGTACTTACTTTGTGCATTACACATTTATCTAAGACATGAATAAACATGTTTTTAAATTAAATATTAATTCTAATTATAAATTGAAAGGGCATAGAGATTGAATGGATTATGCACACGTGCACGTTAGTTTGTTGTAGATGGCATACAAAAGGTGCAAACTCCTATAGTGTCAAGTGCTATAAAACAGAGGATAAAGCAGGTAATATTTAAAATTAGTTTTCATTGTTTTGATTGAAAATTGAGTACCTGTGTATTTTTTTCAAGACGACGAGGGATGAAATTGTGTGTTTCCTAAATTATGATTGGCTGACTGTAAAAGTTTGATCACATTTATCGTTTTGTGTGTATAATTTTCTAATTTTAAAATTATTTTTACTGTCTATTTTGTTAAATTTTCTGGATGGGATTTCCCATTTACAATTCCTTTTTTTTTTTCTCAATCTAGCTATTTTAGTTTTTAGCTGTTATGAAAAGAACCGCTCTAATAAATAAATAAGAAATTCGTTTGTTTACCTAATTTATCTTTTTAAAAGTCAATCAATAAGAAGAATAGCCTTTTTGTTTTTGATTTATTTGCTTTTTATTTATTATATTTAACAATTATTTGAGTTTGTGTGTTTTTTTTTTTCTTTTCTATTTAAGAGTAAATAAAGTAAATATAATTTTTATTTTATTAAATATTTTGGCGAAAATTATAGTATGATTGAATTAATTTGAGTACAATATCCTTCCGGAAATGAAATACGGAACATCTGCAGGTGTCTGGACCTTCTTCACAGCTCGGCTCGGACCAAGGGCAGCTCTTAAAATGGCTTCCATTTTCCCCATCTTCCTCATCTATTACTCCATAGTCCTCATTTTGTTCCAGCATGGACACAAAAAAGTTGAGCGTCTCCCGGTGCTCATATAATAATGAGTCTTGAAAATCAATTAAAAATTGTTGAACAATCTCTCTTATTAAACTCATTTTCTATTTTAATTTTAGTTATTATTATTTACAACTTGTTATATTGACGTTCTTATTGTTACTATTAGTTTATTAAAATTTTCGGTTATTAACT
This sequence comes from Bellardia bayeri, assembly GCA_950370525.1. Taxonomy (NCBI): domain Eukaryota; kingdom Metazoa; phylum Arthropoda; class Insecta; order Diptera; family Calliphoridae; genus Bellardia; species Bellardia bayeri. Next base: position 87,361,327 of record OX493264.1, on the reverse strand, counting down.
ACATTTTTCTGAATCTTTTACTTTTTCTTTTACACTTTCTAGTGCCTCCTTTATTGAAGACTTATATTTAATTTATTCCACTACGATCCTTCAAAATGAAATGAAAAGATTATACTTGAATCCCTGCAGGTAGTGTGAGAAGGATGGATATATTTAATATTTTTCTCCTATTACATCATGCTAAATTCTATTTTATCTATAAAACAATTTTATTCATATTGAAGATAGAGCGAGGAGCGAGCGAGGGGTATATACATATACATATTTCTTTTACTCTCTAACAATGTTTGTTAAAAAAATTCAAATTTGCTATTAAGACTTATCGGAAAAATTTAAAGATCAATATAAGAAAATTAGTTCAAGTGACAACTACTACAAACTACATACATTAAAAAAAAAAAAAAAAAAAAATAAAAAAATGGATTCAGCTAAAAATTTAATTAAAAAATTCAACAGCTTTTCCAACAAAACCCTTATTCATATTAAGGATTTGGAAACTGACAAAAAGTATGCAGTCTTAAATGCAAAAAGGACGACAACAAAATATGGCCCAACCATTCAAATTGAGCTGGAAGAAAATATAATGTTTTTGCCAAACCGGTACAATTCATTATCCGATGAAGAGATGACTGAGCTATCATCAGGTATATTCCGTATCCAAAGAGAGGGAGAACGAGGCTTGCGCTTAGACACATTTGATGTAATGGTTGACTATATTCCAAACGGTCAATATCCTGTATGGCAAATCTAAAGCCTATATCTTTATTAAATTTTTTAATATTTAGTTAAATTAAAAATTAAAATAAATTCATAAATAAAAACGTTTTCATTATTAATATCAATTTTTTATTTATTTATTTCTTTCAGTCATATGATACAGAAATTTAATACATAATTGTCCACAATTATACGAATTATAATCTTGATGTTGATTGTAGTTATATTTTATATTTTTTCCTAGGTATTTAATCAATTCAGAAGGAGGTTGTAAATTTCCAAAGCTATCGAAATATTCGTTGTGTTGATTATTTTTATAATATGCTACCCAATGTGTTCCAGATCCTGTTGATAAATCTAAGTTGATGATACCACATTCTATTTTTCTAGAACGCTTTGGTAGTGTGTCTAACATGAAAATTCCTCTAAAATATGGAATATTTTTTGACAAGTATTTCAGGTCGAGATCAGTTAGTGGTCTCTTAGGTAGCATTTCTAAAAGTTTTTTGGTTTCTCTTTACAAACCAATCCATATCCCTTTTTATATGGTGTGAGGTAAAGACCTTTTCCCATTGCTATGGCCTCCATATTTTTATTATGTCGGGTTGCTTCATCAAGTTGATTTTTAGCATCCTTTGCGGCATTTATAGCTTTTGCTATGGCTGCACCACCACCAGTTAAACTACCAATTGCACCAAGAGCAGTTAGAATGGGTATTAGAGGTAAAAAACCACCAATTTTTGGAACATTTATTACTCGAGGAATTGCAACATGAGACTTTTTTCCTTTAAAAGAGTTTTTAATGACTTTACGAGCAATTCTAATAGCAGAGTTAATATCTTGTGGCTTTTCTTTCTTTAAAATTTTTGTTGCTGTTTTTATTGTTGCATTGAAAAGTTTTCTTCCACTAGATTTACTTACTTTTGAATCTTTATTTATGTTATTCTTCTTCAAACCCATGCCTAATTTTCTTTTTGCTTTCATTGTGTTTGTTACCAAATAAGCAAATGATTTTTCTGGTAGAGTACTGTCTTTTGAAAGAACTCGTTCCCAAGCTTTATTTTCAAGAATTTTATCAGCCTGATGTCTTATATTTATGTCTTTATTGTTTGAATATACTATATCATGTTCTTTGCAAGCTGTGTCTAATTTATTTATTCCTTTATCACCCCGATTTAAACGTTTTTGTAGTTTTGTTCCAGGGCCACAATATTGATATCCAGGAAGATGTAGTTCAATAGGTAGAGAGTTTATTATTTTATCCACTAAACCTTCTCCGATGACTGTTCTTTTATAACTAATATCTTTGTTATAGTGTATAACCATTTTATTTTATTCTATAAAAAAATATTAATTATATATGATTAGTATCAGTTATAAAGATGCGCTTAATTAAACAACATAAAAATATTTCCATTCGCAATATTGATTCTTCAGTGAAAAGCAATTCAAAAATAAGGCACAGTTCTTTATTACCGAATTCTATTCGAGCGCTGATAGTCGGTCCCTCGAATTGTGGCAAGACTAATGTTATGATTGGATTGTTGGAAAGTCCTAATGGTTTAAAATTTGAGAACATCTATTTATACTCCAAATCACTATATCAACCAAAATATGAATATTTAAGGAAATTAATAACACCAATTAAAGGAATGGGATATTATACATTTTCCGAAAATGAATCAGTAATATCTCCTTATAAAGCAAATTCTAACTCAATTATGATATTTGATGATGTTGCATGTGAAAAGCAGAATAACATACGTACATACTTTTGTATGGGTCGACACAAAAATATTGACTCATTTTATTTATGTCAAACTTATACAAGAATTCCAAAACATTTGATACGAGATAATGCTAATATGATCATAATGTTTAAGCAAGATGAAATGAATGTGAAGCATGTTTATAGTGATCATGTTGCAAGCGATATGAGTTTTCAAAACTTTTATGAAATTTGTCGAGAATGTTGGAAAGATAAATATGGATTTTTAGTGATTAGTAAAGATGACGAATTGAATAATGGACGATATCGAAAGCAATTTGACAATTTCATAACAATATAAATTATTATACATATTACATTTAAATATTAGTATAACATTGAACTTTTAACATACCACAACTTAGTAAATATTTGTATCTACTATTTTTAACTGATTTCTAAGTAACCTAATCCAATATCTAAAATAATATCATCGCTTTTATAATACCAGATAGCTGATTTAACATATTATCTTATACCAGGGCTGAAAGCTGATCTGATAATGTAACATCATTAATCTAGACACTAATTCATAATTTGATAAGAAAACCGAATTACTTATTTAAAATGAATAAAAATGTATTGATGGATTTGATAAAAACGAGAAATGTATTGAAGAAAAAACTTCGTAGTATGAAAGTTGGTGAAGCGGATATGCATGAACAACTTAAAGATACATTTAAACCCATAACAGAACCTTTGAATGACTTTATTAAAAACTCAAAAGCTATAAAAATAATTCCAAAACTTGAAAATAAAGAACTTAAACATGAATTCACTATTAATTCAAATCCTATATCTAAAATACCAACGATTAACAAAAGTACTCCAAAGAAAATTGTTGAAGATACATTATTAAGTAACTCCAACAACTCAGATGATTACGATGATTTTTACTCTCAGTCAGAAAGTGAAATTTTAAATACTAATAGAAATGATAAAGATTTAGTACATTTACAAAAGATAAATGAGTTAGACAATCTCTATGGTCCACATAGAGATTCCAATAATGAGTGGAAATTTGGTGACAGTAAGATTAACTTCAATGACGATAAAATTATAATTGGAAATCAAATATGGGCTCTTACACCAGGATTATTTTCATTAATGTTTCATAAAATTCCAAAGAACTATGATAAATCTGAACTTGAAATTTATAAAAAAATATTGATTAATACAAGTGCATACAAACGAGATTTTCAAGCTGATGGTAAAATAAAAGGTACGAGAGCCTATAAATATAAGCACATTATTGGAAAATTATTTAAAGATAAAAATATGAAGCAATCTATACCCTCAACATCATCATCACATGAAACAACAAACCAGAACTATATTGGTACTGGATTAATGACTGTGAATTCACAGAAACCTAACTATATATATTGGGATGATCCAAATGAGTTGGTAGATCGACTTAGACTACTAATAGCATCACAAGCTGCTGGTCATACGAATCACAATAACGAGATTGTATCAATTATTGAAGAATTATATGAAGCTAATATTATACAATAATATTAATTTAAATGAACTATGTCTGTTGATAAATTTGGACACTACCTGAACGATACAAGTGGTATAATTTCAATAAAAAATGTACCTAAATTGTTGGGGTTCTTTATGGATGCGAATAGCAATATTGACGTCCAAAACAAAAGAATCAGAAATGTGGAAAATGCTATGGAAGAGAATGATGCTATCAGTAAAGTGTTTTTGCAATATTACATTGAAAAGGTACAAAAGGAGTTAATGGAGCATTTAGAAAAAAATATTAATGATATTCGAGATCAAATTATAAAGTATAATACATCTACTAAAGAAGAAATCAGCAGGATAAAAGAGAAAATTTATAGATATGATAACTTTGAATATATCACAATAGGTGAAAATACGTCAACAGATAACAACCCATACGATATTATTTTACAAAAGAATTAAATTATGACTACAAAAAGAACCTTAGTAAATGAACTCCATAAACAAGCTCGAAAAGTTTTTAAACGTCGAAGAGTTGTAATGAAAGGAATAGATGACCTCTGGCAAGCTGATTTGGTTGAAATGGGGAATTATTCTACACATAATAAAAACTATAGATATTTATTGACTGTAATTGATACCTTTTCAAAATTTGCATGGGCTAAACCACTTAAAACAAAAACAGCAATTGAAGTAGCCCAGGAAATGGAAAATATTTTTAAATTAGGTAGGATTCCCAAAAATTTACAAACAGATGATGGTAAAGAGTTTTTCAATAAGGACTTTCAAAAACTAATGGATAAACATAATATTAATCACTACTCAACATTTAGTAGAATGAAAGCATCAATAGTAGAACGATTCAATCGAACCTTAAAAGGAATGATGTGGAGAGAATTTAGTTTCAATGGTTCATATTATTGGCTCGATATTTACAATAATTTAGTTGATGCTTACAACAGAAAAATTCATCGTACCATCAAAATGCCTCCAATCAAAGTCAATTCAACAAATGAGAAGAAATTGCTTAGCACAGTATACAACCATATAAAAATATATAAAATATCAAAATTCAATGTCGGTGATTATGTACGTATCAGTAAATACAAACATATTTTTGAAAAGGGGTATACACCCAATTGGACTACAGAAATTTTTAAAATAAAAACAGTAAAGAATACATATCCTACAACGTACATATTAGAAGACTATCGTGGAAATCCAATAGAAGGAGGATTCTATGATGAAGAACTTTCCAAAACTCGATTTCCAGATACGTACCTTGTCGAAAAAGTTCTTAAAGTTAAAGGAGGAAAAGCATTTGTTAAATGGTTGGGATTTCCAAATTATCATAATTCTTGGATTAATAAAACTGATATATTGTAGTTAGTAATAATAATAATAATAATAATAAATAAATAAAATAATATAATTGATGTAGTATTTATATATCTTGTAATGGAAAATAAACTTATAAATTTCCTTAAAAAAACAACATTGTGTTAAATTTATTTTATTTACTCTCCGACAACCATAATGTCAATAACACTTACATTGAGCTCTAAATCATCTGAGCTATCAGCTAATTATTTCCCTCCAATTTATTTGGATGGTGAATATGAGTGTGCTCTGACTGATTTTCATTCATACAACAGCATTCCCAATGTAGACGTTTATAATAACAAGTTTCATATTGGTGATCATATAATTGAAATTCCAATTGGATCCTATGAATTGAATGATATTGTTGATTATATAAAAGAGCAATACAAACGATACAGTCCAAAAAATAAAATTGATATAGAAGCTAATAATAATACAATGCAAGTAAGAGTTAATAGCTCTATTGATTTAGTTTATTTTAATAAAGAAAATACAATTGGAAAACTGCTTGGATTTAATAAAAAAATCTTAAATCCAAATGAGAATCACTATTCAGATCTTCCAGTCAACATTTTTAAAGTCAATCTCTTACGAGTGGAGAGCAATATATCCGTCAACACATATATGAATAACTCTCAAGCACACACATTACATGAGTTTGCAATTAATGTTCCACCAGGGTATAAAATTGATGAGATTCCGAGAAATCTCATTTATTTGCCAGTCAACTCTCGAGAGATAAGCTCCTTAACTCTACAAGTAGTTGACCAAGACGGAAATTTAATTAATTTTCGAGGAGAGGAAATTACAATACGAATTCATTTAAAACCCACAAGATAATGATAATTTATAATAAGAATATATCCAAACATAAAGTCTCATTTTCTCGTAATAAACAATTATCAGCTAAATTAAAATTAAAGAAATCATTACCACATAAAAACTTGACACAAGCAAACAAAGAATTTCTTAAATCGTTAAATTTTAAATTGAGAAAACCATGAGTTCAATAATAGATGTACTCGAAAAACCCTTGTCTGATGAAAATATTATTAAAAAGGACTACCACACGTATACACCATATCTTCAATCTTACAACAATAATGATGAAATTAGAATTTCAATACAAAATCAAGACTTATATGTCTTACCTGGTGAAAGTTTTATATATGTAGAAGGATTCGTTAAAGATGCTACTAATACTAAATTAGTACCTTCCTCATCCAACTTTAAATTAAAAAATAATTTTGTTGCATATCTATTTGATGAAATTCGTTATGAACTCAATGGTATTGAAATTGATCGTACGTGACATTTGGGTTTTACAAGTACAATAAAGAACTTTGTTTCTTTATCACCAACCGATAGCAATGGATTGCTCAATGCTGGATGGAATAAAGTTGATGATGTGGATCTTGTAAATGGATATTTTAATTTCTATGTACCACTAAAAATATTGCTTGGATTTGCTGAAGATTATAATAAAATAATATTAAATGGTAAACATGAGTTGATTATGTTACGCAATAAGAATGATGAAGATCTAGTGTACTCAACTGTTTCTACTGAAAAAGCTAAAATGACAATTTCAAATATTTCATGGAGAATTCCGCATGTGCAATTATCTGATTTTAGTAAGTTGAATATGATTAAGATAATAAGCAGTGGTACTTCTATACCAATAGCATTTCGAAGCTGGGATTGTCATATTAATCCACAACTTAACACAGGAACTAGTCATATTTGGAACGTAAAACTTGCTGCAAATAGAGAGCGCCCTCGTTTTGTATTAGTAGCTTTTCAGAATAAAAATAAATTTATTCATTGTGATCTTACTAATATAAAAGTACATTTAAATTCAGAATCATATCCATATGATGATCTGAACATAAAATTTAAAAATGAACGCTTCGCAATTCTTTATGATATGTATCTAAGATTTCAACAAAACTACTATATTAGAGATGCTCAACCTCTACTCACTTCCCAAGAGTTTAAAAATAAAGCACCGATAGTTGTGATAGATGTCAGTCACCAAAATGAATCTATCAGTAGCGGACCTATTGACATAAAAATTGAATTTGAAGCTTCTACCAATATTCCAGAAAATACATCAGCATACTGTATTCTTATTCATGATCGTTTAATTGAATACATACCATTAAAAGAACAAGTTCGAAAGGTCTTATAAATCATATAAAAATGCACCCCAAAATTGTTTTTATGGATTTGCAAGGTTTTAAATTTAAATCACATAATTTCATCGTAAAAGAAGTTGCAATTGTTTTCAATTCTAAGGAGTATATTAATTTCATAATAAAACCACCATTTAATTTTAAGTGTTTGTCAATGAATCAGCAAAGAGAAGCCAATTGGCTAATAAACAATTTCCATAATCTTAATTGGAATGATGGATCCATATCATTTAATAGTGTATGCAATTTTTTAAAAACAAATCTAAAGTATTCCAAAGTATATGTTAAAGGTGCTGAAAAAGTGATTTGGTTGGAGAAAATGTTAAAACAAAAAGTTTTTAATATAGAAGATACTGGCTGTCTTAATTTTAAGCAACTGGAAATGAAGTATATGGACCACATTTATTGTAGTTATCACAACTATGGGGTTTGCGCCTTACGAAATGCTATATTACTAGAAAAAGAAAATTCTACTTTATATTAAAAAACATTAATTTATTAAATTTGTTTTATTATTATTATTTTTTTTTTTTATTTATTATAATTATTATTATCATCACATATATATTACAAATGTTTATCTTAAAACTAGGAAAAGTAAATTTTAATAAATTTTATAACTTACAATGTTAAACATTTAATATTTATTTATATATAAAATTATATATTCACAAATTTTCTGATACATTAGATTAAATATTATAAATAATTTTTTAAGGAATAAATACTTATTTACCTATGTCTACACTATTAACTTGTATTTAAGAAATAAATAATTTATTAAAACATAAAAAGAATAGTTTTTTTTTTCTTATTTATATGTTAGCTTTATATACATATATATTTGACCACTACCATCTCACAGATAATTAACAAGAAAAATTATCTTCATCAATATCCATAAAGTTGTTATCCACACGATCTTTGTAATGACCCCAAGCACGTGTTTTTATTCTATCTATCATAATTTTTCTTTTATCATCAGTATGACTAAGTACAACTTTATGTATTTTTTGGGTATATAATTGATGCGCTTTGGATCTAAATAAATACATTTCGTCTGTCAAAATTTTTTGTTCAAATAAACAATCTTTATAGTCATTTATCGAGAGTTTTTGAATAACGGACTTTTTTACACCCTTTGATTTCTTTATATCGTCAGAATTAAGACTTGAAAGGGAGTACATTTTGGAACGTAAACCTACAAATTCAGTCATTACATTTCCATTGTTCTCATCTTTCATCATTCCTAATACCTTTTTGTTTAAATTAGGGAAATTGAAATGATTATCTTTTTTATATTCTGATGTATCGAAATTCATTTTAATGTCGTTTCGAATGTCATCATAAAAATCATTAGTTTGAATTGAATAAATAAAGGAATCTGTATCCATATAATTAAGGGAGAGTTTTTCATCGAATTTTGGTTTCATATAATTATAATGAAAGTTGTACATCTTCCATTTGGATAATTCTAAAACTGTGAAACCTATATATATGGGTTTGTCATAACAGGAGTCCATTTTTTTCAATTCGACTGCATACATATCGTCACTAAACTTACATAAACTTTGAAAATTTGGTTTAGAGATCAACGATCTTAGACCCAAATGATTTTTATTTGTATTTTCCCATTTAGTTGCAATACGTATGTCTTTTCTTTTATCAACACTCTCCATGGTTTTCCCATAAACAGCATTATTGAGAAGCTTAAAAAAATCCTTTTCAAATGCATTTTTAGCATTTGTTCTATGAAATGTATTAAGCTGAATATACTTTTGAAGCCATGGAGACTGTTTGAATTTTAAAATTCTGTGTACTTTTTTCAATACAAGACCCTCAGAAATACACTGTTTTAAAACTCTGTAATGAATAGTGTATTTATTTTTAAATGTAAGATCAGCTATTAATTTTTTACATTTCGATTTACCAGTGATTTTATTTTGTGGGCAAAAGGGTAGATCATTATGATAATCATGTAGTGAATCTGGATACTCGATATCTACTTCTAAAACGAAACCATATTCAGAAGTATCTGATATTTTGTTAACGTCAAAGTAATTGAGATCTTGATGACTTAACCATTCGAAACCTCCATAAGGTAGATATTCGGACATAGCCCAACCATATAAATTGTTGGCATCCAAATACATTAAATATTCTGATGGTTTACTCTCATCGAAATTATTCATGTATTTATGGTTGGCTTTAGCATACCTCTTTGAGCATTGCACAAGACCACCCCTTATTCCATTTTGCATGAACATGTACATATCACTATCAGTGAATAAATCTAATCTAATTTCAGTGGTCTTTAACATTGCATCCCAAGATAATCCTGGGGCAGTGTAGTAGTGACACGGATCTAGATTATAAATACTCTTACATATTTTCCGAAAATTTTCAAATATATCAGCAAGAAGTAAAACATCTGTTTTTAAATAAAGTTCTGTGTAATCCAGAAGAGTCTTACAATTGAACTCATTCCACACTTTTTGTGCATGCTCATATTCTTCTGCAGGACACTCCTCATTATTTAGAATATTAAAAAATTTGTCTCTACTTGGAAGCTCCGTTTCTGAAAACCTTACTAAAGAATCCATATATGAGTATGGAAACACTCCCTTTCTTCTTATTAAATTACACTGATTTTCATCGGTGAATCTATCACGAACTGTATGAAAATCGCAAATGTCAAGGTTTTTAGCTAAACTATCTAGACTAGAAGCCATAAATCTAAATGAATCTATAAAACGTATTTCAAATCCGTGATTTCTGTCTAATTTAATATAAACTGAAAGTGAAATATATCGCTCTTTATTTAATGGGATAACTTTAATACTAGCGTTCTGAATAGATGACAATTCTTTGAAAAAAAGGTGCATGTCATAAGCGGAAAGGTTGTGGAAAACAACTGGAATAAACTTTGGAGTTTGATATTTTAAATTACACTCATTATGAGCAGCGCCTCGATAAGTACCAGTGAGATGGCAGTGGTCCCTAACTTTATCGTTATATAAAAGTTTATGGCAAATGTGACATATTTCTGACCTTTTATGCAAATCTAGTTCATCTGGTTTCATCACCATTTGTTGTACTTTAGATAAATGGTTGGTATAAATCTCGGTTGCATCATATACAATTTTCTCTACAAAAATTTTAGATGCATCTTCACCGAAATAATACCTATGCCTATCATTCTCTTTCTTAAAATTACACTTAATGAAATAACCGAAAGCACACGCAATGTGTTTTTGTACATTACATGTGCTACTGCTCACCTGTTCATCAGTTTTCTCCAAAATTGATTCAAAATCTGCATATATTACAAATGGTACATTTAATTGCTTTTGATAGTTCTTAAACATCACAAATGCATTCTCCGGTTTGGGCATTAGGGTAATTTTTTTACCACATACTTGTTTGTGATTATTGTGGATTTGCTCATCATGTGTGTAATAAAGACATGTGTTGCATATGAAAAGTTTACCTCTATGCGATGTAATGCTTGATCGTAAAAGCCTAAAGAAAAAAAAAAAAAAAAAAAAAAAAAATATATAACTTAAAATTAATATTTAAAAGTGATAGGGAAATAACTTACTTGGAGATATCATTGATGAGTACATAGTGAAATTTTTCACCGGAATGTAGTAGAAGTAAATTAATATGTTTCTCCTTCTCCTCACATGTGACGTAGTAGGGTCCAATGATGGATTTTCCATTGTGCCCAAACACATTAATGCTAACAATATTCTTCTTTTCAAATAACTTTATTTGCTTCAATTCTAGAGGAAATTGCATCCCCTCAAAATTAAGCTCCATCTCTCCCAAAGCAATTCGTGCATTTTCTATGCTACTTATATTGTAAATATTACAATTTTTTCTTTGTCGGAAATTAAGATTTTCATCCGTATACAAAGCTGCAATGAGGCACCATTTGAAGCAGAAATCATCTTTATTTTCAATATTGATGAGGCCTTTTGTGAAAGCAATACTTTTAGGTAATGGGATGAAGCTTGATCCTCTTATTATTGAAGCTTTATTTATATTAATTTCAAGGGTTATTATTGAAATTAGTGTCCATCCACTATCTCTTTCCTGAAACTCCTCCATTTTTATGCAAACTTCATTCGCATGCTTCTCGTAAATCTCTGCCATGTCATCTGCTTTTGTTATCAGACTCATTTTTGAAATATGTCCCATTGGAGCAATCTTAAAGTCATCATCAATTACCTTCATATATTCACATAGTAGCTCAAAATTAAATTTAAATGTAGTATGTTTAAGACTACATTCTTCCAATTGCTTCACAATAATTTCTTTTGCACTATTGAAGAATTCTTCCGGAAATAGAATTTCTTCTTTTTTATTTAAAAAGGAATATGTCTGAATTCTCCCTTCGAAATCACTTTTTCTCACCGTCAACTTATCGCTTAAACTAACCTTTTCACATTTGTTTTTGTGGTTGCTGGTCCTTATGTGAGTAAGGTATGACGATGTTGGAATCATTACATTACAATCCTTGCAATGTTTATATGAGACATTAGGATTAATATGCGGTGGTGATGTAGTATTATGGGCTTCCCTATGTTCATTAAGTTTTCCTGCACTCATGAACAACTTTTTACAAATCTGGCAATGAAGATTCTTATGGACATTCAACATTTTTTTAGAGATTGAAGTATTGCATATAGGACATATTTCAAAATTTGTAGCATCGTGAGTATTCGTCAATGTAGTAGTGCTATGCATATCCATATGCTCCTTCAGTTTGAATTTGCACATAAACAATTTTTTACAAATGTTGCAATGCAAATTGTAATGCACTTTCAGCATACTTGGACTGCTTAGAGTCATGGAGCATAATGAACAGATTGCTGGAGCCATTTATTTTTACTTTATTTATTTTTTATTTTTATTTATAAAAATATAACCGACTTTAGTAATATATTTTGACTGGAGGGAATGATTCAATACACTGATTACAGAAAACAAAAATGCAAGTACTTAAATAATAAATGCAATATTATATTTTATATGCAGTATTTTGAAGTTGTTGTTTTTCACAGCGGTCGTTTTCATAAGGGCTAATTTTAAATATTACCTGCTTTATCCTCTGTTTTATAGCACTTGACACTATAGGAGTTTGCACCTTTTGTATGCCATCTACAACAAACTAACGTGCACGTGTGCATAATCCATTCAATCTCTATGCCCTTTCAATTTATAATTAGAATTAATATTTAATTTAAAAACATGTTTATTCATGTCTTAGATAAATGTGTAATGCACAAAGTAAGTACAGGTAGTTGATATTGTGCATGACCAATCTTGTTATGTATTGTTACTGATCTCACATTCACCTCGTGTAATTTTTTAATATCAAATAAATGCTTGCACATTCATGATTTCTGGATTTAAACACTTGTATGGAATAAATTAATGACAGTTAAAGATGGGAAGAGGAGACAGAATTAAACGAAGAAACATATTTTTAAAGAAAATGTCGTACAGAGGTATAATTGAGAAGTTTCTATATGACTTTGATGGTTGTATTTTTGATGAACATTTACAAATAATAAACCATTTTCAACGCATGCTGGACGAGTATGAAAATATCAAAATGATTGATTCTATTCATGGGAAGCATTTCATCAACTGCCCAAGGATTTGTAAAATATGCGAGTTTATATCAAATACATGTGAATGTATTCAGTTTAATTTACAAAAAAATAATGTATTTCTTTTAATAGAAAATTATTATACGTTTTTTATAAGAAATATAAATAAATAAATAAATAAAATATATTTAAAATTGAAGTTTTTATATAATATACTCTAAATTTACTCTTTAATCTCATACAAAATAAAAATCTTAAAACTAGAGAATGAAAATTCAAAATTAGTTAGAAATATTCAACCAACAAAATAACTGAAATACAAATAAATTCTGCTAGAAATCCCATTCATGAAAATAAAAAAAGAAATTGCAATTGGGAAATCCCATCCAGAAAATTTAACAAAATAGATAGTAAAAATAATTTAAAATTAGAAAATTATACACACAAAACGATAAATGTGATCAAACTATTACAGTCAGCCAATCATAATTTAGGAAACATACAATTTCATCCCTCATCGTCTTGAAAAAATACACTGGTACTCAATTTTCAATCAAAACAATGAAAACTAATTTTAAATATTACCTGATTTATCAACCCTTAAAACTACCTGCTTTTACTCTCCCACACAATCCTCTCTCACTCTCTTCACATCTCTTATTATCCAACTAGAAACTATTACTATCCAACTGGATTCCCTTCATGACATGTCAGCTATTCGCTATCGACCCATTCAAATTCCAATTACAAAAAGCGGCGGCTTTCCTTTGAAGCCTCTGCTACCAATTCAAATTCCAATTGGAAAAGGCGGCGGCATTCCTTTGATGTCTCTGCTCCCCATTACCTATCTACTCATGTGTGTGTATATTAGGGGGTATATTTTTATACTGTTTGTAACATATCTAACTAATCCGACTTTCAAACTCATTATTTCTCAAAAAGGACACTTTGATGCTCGGCTGATGGGGCAGGAGTGCTAAAACAATACTCAGCCCGCACAGAAAAGACTTACTTTGGAAAAGACGCTTAATAACATTAGTCTACATTAAATTTTATTACAAAATATTGGTCATCGTATTAAAAAGTATATATTCTGGATTCTTATAAAATTTTAGGAAGATCTAGAGATCTAGAGAAAGGACTAACAGGCACTTACAATGTGCATCCGTCATGTAAAAAGAAATTACAAAACCGTATTTTATTTGTATCGGTCTATATTTGACCATGGCCCCATACAGGTGAAGTCCACTTCCAAAATCACTTGCATACGCATAAATGTTATTAACATAGTTATAATGTTAAAATTCGATACAAACAAAAAACGACCTATATATAGGATTACAATAGATTACAATATAAAATTTCTAAAATCGAGTAGCATTGTTTCTAGCATTTTAATTTTTATATGGTCTGAGACACCTACGTAATGCTCGGTTGAATACCAAATAACTCACAAATTTTCTAACTGGTTTTTGATTTTTATATCTTCAAGAAATATTATTCTATATGGTTTACAATTCTATTACAACAAAATTTGATAATATGTAGTTCTCTTTGTAAAAGCATTCCCAAACTTTAGAGACGATGAACATTATCCGATTTGATAAAAAGTTCTAGACCTAATCATTCGAATTAAATCCCACAGAATTTCTTAATACACACTTTGAAATTACCCAAACAAATTCAAAAAAAATCATACACAATTAAAACCACCCTAATGTACGTATATATACAACGTATTTTTTTTTTTGGCCAAACTTGTACTGGCATAACAAGAAAACCAACCAACCTTAAACAAAAGTGTCATTGTGTTTATTGGTTTAATTTTTGTTATTTTATTCCTATTTTAGCAAACCTTTTAAATAAATGAATTCCATGAAATTTACTATTATTCTCTTCTTTACCTTGTATAGTTTTTGTGGATTGTTTATTTGTCCATTTGTAAAAATCACTTTTTCAGTTGATTTAACGATGTCCGGTCCGTGTAGCTAGCTGTACGTCCATGTTACTCACAAAGGACAGGTTACAATTTCAGCCCAATAATGATTGATATTGAAAATTGCTGATACAAATTTCTTTTCGATATAGTTCCCTTATAAAACCTCCATATGAAAATCACTTTAAAATTCAACACAAATATATATTTCAGATATACACAAATAAATTAATACTTGCAAAATGACAAATTTAAACTTTATTTATAAATATGTATGAACAGCAAAACTAAACTTTCATTTGATACTCAGTGGACACACTACTTTTGTTTATCCAAAAAGGTCTTCAATAAAGCAAAATAAGACAGCGACGAACTGAGAATCTGTAAAGAGTACAAGCACAAAATTTTTTCATAATTTATGCAAAACTAAAAGCAGCCAATAATACAGTATGTAGTTGATTACGATATTTACCTTGCTAAAACTTTCCAACGACAGAAAGAAAAATTTCAAGGCATCCATTTGGACAGGACGTTGGCTGCGCATTATCATAAAACGCAATTTATTGCAAAAGTCCTTACCAGCTGGATAATATTTAATTTGCTTCCATAATGGCAACTTGGCACTCAATAAGGCCGTATCCATGTCCTTTTGCTTAAATAGTAAAGGTGAGTCTTTCGACAGCTGACCACCCTCCCAATTACACAGGTACAAATAGAGGGCGGTGTCCGTAGACTGAAAACAAACATTATTTTTATTTTTTTGTCTCTTTACAATTTGTCACAGTCACACGAACACTTTGTTGCAAATAAAAAAAATTTCTTTTTCTTTTTGTGAACATTAACTTATTGAAACAAAAATTAGCTAGAAAATCTTTAAAACGAAAACTAAACTAAAATATAATACATACTCGTATATGAAATATGTTAAATTTTTATAAGAAATAGTAAACTTTACATAC
The DNA here is from genome assembly GCA_950370525.1 of Bellardia bayeri. Taxonomy (NCBI): domain Eukaryota; kingdom Metazoa; phylum Arthropoda; class Insecta; order Diptera; family Calliphoridae; genus Bellardia; species Bellardia bayeri. The sequence goes on along the minus strand of OX493264.1, from coordinate 87,345,269 downwards.
GTATTTTATGAGCATCGCACCACAGGAACAAACCACGTACAATTGCAATAAGACTGATATTAAAAATGACGAGAACAACATGAAATCTTTTAATGAAGATTTTCCAGTCTTTTTATTTTTTTTTTTAGCAAAATATTGAGTATAAGAAAAAACACATATAATTTCAATTAGTCAGTTGTTTTATTTAATTGGGTAAGAAAATGAAGTATGAGCTAAATACAATATTATATAGGGAGATTCATTTAGACGTATAATTTTATATCGTTTTATTGGACGTAGAATTTGTTTTAATAAAATTTTTGTTTTTTTCTTTACGTTCTGTTATAAAGGTTTGATTTTACAGATTTAAACATAATTAGCAGTACTTTTTGGAAGTTTTACCTTTATTGCAATCAGTGAACCAGACAATGTAGGATTTGTGCACCAATTTCATTCGATTTATATTTTCCATTGCTCTTATGCAAATATATATATATCCCGAGTAAAATAATTTTTTCACAAAATTAATGGGACATCTTATTATTTTATAGCAACTGCGCTTTTTCTACAGGCTTAAAATCTTATAATAGATCAATGATGACTAGAATAATGTTTCAATCATTAAAAAATGATTTGATTTTTCTTAGAATATTTATTTTTTTTAATATTTTCTTAGAATAGTTTTAACCGACAATGAATTTTAATACAAAAATGGTAGAGTTAAATCTTTACCCGGTCTTGGTATAATTATTAATTGAGTAATTTTCCAAATTCTTGTTTCAAAATTCCATTAAAAAAATTATATAGTACAATTATTGCCACGTTTGCTTTCAGGTTGTTAATATTAATGGTTCATATCGCGGTTGCTTTTTCTTTTTTTATACCCTACACCACAATAAAATTTGGTACGTGATATATTCTCGGCCCACCACGGATTAGATTGAAACTGGTAGAAATTGGTCCATTATTTTACTTGGCCCCCATTCAAATGTCCTCCCGAAATAGGAGTTTAACGATCATAAATGTTTGAATTATGCAAGTACCCAAACAAATTTCAACACAAATTATAAGTAAATGAAGTCAAATCACATCAAATGTTTTTAATATCGGTCCATAATTGATCATAGCTCCCATATAAGCCCCCTTTCGAAAATCACTTTAAAGTGCATAACTCTCTCAAAAATAAAATTCAACACAAATAAGTTTCATATATACAGAAATGACGACACCAAATTTTATAATGGTCGGTGCATAATTAGTCGAAACTTCCATATTAGACTCTCTCCTTAATTTGCTTTAACCTCCATAAATCGTGTAAAAGTATTCAAAGTATAACATACATAATATTTATATTCACAGAAGTCATAGCACAAAATTGTTGGATGATCGGTCCATAATAGGTCATATCTCCCATATAGCGCCCATTTCTGAAAAACTGTTTTTTACACATACTGGGTGTAGGGTATTAAATGGTCGGGCTTGACCGACTATACTTTCTAACTTGTTTTTTTTTTTAATCTCTTAATATCATTTGAACTAATATTCATTTGGCGAGAGGATTCTTCCAACTCTGAAACATTTGCCGGGGAATTAGGTTGAAATTGTTTACTTAAGTGATTACCAGATATGTGGTTTTTTCCATAGCAGACTTGGTGCCTGTACTGCTTACTTAATTTTTCTCGTTGTCTTCTATTTTTTTATTTGGTATTTGTTAAACCTTCAAAATAAATTCCGTTTAAGTGATCCTTTTCTAAGTGAAAGGCTTCTCTCAGTTTTCTTACTACTGTTGTTATTCTCTTCTGAATTTTCTATTTTCAAAAAGAGGTATTTAGGTTTTCGAGAATTTGTACTTCCAAAGCCGAAAATATCAATGTCGTGAAGACTATGTCATTTTGATCTAAATCTTCGTAGAAATAAAGAAATCGTCCTTAAGTGCTTTTGCTAATGATTATGAGAGGTTAGTATTCAGTTTGGTTGGTTGTTACATTACAAACAGGACATTCGCAGAGAATTTAAAAAAAAAATATTTTTTTCTTTTTACGGTCCCGCTAACTCTGATAGTAACTCAAAGTATCAATAATCTTCGTATCTGAAGTTTTGCTCAATGCTCATTTCATAATACCGGTATTACCACTAAACTATTTATTTAATGCAAATTCCGCTCTGGCTTGATTGATTACATAGAAACCCAAAATAGAGTAATGTCATTTAAGCAGTCTAAAATTTACTACCACAGATTGTCGACAAAGAAACCAAGGCTTTCACGAAACAAACCACAGTTTTAGATTCTTATCACAAGTTTATCAAATAAGTACTCAGAGCTTACACCTTAGAACTCATATAATGATCATCTTCGGCCTTTATTTAATTTTGCACCGAAAATAATAAGCAACCATAACCATTTAAAATAATTCCTAAGTACAGATTTTTTTAATTCCTCCACTGAATGCCATAGACATTTGTATTTAGAACGATTTTCCACTTAACTACTCAAAAGCGAGGGTTTTAGAATATGTTTGCTGCAAATACATACATTTTAAAAAGGAAAATTAATCAAAATTAATTTCTTAAAATTATAACAGTTTTCTATTAAAGAGTAATTGTAAATTTACAACCATAAACCATATTGTGTCGTATACATTTAACTAAATAGAAAATTTCATCATACTTACAAGAAGAAACTGAAAGCCACAAAAACATATTAAAAATGTTGAATTTAGAATATTCACGAAAAGAGGAAATGAAATCGAATCATTCAGTTGCACACTGAAGCTAAAAATATAATATAAACATAAAATTAAAATTTTAAATAAGAATTCTCCATTAATTGCCACAAAAGCCACACAAACTCAAAAGACATACACACGCTGTAAAATTTTGTAAAGACAAAGGTGCAAAGACATTATTCTTCAAAATGCGAAACATTAGGAAACAGACAAACACAGGTTTCATACAGGGGAATGTGGCAACAGTCACAACAAGCAACTTGTTAAAACAAGCATCTTCTATTTACCGAATTAATTCATTATGACGTGCAGATAATTCATGCAAACGCTTCGTATACATATCTTGTAATAGTTTAATATTTCTGGCATCCGGCTGGGCATCATAACCAAAATTCATAGCATCACTGCCGCCAATGCTGACACCAATATTAACATCATAACGTTTCAGCCACTCAGCATGACACTCTGGTATTAGACGGACAATGTCACCATGCAGGATTTCAAATTGGCCACTCAAATAACTGACAAACATTAGCAGGAGTGCATCAAAAGCATAGAAATGTGAGATGACCACATAACCGGCTGAAATGGATGACAAATATGTGACTATATATAGATATGGATTCGTTTGAATGTCGTATGGAAATATCATTGGATATGGCATCCTTTTGTTGGTGGACTCCAAGTTTTGATTTGTAGTTAAGAGGACAAAAACCGGTATGGCGCAGTACAAAATTAACACGTTAAACATAAGAACAAAGTACACATATACTGGCCTCATAACACGATGGCAACGTTTAATAATGCGGGGATATTTATCACTGTAAAAATTAAATTGTTAATTAGATGATAATTGAAATACATACTGAAAGAGAAACAAAAAAAAAACATTTTTTTGAATAGTTCAAACTGAAGTTGAATTTATTATAAACTATTAAACCGACAACTGATGTAAAATGTTTGAAAATGAAAACAAATTCTAAAAACCGATATGGTAAGATTTTACATATTTGAATATAGATATCATAGTATAACTATACAAGGTGAGTGCAAATCGGCAACAAATACAACACAATACTGAAACAAATTGCATTTTGTTTGTGTAAAATAATGTACTACTGTCAAAAACACTTGAAAAAGTATTACTTTTGACATAAGTAAATTGTAAACAAAGTCAGTCAGCTGTGCTACTGCACTCAGCTTGTATAGTTACACCATGATAAATATATTGAACACATTCATAAGCTCCTCCTATATTTATCTGTTAGTACAGTCAAAAATACATCTATTTATCCAATAGTTGAAGAGCAAGGACTCTCAACAGCTTTTAACACATCCATATTTTATGCCACGATTAATTTTCTCTATTTTAATCCAGTCTAATTTGGAGAGTAAAACTCATCGCACTAATATATAGCACGGAGAATGATGAATGACTGATGTATTTATTCATTCAATGTCTTCTGATGTATAATCCGAAATTACAACAAAATGTTTAAACATTTCATTATAAAGCAATTGATGGAATAGAAGATTTACCGAATTTACCAGATTTTTCTCATAGATTACTTATTGTAAAAAGCTTCACTTTCACAGAATGTTGTTAACGCATGTCTTAAATACATGATGAAAAATTTCGTTCTTATTATTTTTTTCTGGCAAAATAGCATTTTAACATACATACATACATATCGATTTAATCGATTTTTCTTTTGTTCGATTAAAACGAAAAATTTGAATAAGAGATTTTAACTTGTTCGAATAATTCGATATTTATTCGAATAATTTAAAATTTTTAAATAAATGAAAATATTTTTCTTTATCAAGACGTGAATAAAATAGTTTAGTGTAAAGTCATGTTTAATAATATCCCTTATATACATTTTTATAATTATATTCTTTGTCTCTTTCAACGATATCATCATCAGTGTTATCCGCTATAGTTTCTTCAACATTTTCAACAACTTATTCACCTTCACTTTAGATTAGATTAGATTAGATTGTAAGGATGACATTGTTTCAATTAAGAACCGATGTATAAAGAAAACAAAGTAGTTTATTATAATTGCTTTTCTATTATTTATTGTGTTTTCCTGTATATTCTAGTTATTTCAATTCGATGAATTAATATGAGTTTCCAATAGTTTCTTACTATATAAAGAACATTTTTTTTATTTCAGAAGTATTTTGCTTGCAATCACTTTCAATGTTTTATTTTAAGCTATCAAAAAGGAACAAATTACAGCGATATCAGCACGTATATACCATGGGAAGCAAAACTGTCGTTTTAATTTAAGGAAGTAAAGTAGTGAAAATAATACAAATAATAATACAAGTATATTATCATATATATGTATTTTTTACTTAATTGAACCGTATTCTAAATTAAAATTTAGATAGAAATGTAAAAAACGCCTTCATTTCTGTAAAACCCACACAAATTTGACAGTAGATGACTAAAAATGGTTTATTTGGAGTGTCGAAACAAAAGTCAACCGATACCAGACTGATGGAAAAGAACATCGAGACAGTTTTGCTATCCACTGTATGTATACATAATTTTGATATTGCCAATATTTCGTCACCTCTCAATTTCCAAACACGTTTACTACTATTTATTAAATATCAAATATTTATTTTTATAATTATAACTTGCTTTAGTACATTTATGTATATCAGTGCCACTCATTTATAGTGACATTATTTAACTTTTCTTAATATTAAAAATCGTTAATATTGTAATTTCCCACTAAACGAATTTTTGGTTTTTTTGAAATTCAAAAATGTCACTATTAATAAATGAAGTTTAAATAACAATAATCTAATTTATATACACAAATATCCGTTTATTAAACATGTCCTATTTAGCAAATAAAATTGAAACGGAATAGCGTTAAATTATTACTGTTTTTACGCATCGAATTTTTCGTTATTCGAAATTGGTAATTTTGAAATTCTAAAAAGAAACAATAAATTAACACAAAAATATTTCTTCCGTTTATTCGATTATTCTTAATAAAATTAATCGAATTTTTGTTATTCGAAATTGGTAATTTTAAAATTCTTCGAATAATTATTCGTAAGAAATTATTCGATTATTCGAATGGATACCCTAATATCCATGCAACTTGTTAATGATGTGAAGAGTATGAAAACATACACAGAAAAAAAAATCATTTTTTTTTCAATTAAACCTTTAATTGATTTTAAAATAATTTTCAAGTAAAAAATAAAATTGATTCAATTACTTTTTCTGTTTTTTCTGATATTTTCAATTAAATCCCAAACTTTTTTATAATTGATACTATCATTTTGTTTACAGGTCCGATTTCAATTAAATATTTAATTGATTCCACAAATATTTTAATTGAAACTTATTTTTATTTTTTTCTGTGTACTAACAAAAATAACAGTCTCATAACAAATCGTTTTGATCAGGTGTAATATTGAAAGCATTGAACAGATTTGAACGAAATCAAATAACTTACCCATCTATCCAAATTTTTTCCGCAAATGAAGTTAAAAGTGTTCGAAGTTCTTTCATAACTAAACGAAAGTGTAGTGTTCGTATAACAATGAAAAAGCCAATCATTGAGGGACTAAAGCTCTCTACAGCCTTCACGACATCCATTATATTCTCAAGAAAATATGTCAATTCGCACAAGATGATATAGGTTAAATTTACATATAAAATCCAGCCATAAAAAGTATACAGGATATCTTTCAATTTAAACCACATGTCGTTGGGATCACCATCAGTGATCCAGCAGCCATTGCCTTTGAGAACTTTGTCAAAAATTTGTGGCAAGACGATATAATCACCATTTTTGTTCTTTGGTTTATAAAAAAAAGACATTCCGTATTGCAAATAAATTTGAAGAATGTTGTAAACTGGTTAAGTTACTATTGTATACTATGTTGTTAACACATTAACGTTAGAGTTTTAATAATACTTTTTGTTTAAAATAAATAGATAAACAATATAAATATTAAATTAAATTAAATATATTTACATACATATGCATGGACCTGTAGACAAACATGTGTGCGGGTAAACATATCAATATTAATTAATAATTATTATACTAACACATATGTACACTACTTTGTGGATATATGTATGTATATATAAAGGGTGTTTTTTCAGATGTATAGAACTTTGAAATTTAATAAAACAGAGATGTAGATGTAAGTATACATATGTATACTAGTTGACCCGGCAAACGTAGTTTTGCCTTAAAATTTTATTTTCATTGAAAGTCGGTTCCGTTACAAAGTCTGTTTTTATCCCTTAATAAAAATAAATAAAAAGTACCAAAAGTACAATTTTTACCCGTTTTTACCCCTTACAGAGTACCCTATTTATTAATCTGGACTATATGCTATCCATCTACTAAATTTCATACACATCCGTTAAGCGGTTTTTGCGTGATTGCGTCACAAACTAACTCATGAACATACAAACTTTCACATTTATGATATTATTACTCCCTCGTGATCATATTTTTGAAAAAATACATGGCCTTTGTGTCCTTTGAGACTCAGAACTATCTATGTTTTAAATTTGATTAGAATTAGGTAGATAGTTTCCGAGAGGAAAAAATTGGCCTTTACCGCCCTCGTGGTCCTATTTTTGAAAAAATATATAACCTTTGTGACCTTCCAAACTATCTATCTATGTTTTAAATTTTTTTAAAATTGAGCAGATAGTTTCAGAGAGGCAAAAATTGTTCCCCTCGTGGTCCTCTTTTTGAATTTTTTTTTCCAGGCAAATCGATCTAGCCGTTCTCGAGTTATGGAGTGTCAATCAAAATGTACACTTATTTTTATATATGTATATGTATAGAGAGGGTGTTTTTTAAATTGTATTTAAGTTGGCAACACTTTTTTAACTGGCGGCAATTTTGTCAGTTGTAAAATGATTTATGTTTGGTTTGGCATTTCAACATGAATAGACTTTCAAATTTTGAAAATTAATTTTGAAAATCATGGTTCTGTTCGAAATACGTATTGAGGGTGTTTTTTTATATGTATAAAACTTAAATAAAACAAAGAGGAGGAGGAGGACAACATTCGCCACGTTATTGCCGATATACGACCACAAATATTGGAAAAAGTTAACGAAAATTGGACCTACAGATTAGAATATGTCCGAGGCACAAGTTATATATAAAATCATAATGCCAGAAGATTATTTTTCGAATAAAGTAAATTTCATGCCAATTTAAAAAATTCATCTTTGTTTCATTTAATTTCAAAGTTCTATACATATAAAAAAAACACCCTCAGTACGTATTTCGAACAGAACCATAATTTTCAAAACAAATTTGCACAATATGGAAGCGTTGTTAGGCGCCAGTCTATTCACGTTGAAATGCCAATCCATAAATCATTTAACATTTGACAAAATGTCCGCCAGTTAAAAAGTTTTGCCAACTTAAAGTTCTATACATCTAAAAAAAGACCCTATATATGTATATACACTTACATCTGCATGTTTAATGTACATATAGTTATTAATTGAAATTAATTGTACATCCATATCCAATTGTAATTATAAATACAAATAAGTAAATAAGTACAATTCATATTAACACATTTATTATTTATGAGTTGCTTAAAAAAAAACAAGTAAGAAAGTATAATCGGTCAAGCCCGACCATATAATACTCTACACCTCTCTAAACAGTTTCTCAGAAATGGGCGTTATATGGGATATATACCTGTCTGTGAATATGTCTGTGAATATAAATATTATATGTGTTAAACTTTATCTCGATATAAAGACTTTTAAAAAATGTATGGAGCTTAAAGTGAATTACGGAGAGGGTCTTATATTGAATTTCGACTAATTATGGACCGACCATTATAAACTTAGACCATATTATTTGGATACCAACATTTTTGAGAGAGTTACGGTCTTTAAAGTAATTTTCGGAAGTGGGCTTTATATGGGAGCTACGAGTAATTATGGACCAATCCGCACAAAATTTGTAGATGTGATTTGGCTTCATTTGCCAATAATTTTTGATGAAATTTGTGTGGATACTTACATAATTCAAACATTTATGATCGATAAACCCCAATTTCGGGGGGACATTTGTATGGGGGCAAGGTGAAATAATGGACGGATTTCCACCAGTTTCAATCACATCCATCCTTGGTTCGAAAAAATATTATGTACCAAATTTCATCGAGATATCTTCAAAATTGCGACCTGTACTATGCGCACAAGCTTTAGATGGACAGCCAGACGGACTGACGGACATCGTTAAATCGACTCTGAAAGTGATTCTGAGTCGATCGGTATACTTTAAGGTGGGTGTTGAACCAATATTTCTGGGCGTTACAAACATCAGCACAAATCCAATATACCATCCCCACTATGGTGGTGTAGGTGGTGTAGGGTATAAATATATAAATTTTCTCTTAAAAATAATAATTATATGTATCACGAAATAAATATTTAGTTCATTAGGGTAATTACGTGCATATATTATAAATTGGGTTTGCTAAAATTCGGTGTAAGGAGGATATATACACTGCGTTGCATAACTATAAACACATAAAACTTTTCTCAATTTTGTAAGTGAAAGAATTAGTAAAACAGTTTAACCTTTATTACCCAGCAACCACTTCACTTACATTCATAATTTTAATGACTTCCAGAATTCATTATTTCGTATCTTTATTCGCCACTTTTTTTATTAGTAATTACGAATACGAGTATATATTAAGGAACTACTTTATAAAATATTCATAATTCAAAAAAAAAAAGTTAATTTTAAATAATTAGATTCAAAGAAGTTATTATATTAATGATTGTAAATCATTATTAGTACCATTTAGTATTAAAGGTACGGTCACACGTGGCAAATATTTACTCAAAAAAGCGTAACCACTATTTGAGCACAAATTTGTTTGACGTTGTGTACTCTTACAAGAGTTTTTCAAGATCAAACAGCATCAAATAAAATAAAACAAAATATTTGTTGTGTTTTGTCCTAAATAAACGAAGTTCTTTTTAAATAAATAAACGAATTCAAATATATTTTTTTTTAGTGGTTACGTCTTTTTTGGCAAATATTTGCCAAGTGCGACCGTACATCAAGAAGTTTCCTTAGCATTTGTCATGTTTGTTTATTTATTTTAGAACATTTTGTTAATTACTTATTTTTATAATTAATTAATTTTTGGTAAAAAGTGGCAAAATAAGGTATTGCTTTTAAGATATCGCAGACAAAATTTAATACTTTTAATTTAATTTGTAAGTAGTCTAGTCAAAAATTTCTTATTACTTTTAATTTAATTTGTAAGTGAAGTTTTGCTGGATATTTAACAAAAAAATCATTATTTTTTACTTTAGCTTTTAAAAATGTATGAAAAAAATTAATTAGTGTTTCATAACTATAAACACACTGAAACAAAAATACCAATATTCGCAAATAATTTTGACTTTAAACAAAAATTCGTTCAGGCATACTAGTCACCACATTTATTCTTATATCTTCAGATATACATCTCCAAGCATCTATAACAGCTTCGTTTGTAAATTTCTTTAAGCAAATTCAAGTCTATCAGTTTTGTGACGCAGTAATAGAATTGACAAAGACAACAGCTTTTAATAATCTGAAAATTTTTTTTGCAGTCCACTTATAGTTAATTTACCGCACATTCATTAATAATAGCACCAAGACTCTTCATTGTGTTGCTGGAGCAGTTTATAATTCTGCGATTGTCTTGTTCAGAAAGCTTTTTTTCGGGCCGCCACTTTTATTTTTACCATAATAATCCGGATTTTTTACTACAACTTATGTGTCCGGTACATTTTGTTTTTTTGGCAATTGCTTGAAAACTTATAAACTGAAATTTTACATTCTTCCAAATCACTCACGCTGCAGTTAAGCGTGTAAGCTTTGCTTTCAATATTTTACACAAAAATTGTCAAAATTCTAAAAAAATTAAAGCTGCTTTAAATTTACGTGCAATTAACATATTGCCAAATGTCGTCAAGAAAACAATATATTTTTTTAACTTTAATTAGTGCTTTTTAATTTGGTGCATTATAATATTGTTTATAAAAAAGGAACTACACAACACAAAAAACTATTAAGCCAGAATGTACATATATAAAGAAAAAAACAAAAAAAAATATATTAAAATTAATATCAGCTGTTTTCTTGAATTCGACTTGAAACATACAATTGGTAGGAGAATTTGAAAGCAAATTCGTATCATGTTTTAAATGTATGAATGTATTAGTGAAAATGTGTTAAGCTAGATTTACACGATTGAAACTCGAGTTTGAAGCATTTTGAAGAGCCATTTTGTAGAAAATTACAATCGTGTAAATCTAGCTTTAGTGTATTAAAATTTGAAAGACAAAACTTGATTGTGTAAGCCCCAAGTAAGGCATAATAAGATTAAATTTGTTGCAAATCACTAAAGCTGCAATTACACGTTCAAGTTTTGCTTTAAAATTTAAAACAATTTATTTTACAGATATACTTTTGTTATTCTACTATTCATCTTTGTTTATCATAAAATGTAATTATAGTTATGAAACATTAACAAAATATTAATGCACAATTTTTCTCTTAAATTAATGAAGTGGTCTCCTAAATTTTACATTAAAAAATCATTAACCATACTCTTAAAAAATTTTACCAGCATTGCGATTTTGGGCATATCACGCAATATGCCATAATTATTTTTTTTAATTTTAATGGGAATGTTAATAAGATTGAGGCTACTACAATGTTTTTTAATATAATAGTAATTGTCAGAGTGAAAAATTTTACAATATTACACAATCAACAAAATAAAAAAATATATTTTAATTTATTAAAAATTATTTTGTCAATTTCTTTTTTATTTATTCCAATATTTCGCTACAACAATATGTAGCATCTTCGGAGAAATTTTCAAATAATTGGAATAAATAAAAAAGAAATAGACCTTAAGTTAAAACCAAATTATTTTTAATAAAGTTATGTATAAAGGTCGAACAATTAGCAAAATAGTATTTTAATTTACTTTTCCGTTTTTTTTTTTTTTTGTTAATAAGTTTGTTGGTGCCCGAAAATGGAGCATAAGTTAGATGGCAGGATTAATTTCAGAATTCAGAATTTCAAAGAAGTTGGGATTGTGGATAGAACTGTTGGTGTGTTCAACATTTTTGAATAGTGACCCATTCTCAAATCTTGTTTTACAGTTTTTAATGTCATGAACTTTTCATTGCTGTATTTAATTTGTTTAGTGATAGGCAAATCTTTTGGGAATTGAAGGTTGTCTAGGCTTTTTTAGCACGTCATCACTTATGCAAAGCGTGTTTCGTCCACCAATTCGAGTAACTTTCTTTTCCATGCGAGTAAAATTAATAACACCCGTATTTATGGATGGACTTTTTTCTCTGTACACTGACTGATATATTCATTCAAATGTCTTCTTGTGTACGAAATTACATCAACATTTTCAAACATTTCATTGTAATACAATTCATGATAGTGCAAATTCTGAAAATATATTCAGTAATTCCGATACTAATTCGATCTTCGCCAGATTTTCCTCTAAATCATTATTTTAAAATGAATTCTTATAATTTCTAACATATCATAACACTTGTAATTATTTTCTGTATTTAAAATTGATACATTTTTAAGTCAGAAAAGTGACTTAAATTAAGACAATCTAATGATAATGTCGTTTTTTGTGAAGATATGTATCTTTATTTTTGATCTGATTTGTGTCCTGTTAGAATAGTTTTAGGTTTTTTGTTACCTACATAAACTTTTTCATTATTTTACAAATTTCTAAATAAAGCCAAGAAATTTAATTTTCTTTACTACTTTTTTCGTTATTTGATTTTTGTCATACAACATAACAAATATTTTTAATATAATTAAAAAATAAAAATATTTTATTACAACAACTAGCTACAGTGCGACTCTATTTTAACAAAACTTAATATAATTTTAGTAAACTGTATTTTGATTTACTATTTTAAAAAATTTATTTTTAATTGTATTTACCAAAATGTAAGTCATTTAAAACTGATTTCCTCATAAATTATAACAGCAATAACAATTTCATTGGATATAGAAATAAAAGGTTCAAAGATTTACGAAATAGTTGATGTTGGTTGTCGTTGTTGTGTGAGTGTTTTTCTCCCCCATTTGCAGTAATTTCCGATTGTTATCGTTTTTCTAGCAAAAAAAAAAAATAATGAAAGCATCCGTTTTTTTAAGCGAAAAAGTCGCAATCATCGTTATCATAGATAGAATTTATTGTTGCTTTTTTGTTCACAAAATGTTGTTGAATTATTTTAGCAAGAAGAGTGTGAGCTATCCAGGGAAGGCAGACGAATATTGGTGAACAGCAATTGAAAACGGAAATTTAAATTTGTTTGTTGCTTTTTTTTTTTTTTTTTTGATTATTTCATTTGATTTTATAAATTGAACGTATGTATAGATATTTTGTCGTTTTTGTTGTTATTATTTTAATTTTTCAGGCACAAAACAAATTTTATTTTAGCTCTTAGGTGTTTTTGTGCCACAAATGCCAAATTATATTACAAAAATAAAATTAGAAAAAATTTAATTATAATTGTTATGTTATCTAGGAAAAATATAATGAGCCATATGCTGTCAACATTACAGTAGTAATTTAGTATATGTACTATACTAAATGTACCTAATTGTAGTGCATTTAATATAGTACTATACTCGTTTTGTTTTATTTTGATAAAACATAGTTCTGGTTGTAAAATCCTTTACATAGAAAATATATAGATTTTAGAACATGTTAAAAAAATATCACAGAAAGTAGATTTTAATTGTTTTACAACATTTTATCGTTTTTTGTTTCCTTAAAGTTACTACGCTCTTATTCGCTTTCGTGCTTCATTTAATAATATATTTGCTTTAAGTGAACTCATATTATTAAAAAATGCTTAATTATATTAATATAAAGAATATTATATTAGAAAATTATATGGCATTTATTTAAGTAGAATTGAATTTACAAAAAAAAAACAAAAGCGTATACAAATTTAGTTGATTTATTGTTAAAATACATCAATTTTTATGCAAAAAAAACCCCTGTCATTCTAAAAGTAGTGGCAATTCTTTTAATTTTTCTGTGATTTAAAGTATTACGATAATGTACCGTTCAAAATAATTACTACAAGTTTCACAACTTTTTTTTATAGAGAAGTAACACTCAGACAACTAATATGCCTATACATATATTAATTAACAGTGTTACTTTCTTTGTAAAGGAGATAGGTAGGAGCAAAATAGGCGGTGAAAGGAGAGAAAAGCGTTTTTTATGACAACACTGTAATTGCGCGTTATATTTATTAGTAGTATAGAATTGCAGCGCCTCTGTTGGTGAGTAGGCACATTGATCAAAGCTTGATTTATAGCCATTATTTAATTATCATTTAATTCGGAGACATTTCAATGCTATACCACCGAAGGAAAGCGCTGTGATAAATATTACTTATGATAGGATAGAAAACTAATAATTATCAGAAACTGATGTTGTTTGAGTGGCAGCGGCTTTTCATTAAAAGAAATTAAGTTGAAAAATTTACAATGAAAAAAACAAACATCAATTGAGACTCGGCAAATTATAATAGACTTAAATAGAATAGGTAAATTCCTGTGTGAAATACTTAATCACTGAAGCCATCACTGTACAATAAAAAAAAAACGTAGACAATAAAATAAATAAATAAATAAAATAAAAATACCGTAGAAAATTTGCCTGGTGCAAACAGAGCAAGGCGTCTTATAAAAACTGAAGTAAGAGCTAAAGTGCGTTTCATATTTATAACGTCAGTTTATTAGTTATTATACGTATATTTTGAAATATTCAATAAACGTCTTAGATCATTTGTGTAATTGTTCCCGCATGGTTTTACTATCAATAGATCTCATTTAGAACGTTGTTGTCATTGAAGTTTTATCAAGAAATATATTGCATTTTTGTATTTCATAATTATAACGTTATTTTTATTTTTTTTTTAGATTTGTAACAATTTAATTAAGCAAAATTATTGAGATATTTATTTCCCACTTTATTAAACTAAATTGAAAATTTTATAATTAGGTTTTTCACATTGATGTTTGTATAATTTTTCAAAATGTTCATTATTTTTTAAAAATAATATGGTGCAAAATATTACGCGTTAACATTTTAAAATTATAAAAACAAGTAAGAGTTTATACACAGAAAAAAAAATCATGTTTTTTTTCAATTAAACCTTTAATTGATTTTAAAAAATTTTCAATTAAAATTTTAATTGATTCAATTACATTTTCTAATTTTTCTGATATTTTTAATTAAATCTCACATTTTTTTAATTGATACTATCATTTTGTTTACAGGTCCGATTTCAATTAAATTTTTAATTGATTCCACAAATATTTTAATTGAAACTTATTTTTATTTTTTTCTGTGTATCGAATACCATCTGTGAAATTCAAATATATTTTCATGGTCTGAGATTGTATGTCAACATCAGGGTTCGATAATCTTACATTTATAAAATCTATAATAAAAAAGAAAGATTATCTGAATATATTAAAAAACAATATAGCCCCCAGTGAACAAAACGGGATTTTCCCAGTCCTCAACGCTATTGAGCACCGTGGGAATATCTGGACAAAAAAATAAGCAAGAAGTATTTGTCGCACGTAAAACCTAAAGGCAGTAAGACAGAATGAATGGAACAAAATTTCGCCTGATTTCACTAAAAAAACTCTTTGATTCCATATCTAGAAGCTTGTCAGCTGTGATAAAAGCAAAATGACTACAAACAGAAAAATAATGGTACTTTTCCTTTGTAATATATTTTGTTTTAAATTTGTAGTTCTAGTATATATGTATGTATGTATAAAATCGGCAAATACCTTCAAATGCTACAAATAACTCACCAACTTTATACGTAGAATGCTATCTGTATTTAGACACTGCCAAGATATTTTAAATATTACAATATTTTGTTTTTTTCGCACTAACTCCTAGACCTATTAAATTTTTATAAACTTACAATTTGTTGAGTAGATTTTACGCTATAAAATCAATAAAAAAATGTATAGATATATATTAAGATACTATAGAACTACAGAGAGATTACTTTATATGTGTTAATTAAGAAATGCAGGGATTTTATAATAAAATCACTTTTTGTTTCATTTATTCATTGCATTATTTTTGTTCTCTCCAGCATGTTGAGAACATTTTGTATACAAACTTAAATATTAAAATACTTAAGGTACGGTCACATTTTGTTTTAGCTCAAATTTGTGTGACGTTGTTTACTCTTACAAGAGTTTTGTAAGATCAAACATCATCAAATAAAATAGACTAAATATTTGTTGTTTCTTGTTCTAAATAAACAAAGTTTTTTTTTTTAATAAATAAATGAATTTAAATATATTTTATTTAGTGGTTACGTCTTTTTTGGCAAATATTTGCCAAGTGTGACCTTTACTATAACACGAAAATTGTATTTCTTAGAAACATAATACGCAAGACTTATGCAAAATAAGCCACATGCAGATACCGAAAATAACGCGTTGACAAATCCAAGGATTGAAAAATTACCACTTTTTTAGATTTAAAAAATTAAAAACAACCAAATTACAGTTATATTGGGTGTATAAAATAAATTCATAACAGTTGGCGTATCTTTTGAAGGGAGTTTATGACTTTAGTAAAATATATATGACATTTTGAAGGGCACATATTTGTCATTGATACTCATTAACTTATTGAACATTATAGTGTGAGCAGCAGAGTTTTATTTTTTTGCATTGAAAATAGAGATTGCTCACCGAAGCTTATGGTGATCAAGACCACGAATTGGAGGCATTACTCCATGAAGATTGTTGTCAAACTCAACAAGAGCTTGCTACTTAAGCAACAATTTCAAAGTGTTTGCGAGCATCAGGATTTATCCAAAAGCAAGGAAATATGAACTGAAGCCGTAAGACCTTGAAAAACGATTGTGCATATTCGAAATGCGCTTAATCGCTATAAAAGAAAATCATTACAATAAACCGAAGCGTAGTTAATTTAATCAGACGCCCAGTCAATCAGCCGAATCAATATCAAAGCTAAATTTCCATGGCGATAAGGTAATGCTGTGTATTTTGTGGGACCAGAAGTATCTATTAAAGGCTGCTGACATCTTGCCAGACCATCACAACGACCCTATATCGAATACAACTGATCCGTTTGAAGTAAGCATTGGCCGGAAAACGGCGGCCAGACATTAAAGCCTAGTATTTCATAATGACAACGCTCGACCACATGTTACAATACCTGTTAAAATCAATAAAGAAAGAATAAAGTAGTTAGAAGGTTTTGCGTCACCCACCTTTCATAATATTTACTGCGAAACCCCGCATTTTCATCCTTAATATGCTGCCTTTTGATAAAAAAAAACTATCATTCACATAAATATATTTTAGAAATTTGATGTTCTAACTTTCAAATACTATTACTCTGCTTTAAAACTCAGATCTTATAGCAACACCCTGTACATTGAATTTACCACTATCACTTTATTGCAATCAACCATCGGCATCATCGTATGCAATGCGTTAAAAAGAATGGCATGTGGTGTATTTTTTATATCATTCTTTCTGATTCCATTAACAATAAAGGCTTATATAGAACATACGAAAGAAATAACAAAATAAAAACGTATCGATTGCATTGCAACGTTATACTCTAACAATTTTCAATATAAAATAAGCTTAACATTTCTTATATACACTTTGATTGTTACAGGTGGTGGCCAATTACACTTAAATGCAAACACTAACACAATTGCTTTCGAATATTCACGGTTGTTATAGACTATAAGTCAGAATTGTCATTTATCAGAATGGAAAACCGTTTCTGATTGGAATTGGTATCATGAATCTGTGTTGGTTTTGTCTTGTTTCGAGTTTAAGCAAAAACCAAATGCAAATCAGCTGATTTGATTTGTTTACATTTTGTAGTAAATTTTTTTTAAAAAATTGGTGGAGGACAAATTTTTATGGAAACAATTTTTAAACAAATTTAAAATGGTTGAAGTGTAATAACCGTTTTGTTGATGGAGAAGTGAAAAAGAAGTGATGGGAGTGAAAAAGAAAAACGAAAAATATATATAGGAACTGAAAGAACCAGCTTAAGTGGATGTAATTTTTTTTAATAATATAATGTTCGCAGATTTATTGGACAGTATCGTCTAAATAAACAGCCTTTTTAAAAGTTGTTTCTTCAGTTCCTGTTCACGTTGTTGCTTTTTTATTTAATTTTTTTCTTGAATTGCATTCAGAATTCGAGAACTGACACCCAGAAGTGCATGTTTTAAATCTTGTTTGGACTCGTTACTCTTTTCTATTGCTCGATATACGTATGTGTGAATACGTCTAAGGGAACTGGCATTTTCTTTTTCTACAGCAATATTATTAATATTAAATATTTGTGTAAAACAATTTTTGAATATAAACTCTTAATATACTTACTTAACCGCAAAAAAAAAACCAAAATAAACAATGCAAATCTATCAGCTACAAGCTGATCGGATTGTTTCTGACAAAAAAACGAAAAAATTGGATCTACGCCCAGAGAAAAAATGAACACATACGGGTACGATTTGACACCATACGGTCTCAAAAGTATTTCAACCCCGTATGTACACAAATCGTACACGAACGATGTCAATTTTATGTCGATTTGACACCGTGTGTTGTCTATTTCCTTTCTGAACCCACCTCTAAAATAAAAATTATATTATTTTTTTTTGGATTTGTTTTATAAAATTTTATTTATAATAAGTACAAAAATTTAAATATACTTAATGGTGCATGGTGCAACTATACATGGGGAGTGCAGTAGCCCAGCTGACTGACTTTGTTTACAATTTACTTACTATGTCAAAAGTAATACTTTTTCAAGTAATTTTGACATTAGTACATTTATTTACACAAACAAAATGCCTGTTGTTTCTGTTTTGTGTTGTATTTGTTGTCGATTTGCACCATAATTCTAACATACATTTCTCCAAACTACTCGTATAAATGTGTATAAACTTTTGTACAGTTACGTTTTTAAAATTTCAAAAGAACATTACCTCTTTTTTCTTCCAAGCAAAGAGTTTTTCTCTAAATTCTACCCGCAGCCGCAATAGTGGCACCGCTTTCGTTAGATCATTTCTTTAAATATTGCCAGCTCTTAATGTTACTTAAGCTTCTATAAAAATAAACAAAAACGTATTTCTTTCTACTGCGATATCTAATATATATATATGTAGATTTACTTACTTTTTATATGAACAAAAATGGAAGTCGTATTTATTGTTTCCAAAAATTGTTATGGTTGAAAATCGTCACTGGATTCGACGAACTTTGTATTTGTCTTTGTTACACTGCCAACATCTTCATCTAATACAAATTCACTATCGAAAACTACATATTAAACTTTCTTTACAAAATTGGTCTTTATACTAATTATTTTCTTAATTTTTTTCCATTTTGTTTGCAGTAAAAAATGAACGTTTATAATCTTAATCACAAAACACACAATTATGAATACCACCAAGTTGAGTAAAATATTTCTTCGCAAGGCTTTGACAATAACTTTACGACGGTGGTTTATTTAAAAGTGTTTTCATGCATATTACAAAACACGTTAGCTTGCAACAACTGCAGCGGCGTGACAATAAGAAACTAATTCAGTTTCGATTTTTTAAATTCGTTTTTCCCTCTGTGTATGACCACAATTCTGTTTCGAAAATGAAACCGATAATATTGGTTTCTATGACACCAAAAACGTTTTTTTGTCGATTTCAATTCAGATTCTGATAACAATCAGATTCCACATTCCCCGATTATCGGACTGATTTTTTGTTTATTGTTTATAAGAGAGTTATACTAACAATGAACATTTTCCATTAATGCTTAATTAACATAAAAACAAATGTATTTTCAAGTTCTTTTAGAATATTTCAAAGAGTAAATTTAATTTCTAATAAAGTAAAGGTAGTTATAATTTAACCTTATTCATAAAAAATATTGACTTTATCATAAGTTGATTTTATTTTAACGAATTTTGTATGGAAATGTATCTTATTATGAAACTATTATTCATTTAACATCATTTAAGTACATTTAAATACTTGCAATAAATTTTAAAGTCTTAAAATATATTGTCCCATTTCTTTTGGGTCCAGCCTATTGAAATGCGCATTTGAATTCTTGGGCGGATTTGAATAAAATGTAATAAGGAAGAACGTATGTTACAATCAAAATACATTCAATTGCTTGCAATTCCAAGTTAAAGTAATGTTTTGTTTTAAAATCAGGTGCTGAGAGAGAAATGGGGGTAATAGCAAAAAACTTTATTTATTAAATATTTTCAAATTTTTAAGAATGAATATGTGTAACAGTTCGTTCGATCTTTGTAGTGTCCCGATATGTTGTCTATCACGACACTGCAATTTTTTTTTTTAAATAATACTCAGGAAATTAATATGCCTATACTATATATAATTGCGTTACTTTCTTTGTAAAGGGGGTAGATTGAAGAAGTAAGAGTGGTGATAGTAGAAGAAAGCTTTATTTCACAACTCTGCAATTGCGCATTATGTTTGTTTTAGTGCAGCATTGCAGCGCCTCTGGTGGTGAGTTGGCGCATTATTTTTAAAGCTTGATTTTATAGCCTTTATTTTAATTATTTTACTTCGGTGGCGTTTGAATGCTATACCACCGAAGGAGGGCGCTGTGATAAATATTAGTTATGATGGATAGAAAGAAAACTAATAATTATCAGAAACTGATGTTTTTTGAGTGGCAGCGGCTGGGAATCGAACCCGGGCTACAAATACCAACTCATCAAATGCGCTAACCAATTAAGCTACAGCACCCTCAAATTTAACTTATAATATGAACGCAAACGAACTTGAGCAAAAAATATACAGAACTGGATTTTTGCAATACTGGGGCCAAATTAACGCATTCGATATCGTGCAAAATTTATCGTAATTTTCTGATTTGAGATTATGGCATTCGATATCGAGCAAGAAATTTAGTACATTTTATCATAATTTCAATATCGAAATCATATTTCGATACGATAGCTCATTCGATCACGAATGCCGTAATTTGGCCCCTGGTCAGGTTAGAAACAATGTTTCTCAACATCCAGTTCTGAATATTTTCTCGCAAGTTTGTTCGCGATCATATTATCAGTTACATAACAGTGTCCTTATAGGCTTTGACACGAACAGGGCTTTTCGTTCGGTTATAATAAGGGACCATATTCAGCCGGATAGTACTTAAACACTACTAACAGTTACTAGCTGAGTGGAACTTGGCCAAACTGCTAATTAATAATATGGTAGAATTTTTGAAATATCATCTAATTTCAGACAATACCTGTACTACGACACTGTCTTACTTTATTCATCTCTTCCTATAACAATCTCCTCATCAGACTACAGTATACATATTTCCAAGCGTATATATATATACATACATGGGTTTAAATAAAGGAATCTACTGTTACTACAAAAAACTTTTACTGTACAATAACATATCTTTAGTTTTTGGTATAACTATGTACATAAATATTTAAAATTTGTCATTGGCATTGTAAGTATTTTATACATCAATTCAATTTAAAGTTAAAAGCGATCTAAAGCAAAAATTGGTAATTCTAATGCTATACTGAATATAATGCTATACTTATTCATATTAGAATGTATCTAAAAGTTTTAGCAAAAACAAATGATAATGTTTGATTTCAGAAATATTTGATTAAATTAGTATTATATTTTTTGTACTGTTCATTAAATTCGACTTAGTCTTATGTACTTTTTCCATGTACGTACTATGAGCACACACATCCTTTTCAAACCTTATAATGAGAAAATAGGATTATTTTTTAGCATTCACTTGCAATCGATATGCTAGATTGGCAAGATTTTACAACTTTATTTCTGGATAATAAAAACTACTTTAGCTCAATTGTAACTATGAATTTTATCACAGCTTACGCGATGAGAGTTTTTGTGCGCATATTAAAAAAAAGCAAATAAAAGGCATCATATGCACACATTTTACAAAAATATTTTTTAAATCGACTTACAGTGGCTCACAGCTTATTTTATGCCGTGCGTTTTTTATTTCAAAGCTCCATAAAAAGAAAACTAACAGGAATTAGAAAAATAAATTGATGTTATTTAAAAGAAAAAACTGTATAGTCTAACAAGTATAAATAATTTTTGCCAATAATGGATATTTTTGTAGCCTACTTCATCATAGTATAGAGTGTATATCGTCTCAGCATCACTTCTTGTGTCGATTTAACGGTCATTAATGTTTGATTTATGCACATATTCCAACAAATTGCACCAAAACCAAGTTGTACATGAAGCCTAATCACATCTACAAATTTTGTGCATATCGGTCCATAATTGACAAAATGTTTGTATCCAACTAGAAGCTTCGACTAATTATGGCACGACCGTTATAAACTTAGGTGTCATAATATCTGTAACTATATATATGAAAAGTATTTGTATTGAATTATATTTGGATAGCAAAATGTTTAAGACGTTTATGGTTGTTAAAACGATTTTTAGAAGTGGGCCTTATATGGGAGCTATGGTCATTCATGGACCGATCTCTACAAAATTTGTATATGTAATAAGGCTTCATATGCAACTTATTTGTGGCAAGTTTCTTTGGATACGTGTATAAATCAAACATTTACGATCTATAAACCCCTATTTCGAAAAAAAAAACATTTGTATGGGGACAGATTTCAACAAATTTCAATCACAACTGTCCTTGCACCGAAAAATATCATGTACTTAGTTTTATCGAAATACATATTTTCAATATTGCTACCATTACTCTGCACTAAAGCTTTACAAAGACAACCAGTTAGACGGACGGACAGAAATCGTTAAATCGACTTAGGAAGTAATTCTGAGGCGATCGGTATACTTTACTAGGCGTTGGTCTAATATTTATGGGTGTTACAAACATCAGCACAAATCCAATATATCCTCCTCACAACGGTGGTGTAAGGTATAGAAACAATGCACTGAGTAAATAGAATAATACAAAATCAACAATATAACTTTTATAGATACTGTTCTTGTATTTTACAATTTAATTAACATTAAAGATAAAGTAATTGTACTAAGATGGATTTCAGAACTTCAACCGGACTTCATTTTTACATTTACTCTCATAATATATTTTACAAGCGTACAGTTGTATCTGATGCAATTGTTGCCCAATACGTTGACGTATTGCCATCGTATGGAGAATATTTAGCTTAATTTTACAAACAATATTGCAAAAACTGCTCTGACATATAAACCACCAGAAACTATTCCCTTGTTATACACCCCTAAAATTAATATCAAAAGGACTATTAAACTTTCACCTTTTTCGCCTAATCCACTGTACATCTTCAATATTTAATACTTGTGTTTATTATTTCCTATATAAAATTTTATACGCCACAAGTGTAAAAATAACAATTCACACTTGTTTTATGCGGAAAAAAGGCATAAAACAGCAAAAAACCAACACAACATCAAAAAAATCTGATTTTATAGGTATATGTATATACGCTGTTTATATTATACAGTGATCGACATACGATGTACACTCATGTTGTGATATGACATTACTAAAAACTAATATAAACTGTGGATATTATGATTCCATTGAAAGGTTCTCACAACTAACATTACGTTAAAAATATAGAATTTACTGTCATAAAATTGCTCACAGTGTATTTACAAGTATTTCCACAGTCTAATAGGCTAACAAGCAAGGTATGGATTGATTTTCTGACAAAAAATGTATTATTTTATCTATGGTAAATTTATGTACTCGTATATATCGGAATGTTATCCCATCGAAAACATATGAAGCATGAAGTTTTGTTAAGCTTTGTACAGACGGTTGTCAGATCTTACAACGTTCAGAAAATGTCTAATACCCGTGTGAACTTCAAATTTTTGTCTTTCAACGTTGTAAGAAAAAGTATTTTCAGTACATTGTAAGATAAAAATATTGTCCTACATCTAACAATCGTGTGAACACATTTTTTTTTCATTGTTTTAAGACAATTGTCAAACATTTTTAATTATCTTATGTGCAAAGTTTATGCATCTGTCAATGGCAGCATTTTCAGATAAATTATTTCTAAATTCAACTCTGTATAAATAAATAAACAAACTAATGTGTGCTTTAATAACATTTTGGAAGAAAATTAGAGAAAATAAAAAACTGCATAGCGGCGTTTTTTGTTATTTTGTCTTCATCCTCGCTACTTTTTAGGACATCAGCAGATAAAATTGTTTCAATTGCTGTTTTTAGTTCCATGACAATATTTAAAATTTTTAAAAACACACACAATGCCTGACAACGAATTTGACAATCACTGCCACACAACATTCTTACAACCATGTGAACTGACAATTTCAGTTGACAGATAAATTCATTGTGTGCCATTGAAATTGTAAGGTTTTCTTACAGTCGTCTGAACTGACAATTTAACTTTTACTAACAATTTTTCAATGTCAGTACATTGCTAGCACGTTGCCAAATCTGACAACATTGTATGATCTTTCAATGTACTTACAATGTAGCGTATCAATTATCCCTGATTAGTCACAAAAATAAATAATGTAGGGCTTTAAGAAATCTCTTGAAGTATATAGAGACATCACAATGTAGAACTGTATATAATTAATTTTTTAATTAAGTCTTACTAAGGAAATGTAAATTTAAAATTGTTTTGTGACATAGGGATCATCAAATTCCTTCGACCATCGCTTTATAAATGCGAATACACCTCTAGCTTTATTTATCAAGAAAATTTTCAACTATTTAAAGCAATTAATCACCCAAAGTATAATTGGTAGAAATATAATTACATCTTGAAAAGCGCATAAGTTTACATTTTTTTTAAATTTAGTTCCATTAAGTTTTGACTGCACCACAAAAAGAAATTGTTGAGATCGGATTGCAGATATAAATGATCCACAAATTGAGAGAAGCTCAAAAATATTTTAACATCATCAGCATACATTAGAATATTACAAAAATTTAAAACATTTAAAAATTTAAAACATTTACATTTAGTTATTTTACCGTTATTCTGTCAAAAACTTGAATCATACGTAATATATTGATAATCAAAATAGAAAGACAATCTTGCATAAATTTTCACCAAAATTTTAGATTTTTTGTTTAAATTAATAACACAGCGAATTAGATTACAATAGAATATAATTTTTGGATTATAATATCATTTTTCATAATTTATTAATGTATGATGTGTCAAATTACTCTGTAAAAAATCACTAAAATTTCTTTAAAATAAGAGAAAACAAACGATTGTCCAGCACTGTATATTTACAGCTATAAACAAAATGGGTTGCAGGGTCGATGGCTTAGCTGGTTGTTTCTTGTTATTGTTGTTGTTGTTTATTGGTTAAAAGCAGATACCAACATGCATAGGTACTATTCATTTTAAAGAACAAAATTTCATATGTTGAGGTTTACCAACTGGAGCATAGAGCTTTCTTTCTATGTGTTTAGTATATACAATGTATGATATGTATATGTAAATACATACATATGTACATTAGGGTACAAACAAAATTTTTGTCTGAAATTTTGAAAATTTTTGAATTTAAAATTTTTTTTTTTAATTTTTGATAACCCATTGACTGCGCCTCTCAAAGACCTTTCATATGATACCAAATTTACATATAGTTCCTTTGGAAGAAATGTGGAAAAAAAATCAAAAAACTTCTAAAAAGGACATTTTTATCCTTTGATCCAGCTCACCAAATATTGACACTAGGACAAAAAAATTGAGAAACGTAGTCTTAAAATGAATCAAATTTTCATATTAGTCGGAAACATCCGCAACTTTATTTTGGGACCACCCTAATGTACATATGTATGTATGAACTCTTAAATAGAATATGCAAAATTTTGACATTTACAAGTATGTAGTACATGTAAACGTTTTATTTATGTTTAACCTTCCTGTTGAATTTGTAATTTTTTTTTTTTTGTGAAATTTTGAAAATGTTAATAAATTTTTTTTAGTTGTTTAATTGAAAACATGGTTTATTTTTATGTTTGAAGAGAATTTTAAATAACTAGTCCAAGGTTTATTGTTGGTTTCTTATCAGTGTTTATCAAACATGCTTTTTTTTATTTGTAGTAGAGTTGTAATAGTTGTTGCCGATGCTGCAACTGTAGTTAGTGGCAGCTTTGCTTTAGTTGCATTTACTTTTACCTTGTAATTTAAATTTATTTATTGTAAACAAATGTAGTCACGTGCCGGCAAAAAAAAATATCCTTGAGTTTTCTTACTCATGCGCATACTTGAGCGGATAAAGGATAATTGTTGTCAATTTCCCGCTCTATTTCTGTATGCTTAGTTCCTTTCTCTTCTAGGAATTAATGTCCAGTTAAGAGATTTTATTTTTCAATATTTAGCCTAAGTTTTAAAGAGAAAATATTAAAAATACACGGAAAACAATTTGCAATAAATAAAAATCCGTAAATTTAAGTTATTAAATATTTGAAATGGATACAATTGTTGCAATTGGGATTATATAAGGATTAAAAAATAAGTCTTTGAAACCTAAAGAATGAAAAAACTAATTTACAAATATATTCCGTATTATATATGTACACAGCGAGTATATTTAAACCTGCGGTACCCTCTGAATTTCTCATACTTTTTGGTAAAGCAGAAGCGTTACATGGACAGCCAGTCAGCCAGCCAGTAAGCCAGACGGACGGAAGGACGGATATCGTTAAATCGACTCAGAATGTGATTCTGAGTCGTTCGGTATACTTTAAGGTGGGTGTTGGACCAATATTGCTGGGCGTTACAAACATCAGCACAAATCCAATATACGCTCCCCACTATGGTGGTGTAGGGTATAAAAACAAACAACAACTTCACACTGTTCATTAACTCATAAATCAATAAACTCTAGTGTCTAGTATCCAACAGAATTTCACAGTTCAACTGCGTGTTCCTGAACAACACGAAGGCCGGTAATTAAAAAAATCATGTGAAGAAACTCTAAAGCTATGTACAAATGGTTTTCAGATCATACAATGTTGTCAGATCTGGCAATCTGATAGCAATGTACTGGCATTGAAAAATTTTTAGCAAAAGGTAAATTGTCAGTTCAAACAACTGTAAGAAATCCTTACAATTTCATTTGCATTCAATTGTCACACAATAAATTTATCTATCAACAGAAATTGTCAGTTCACAAGGTTGTCAGATTGTTGTATAGCAAAAGTTGTCAAATTCGTTGCCAGAATTGTCTGTATGTTTCAAAATATTAAATATTGTCATGGAATAAAAAACAGCAATAGAAATAATTTTAGAAGCATATGTAGATATGTATGTATGTACTAGAAAATGGCGGGGATGAAAACAAAATAAAAAAACGCCGCTAAGTTTGGGTGAAAGAACTGTATGGAATCCGCAACCTCTCAACATAAAATATTTTTGAGAAGTTTTTATTCAACGCAACCATCATCCTATAAACTGCGCTGTGCCTAAACTTCCTAGAAAAGTTTGATAATACTTTCATATAACGACACAGACTTCCGGTAGGACTTTTGTTTCGGCCTTGATTTTTTGTCGCCTTCAGAGCCTCTTGGCGACTGAATAGGAGAATTTAATTCCATTTATTATTTTCTTCAATTCTCTTTAAATTATTTTAAATATTATTGATACACACTTTTGTTTGTTTATTTATGTATACATAAGTGTATATTATACTTATAGAATTGCAAATAGAAATAAACTAATAAACTTTACACATCTAACAATAAAAAGTGTTTGACAATTATCTTACAACAATCTTACGGCAAAAAATGTGTTCACGTGATTGTTAGATGTAGAACAATATTTTAGTCTTACAATGTACTGGAAATGCTTTTTCTGACAACGTTGGAAGACAAAAATTGTAAGTTCAAACGGTTGTTAGACATTTTCTGAACATTTTTATTACAATGTTGTAAAATCTGACAACCGTCTGTACATAACTTAAATCATTTTGCTTTTAACAAATTTCAGAAAATGCAATAGATGTATATAGAGTATAAATGTGTATTTTTGTTTGGTAACAATGAGTAGCACAATTTAAGAATGAATCCTATCCTATGTAATGTAATCGTATATTCATACATATAAACTCACTTACAACCTATACACACAATTTAATTCCACGTACAACAAACGAACAAATTTTAAAATTGTTATTCTTTCTCAACTATATTGTCGACGTCTTTGAGAAAATAAAATAAAAATTAAGATGAAACCGGAAAGAAAAACAAAGGCATCAGTAGCATTTCAACAATAGAAATAACAGCAACGCAAATAAAGACATGCGTGCCGAATCTCAAATACGCTCCACCTATGTAAATATAATGAGAATTACAAAAACTACGCTGTTGTTAGGACCAGAATATCATTATTCAGTATTTCTAATTCAGTTTAGCACTGAAAGATAATTTTAAGAACAATATAATTTATTTCAAATATTTTTAAATTTTAATCATTTATTATTGATGCTATTAACAATTCTTACCATTATTTACAGAGTTTGTATATTTATGATAACAATCTTATATGTAATATAACAATTTATAAAACTAAAAATAGGTTCAACATTTTTTCCATATTCACCAGGTTAAGGAAAAGTGTATAAAAACCTTATAAGATTAGGCTTATTTTAGCCGAATTTCATCTCAATAACGTTACTTACAAAAATTAATAGGTGTTTTAGTGGAAATGGACCAATTATGGGATGATATCTTCAAATACAATATCCAGTATTGTGATTTCTATGTATGTCAGGCTTGTTTAGGTACAATTTCATATTAATAATGTAGTTTAGAAACGTTTAATGGTTGTTATAATGATAGTCGAAAGCTTACTTTATTTGGCAGCTATTGCCAACTACAAAATCTAGTAGTATAATTGCCGTATGTTAATGTGATAATAATATAATTTTCCGATTAAAATTACTGATCGGTATAAAATTTTAGTTTCATATCGATATTTATTAATACTAGTGTGGAATTACTTGTTTTTCGGAATTGGTGCTTATATAGGAGCTATGACCATTTATAGACCGAATTTCATAAAATTTGCCACAGAAAATTTGATATATGTATATGAGGATATGTCGTGTCGAATTTCAATAAAATACCGGTACATTTAACACAGATATGAGTATTTAAGTAATTTTCGGTAGTGAACCTTATACGGAGGATATAGTCACAAAATCCAACAGTTTGATTTCGCCATATAACTAGATACATGATCTGTGAAAAATTTGGGATCGGTACCCATATTTATAACAGATTTATACATATTTAAATGATTTTCGGAAGTGAACTTTGTATGGGGGCTATGGTCAAACATGGACATCGGCATTGAGCCATATTTTGGGAAGAAATTTGTACGGGGGCTATGAGAAATCAAGGACCGATTCTTACTATTATCATTATAGTTTGTCATTTTATTATAAAAATAACTTATGTAAAATTGCTTGGCTTTATCTACTATATATTTAAACAATTTAGCAAAAAAATATAATTTTTTTTTTTTGTAGCTTGTCTCAGATTTTGATTCATTAGTCCGGCTCTACTGACCAATTTCACTGATTGTCAATACCAAACTGCTTAGGAGAATTATAAATGTTTTTTTGTAAAATTTACTGATTTTGGTTATGTATTTTAGATGTAAGAGTGTTTTACACAGACAGACAGTCGGACATACGTAGATCAATCGACTTAGAATTCCACAAGCATCCAGAATATACTTTGTTGGATCTCAGGTGAATATTTCTCAATGTTACACACGAAATGACAAACTCATTCACCACTCGTGGTGGTGGAGGGTATAAAAATTAAATAAAATGATTCACACATATATAAACTACAAACTTACGTTGGTAGCACATGCATGCGACAGTGAAACGCATATCCCATATTGCTTATTTCGTGCTATTTCATTGCAACTTAAAATTTAAACAGATATTTCAAAAGACCTTACAAATTTTACAAAAAATTCATATGATAAACACTAAATAAATTTAAGTATATACTACAAAATGTTCTAAACAAATTTTTTTATTGGACGTGAATTTTAACAAAAAAGTTTTGTAAATTTTAGTTTTGTTTTGGATAAAGTACTGGTTAAATACTCACAGTACTTTAATCAAAGAAGAATACTTTTTTAAATATTTGAAATCTTCATCAAAGGAAAATTTAAAAAAAATCGACTTCATTCTTCAAACGATGCAAAGTTTTTTTTTTATTTGTTTAATATAGAGGTTTTGTTATACATAATTGTTTTGTTAAATTTTAAGAGCAAATTCTACGGTTTCTACTGCATTTTTTAATTAATGTTTAATAAAAAACTATCAAGTATTATTTTTCTGCGATTTTGATACAATTCAGCTGTTCAATGAATAAAATTACTTTTAGACAATCAAAGTAAGATTTATCTAATAAGTTTACCAAATTATATACATACGAGGTCTGATCAAAAAATAACCGTTCTTTTCAAATTACGTGAGTTACGTGTGTTCGATTTTCGCATTTTTTTTTCTGTTTTGTTGGTACACATGTCTGTTATATATGTTGGTAATATCAGCCATTTTCGATCGTCAGTTTGTTTTTGACAGATAAAATGGTTAGTCGTGTTTTGGTGTGCTCTACAATTTTCGAAATACAGTTTCTTTATTATTTTGTGTAAAAAATGAGATTTAATGCGCAAGGACATTTAAAATGTTGACTGTGGCGTTTAGCGAGTCTACTATGAGCAGAACACAAGTTCAATTATGGTATAACCGGTTTAAGGAAGGCCGAGAACATATCACTGACGATGCTTGTCCTGGTCGCCCGAGCACGTCAACAACCGATGAAAACCTTGAAGCAGTGAAGAAAATAATTTTGGATAATCGCCGAATCACTATCAGAGAGGTTGCTTATGATGTTGGCATATCGTTCGGCTCATGGCAAACAATTTTTACGGATGTTTTAGGCATGAAACCTGCGACAGCGAAGATTGCTTCAAAATTTACCAAATTTTGAGCAAAAACAAAGTCGCATGAACATCGCTCAGGAGCCGTTGAACATCGTCAACGATGATCCAGATTTCCTCAAAAAGGTCATAACTGGTGACGAATCATGGGTGTATGGCTATGACATTGAAACCAAAGCCCCATCATCCCAATGGAAACGTCCAGAAGAGCCAATACCGAAAAAAGCACGTCAAGTTCGGTCAAATGTGAAGTTTTTGCTAACTGTTTTCTTCGACTGCAATGGCGTGGTGCATCATGAATTCTTGCCACAAGGTCGACCGTACGAATAAGGAATACTACCTTGAAGTTATACCCCGTTTGCGTGAAGCTATCCGTCAGAAACCTACAGAATTGTGGAAAAACCAATTATGGATTTTGCACCAGCTCACACATCGATGCTTTTGCATGCCTCAACTACCGTATTCACCGGACTTGACCCTCGCTAACTTTTTATTCTTCCCAAAACTGAAGACGTTTGGGACATGCAATTCTTGCAATTTTTAGTTTTCAAATAAGTTTTCAAAGATCTTCATCTTCCGTATCAAAATCACCACTTCTGAACAGCGCAAACCATACATACATATTTCTCACATTGAAACTGATGAAACATATTCATCATAAGCTGCGGTGAGTAGTCGGTGTGCTTCAGCAGTCCTTTTTTCAAATTAAGGAATTGAAATAATTGTGCCAAAATTCGACAAACTATATTCTTTAAAATATAATATTCAATAAGTCCTAATTTACACGAAGCAATTCCCAGCGGTAAATAGAACTAAGTACCCAGACTATAATCGATGACATCAGTATAACATTCTAAGCAAGTGATTTAAGTACTTAGAATGTTATATATGTATATAGTAGACATACTTATATGTGTAATCTAATAAATATCACCTACTAATTATAACTTCGATTACAATAGTGTTAGTTAGTGGGTTTATGTTAAAAAAATTTATGAATTTATTTAATTTCCCTGAATTTATTGACGTGCCATCAAGTTCGCTTAGAACACCACTTATAACGTAAGTGAAATTGAAATGACACTTAATGACATCACTGCTTACATTTTAAGCGAGAGCGCACTAATTAAGCAGCCTATGACACTCGTGTGTAAATGTAAGCAGAAATATAAGCGACAGCATCAGTACTGATTGCTACTAAATATTACTGACATCAGCGATTAAGTAATGGGTATTTTTACGGCTGGGTTCTTTAAGCTAAGCTGATTGCTTTTAGACATCGATTGTACATATTTGCAATTCATATTACTCTTTTATTCGTATTATATATGTATGTATGAATATACAAATGTGTGTATACTCTCAAATCTCAAAATAAGAGCGATTTAAGCAATAAGAATTGTGCTGTGTAGACACCGAAGAATTTTCAATAAAGGAAACCATGGATGATTGAATTTTTAAAGTTATACACGGTTTCAATATACATAATTAATAGAAAACAACAACTTTTTATTTATATTTTATTTATATTTTATTGTAATTTTTATGGTACTTTAGGGCACCTTAAAATTATCTAAACAAAATAATAAAATAAAAAGATATAAATTTAATTGTATATTTGAAAAGTTTCTGTTTGTTTCGGATTAAGCCGAAAAATGATTTTTTTGTTCGAATATTAATTTTGGTTCGGGACATCGGATTGAAAAAATCGCTTGCGGTCGGACTTTACTAATTATATTTATAATTATGGATAGCTACTTTACTTCATTGGGTCAAATTATTCATTCCGTTGCGCGATTGCGGAAAAGAACTT
This sequence comes from Bellardia bayeri, assembly GCA_950370525.1. Lineage (NCBI taxonomy): Eukaryota > Metazoa > Arthropoda > Insecta > Diptera > Calliphoridae > Bellardia > Bellardia bayeri. Next base: position 87,312,614 of record OX493264.1, on the reverse strand, counting down.
TTTTTATGGAAACTTAATTTGAAATTATTCATTCCGTAGCTGCGGTATTTTTCCTATTTGGTGTATCATCTCTACACAGACAGTATAGCGGCATGCCGCATGAATGAATTACATTTTACATATCGATCGATACATCTTTCCGCTTAGTTTTCTTTTCCGTGCGGAATCAATGATACCATCCATTATCTGAGAGTCAAAATACTTTTACATATTGCAAATCAATCATAAACGCGAATTAAGTAATCTATAGTCAGCCAAACATATTTCATTAACCCTTAATTTAAATTATTTGATTAGAAAAATATGTCTATTAAATTATAAACTTTTATTAAAAGACTATTAGATATGGAACTAGTTATTTGACTGGCCAACGATAGCTGGCATGTAGAAATTCTAGTAAACTCATATAAGTTAAAGGATGGTTTGTATACAAAAAACCCTTTCTTTCTTGGAATGTCTCTTTGTAACTAGACTAAGTAAGAAAATACTATGTATTAGACTGTCACTTTGTAGCTGGTATCTGGTAGATTAACCATTTAAATGTTAAAATAACAAGTAATGTAGCTATTCTAGTAGGCGGTTAGGTAGCTAGTACGCTGACTTTATGTAAGCAGTATGTGAATCGCAACTTAAAACTAACGTAGTTTAAAATAATTTAAAATTTACTTCAGAAACGTTTCTTAGGAATCTGTGACACAAGCTAAAATAACTACATAGATACGTAGCTAAGTATGTAACCAGTTATAGGTTAAATCACTAGTTCGGTACAGCCAATCAGAACTGCCGGGTAGAAATAGAGTATGGTTTAGTTTAGTTACATTAAGAAAATAATACAAACAAATAAGGAAAATGCAATTTACTTTTGTAAACAATTACGAGTACATATGATGAAGCGGAAGATTATCTAAGTTAGTGTAACATAAGCACACATAAAGAATTTTTCGCATGTACATACATATTTGTTGCTTCCCTGAATAATTATCGAAGTTTGTACAAGAAATAAAATATAATTCAAGCTAAACACGTGATCTACGTGTTATATATATTAAGTAAATAATAAAACTCTTATTTTCAATTAAATGTTTATAAACTAAATTTCCATATGTATCCATTGAAATTGTTCTACAAATAATAAAAAAATATAGAAAACATCTTGCTGTACGAGTTTCGCTTGGAGATAATGTAAACTAAATTCTCTTATAAAATTGTTCTATAAACAAAACAAGTAAGAAAGTATAGTTGGTCAAGCCCGACCCTACACCCAGTATATGTATAAAATAGTTTTTCAGAAATGGGAGTTATATGGGAGATATAACCTATTGTGGACCGATCATCAAAAAAATTAGTGTCATGACGTCAGTGAATATAAGTATTATATGTGTTAAACTTTATCTCGATATAAATACTTTCAAAAGATTTATAGAGCTTAAATTGAATTACGGAGAGGGTCTTATATGGGAGTTTCGACTAATTATGGACTGACGATTATAAAATTAGGTGTCATTATTTCAGTATACAGTGTACTCGCAGAAACGTGAACATCCAGTAACATGAACTACCCAAAAATATGATAATATTTTTTTTACATTGACTAATCTAAAACGTGAACATAGGCTGAAGGCTCTAAAACGTGAACTTTTTATCGAACGTTAAAATTCAATTTTGTAAGCTTATTTAAAAATTTTGGGATTCCCCGCATAAGAATTTCGTAGTTTGTTTGTTGTGAACAACTTTTGTTGCATGATAAGTAGCTTCTTTTGTAGTTGTAGTTGCTCATTTTCAATAAAAACTAAATAAACAAATTTATAATTATAGTAGTTTAAATTCAACTAACACCTATTTTTTATGAATTCAATAACATAATTTAAAAATTAGTATCTTAGAACCCATTTTACACACCATAGTAGCTATGTACGAGTAGTATATAAAAAATAACATCAAAATATGTGTCATAGGTAAAAAATAATTTTAAATTAAATAAAAGATAAGAGACTAAAATATGTTTTAGACAAAATGCAATCTAAAACGTGAACAGTATCGAAAACGCGAACACCCTCGGTAAAAATTAGTTCACGTTTCTGCGAGTTCACTGTATAACATTTTTAAGAAATTTATGATCGTTAAAGTGAATTTCGAAAGTGGGCCTTATATGGGAGCTACGACTAATTATGGACCGATCATAATAAAATTGTATCATATTGTTTGCATACATATAAAATATATTTGCGTGAAATATTATGTGGATAACAAAATTTTTGAGAGTTATGCTCTTTAAAGTGATTTTCGGAAGTGGGCCTTATATGGCAGCTACGAGTAATTATGGACCGATCTGCACAAAATTTGTAGATCTGATTTGGCTTCATTCACTACTCATTTCTGGTGAAATTTGTTTGCATACTTGCATAATTCAAACATTTATGATCGGTAAACCCCAATTTCGGGAGGACATTTGTATAGGGGCCAGGTGAAATAATGGACCGATTTCCACCAGTTTCAATCCCAACCATCCTTGGGCCGGAAAAATATCACGTACCAAATTTTATTGAAATACGTATCTTCAAAATTGCGATCTGTACTCTGCGCACCAGCTTTACATGGATAGCCAGCCAGACGGTGATTCTGAGTCAATCGGTATACTTTAAGGTGGGTATTGGACCAATATTCCTGGTCGTTAAAAACATTAGCACAATTCCACTATGGTGGTGTGGAGTATAAAAATGGAAGCACGTAAGAAACATTTACACGACAAGAGTATGTTTTATTACATACGATTATCATTAATAAAGCGATGTACACCTGCCCGTATGCTGATTGAACAATATAACAGATTAAACATCATTTATCTCCAAACATATTTTGCATTTAGTGAACTGCCGCGATGTATGAAAACCATCAAAATTACTGTCAGCAGTCTTAGAACGTCAATATAAACTAAACACATAAGACAGTAGTATTCAATATTTAAATCGTTTTTAGAGGTAATAGTTATTAAATAAAACGCTAAAATTTAACACTGTTATAGTTTTCTTTGTGGCGTTTTCTATAATTTGTGAAATAAACTAATCGTGCACTAAATTAAGGACAGTGATAAATTTATTAACATTTTTAAATTCAGGTAATTTTTAAAAGTTATGCCCCGATTACCGTTCACAACATTAAAGGTACGGTTACACTTGGCAAATATTTGCCACTAAATAATATATATTTGAATTCGTTTATTTATTTATTTAAAAAAAACTTTGTTTATTTCGAACAAGACACAACAAATACTTAGTTCTATTTTATTTGATGATGTTTGATCTTGCAAAACTCTTGTAAGAGTAAACAACGGCTAAAACAAGTGGTTACGCTTGTTTGGGAAAATATTTGCCAAGTGTAACCGTACCTTCAGTATTTTTGTTGTATGTTGTAAACTGCAATTCACAAGACTTATTGGCTTAATCTTAAATAAATGCATGTTGTGTTGTAATCGAGACAACACAACATTTTAGTGTTGTGAACTATAATAGGGGCCTTAGATCAAATAATTTATGAAAAACACTGTGTAGTTTTTCAGACTATTAAAGCTATTAATACCTGCTTAACATGGGTAAAAGCAAATCCTGTGATGTCAGTACTCGAAAGATTATTGTACTCAAAAGTGGTAATGAAAAAGGGCGTTGAAAGCGATCAATTTAACATTCGAAAAACAAAATCTTAAATTTAAAAAAAAAAAAACTATTCTTTGTTGTCGATGCAAATATAATCGAATATTATGTATGTATTAGTGTAAATAAAACTAAATACATACTACATTTTTAAATGGGAGTTTTTTTTATTAAATAAACATATTACATACAAACATATAAAATTAATATAGTTATATTTACGAATTTATAAACATATATGTATATTACAAACTAAACGTCCTTATGTATAAAAGTTCAATACAAATTTCGAGCAAAACGAATACGAATTGGGCACGCAAACTGTGTTGTATGTTGTAATTTAATAATAGAGAAAAGAAGTACAATTCATGTTTTCATTTACGCACATTAATAAATAAACCGAGTATACAACACACTTAACCTCTGTTATATAAAACTGACAAAATTTAAGCGAAAACTAATAAATATCTATGAATATAAAATAAAAAGAACCAATTAAAGCCAACAAAAAAATAACGTAAAATATAAATTATAGTAGAAAGAAAAACATATCAGCAAACGCTAAATAAACTTATTGTTCCAAATTTCTACGGTGTTGCATTTGTAATTCAAAACGGCGATTTGATCGCACACCTTTTAGTAAGACTTCATTCTTACGCGACGCTACGCCAGCTCTCGTTGTAGGAACACGACCTTTAAACAAATCCATATGACGTTGCAAACGTGAAGTCATCTTATCCTCAGTACTTATGTGAGATGTATTCGAGCGTTCTGCAAAGTTTGTGGAAGATGTTGTTGGTTTCATCAATAGCGATGTTGACAGATTAAATGTGGGCTTAGTTGGAGCAACTTTTGCTTTTTCAATATTTGTTTTTTGAGAAGTTTTTAAATAATTTCTAATGGGTTGTTGTTGTGGTGGTCGTCGGGAAATTGTGCCAGATTTGATTGGTTTAGTAATTTTAGCTAATCTTGGGTCAGGTAAATTCTCTACTTTCGATACAGACACCCCATCTTGGATTCTATTTAGAGCTGCCGTTGTTGTTGTGGTATTTAATAGAGATTTGTTCATTTGTGAAGTAACACCTACATCGATTTTCTTGAGAGCCCTTGGTTTTTCATTTGCAACATTGTTGCTATTTTTTTTGATTACAGAAATATTTTTTTGAGCTGAAACTATTAGAAAAATATAAACAATTAAATTACAAAACAAATTAGCAATAGTATTTTAATTTATTTAATTTGTATAAGACAGGATTTTTTTGCAGCAAGTATGAATTCATTGGGATGAAGCAAATAAAAAAATTTCATTTCGATTTTTAGAGTTGATTAATCGAATCCAATAATAATTGAACAGATAATTTAGCAGATGTCCCATATAAATAACGGCAAACGTTTGACATACTAAATTTTTTGTACAGATTTTGGATTATTATATGTATTTAAGTACCATTGAGCCATATTTCGAGAATAAATTTGTATGTAGGTTAAGATATATCATGTCTCTAATCGATTAAAATGGAAAATGTTTGATTATTACAAAAAATTTGTGATTAGAATATTAATTAATGCAATTAGATATTTTAAAAAATGATAACACTTTAAGGAAATGTTGAATGAACACCAACTCGCCAGATAGTGGGACATCGTTAAAACCTTTGAGTAGATATTAAACCATTAATTGAAGGCATTATTACAAACACATAAAACCCACCCTCCTTATTTAAGGTAAAATAGAGGATACAAAACTATCAACTCTTACCGTATGTTATAATGTCAAGCTGACTTATCAGCTCTAATAATTTTAAATAAACACAACAAATATAAAATTATCTTACCTGGTCTCAATTTTGTAGCTGAATTAATTAAATTCTTTGAGCGTTCTTCTTTACGGCTGACATGCTCCACTAAGTTTTCCATCTTTTTAAATTGTTTCTGATGTATGGCAGCAAAATTTGGTAATTTTGTGCGTAATAATGGTTTGGATGAAGATGTGGACGTTTGAGTTTTACTTTTAATTGTTGAATTTTGACCTATAACTAAAATTTCAAAATATTTATATAAATCATACAAAGATAAAATTTAAAATACATAAAAAAAAACACATACTTGGCCGAGGTAATTTTGAAATTTGTGAAGTAGACATTATGGATTCATCCAATGAAGTAGATCGTTTACGTCGTGTTGTCACAACTGGAAAACATAATGTTCTTGTTTTAATATTATTTAAATTATTTTAAAGTGTACTTACATTTATTTTCATTTTCTTGTAGCTTTTGTTTCTTCAAACTTTTAGCAATCATCATATCCAATTCATCTATAATAGTATGTTGATTGGCCGGACTAAAAAAACTAACCATACGATCTTGTTTAGTTTTGGCAAAAGGACCTGCTAAAAATTTGTGACCCTTTTGCTCGTTTTCATTGATACAAACCGATAGCGAGCGTTTACGTATTCCACGTAAAACAAATTCTTTCGGATTTACTTTGACGGCTGATGCCTTAACGTTAAGCAAACTTATATGATTTCGATTAGGTGTATTTGATAAATCAACTCTTTGACGTTTTTTGGGTGTTTCACCGTCATCATCTGACATTTGTAATGTTTCCATAATTTCTTCAGAGGGTTTTTCTGAACTTTCAGTAACATTCTCAACAGTTTCAGCTTCAAATGTTTCATTTAATTTATTTCTTGTCTTACAGTCCTCTTCTTCATCATCTTCATCGCAAATTATAAGAGAAGGCATTTCTTCGGGCTCTTCACATGGCTTTATTTGATTATCAACTTCCGCTATAGCTCTTTCCTCTACCTCATCTTTTAGAAGATTTAATCCCAAATCAGATATGTTAATACTTTTAGATTTTAAATAGCAGCCAAAAGAGTCTTCTAATTTCTCCCCATTTTTAGTATTTTGAGAGTAAGGAATATTGTCTTTAATTTCGACTTTAATTTCATTGTTGCTTATATTGCTCTCATACACGATGCAAATTTCTTCCTGTTCAGATTTTTGTTCAAACTCTTTACAATTTTGACTGTCCTCCTCCTGCACTAACGATATTAAATCATCGTGATTTTCTAATACATCGTTATCGTCTATCTCATTATCTACCGCTTGTTTGTCATGTTTATCAGATTTGGAAACATTAAGTTCGGGTTTATCTTCAATTGGTGCATTATATTCAATATAATCTTCTACAAGCTTTTCGTATTCATTAGCTTGATTATAATGTTCATTATAAACTTTTTTATCCAGATTTGCATTAGGATTTACTTTAATATATTCCGTAATGTTTTCAATGTCATCCAATTGTTCATTATGCTCATTTGTAACCTGTACTAAAATATTTTCCAAAACTTTAACCTCCACAGGCTCTATAATATGATCGGTTTCTTTCTCTTTTAACTTCTTAGATTCGTTATCTTCTTTCTTTTTACCCTTTTCAGTACGACGGGATTTACGACTACGCTTTTGTGATACTCTGCCCACCTTAGCGGGTGTCCATTTAGGTTGTATAATTTCACCTTCTTGATTTTCTACATCTTCGTCCATCCCCTCTTCAGTGACTAGCAAATGTTTTTTTGTTGAACGTGTACAAGAACGCAAAGATTTATTTACTATGTCATCATATTCCTGAGTAGGTCTAATGCTCTTGCGACAACTTCTGCGAGGAGTCTGAAGCATTTCTTGAAGTACAACTTGTGAGGCTGTTGGAGTTGTTGGATATTTAGGTTTATTAAGTCCGGTAGGTGTTTTTGGCAATATCTCCTCCCTATTACCGTTAATATCCTCATCACTTTCATCCTGAGAGAAAATTAATTCTACCTCTTCTTCCAAATTTTTTACTTTTTTTGAACGCCTTGTTGACTTTTTCACTTCTAAAAATTATATTGTTTTAAATTTTAACAATAACCTTTACTGTATATATATTACCACTATTTTCCACAGACTCCATATTTGTTCCAATAAGCTTTTAATAAAATATAATCACCAAGAAATTAATATATTTTTGAAAATTCCTTTATATGAGATTATCTGCGCGTCCTGCTTTGTTTTAGAAAATTTGTTTGTCGTTAATTTTAAAAATGGCAGAAAAACCAAGCTAGTTGTTACAAATTTGACAGCACTTTTGGGAAGTGTTTGGCCAAGTAACAATTTAACATACAATAAGCAACATAAACAAAAGCTGACTGTTATGACATATTTTTTTTGTGGCAGCACTTTATTTAATAAAAAAATAAATTAACATTAATTAATAATAAAGAAAATTGAAATAAACAACAACGTGTTTTTAATTAAAAACGAAAAGAAAATAATAATATTATTAGAATTTAAAATGCTGTATAATTTGGAGTAAATATTTTGAGATATTGTTGAATAATCGAAATTTTACAGTTTTGTTTTTAGCGAATGTACGGTATTTTTCCTAATTATTTTGTAGTGACGTTAGTATTTTAATAATAAATATAAATTTTGACATTGATGCCAGAGTACTGGTGAGGAAGACCTTGAATTTGTGTAGGTTGTGTAAACAAAATCTGGATAATCAGTAAATTTTCATGTTTAAGAATGAGTACAATAAATAATTTTATCATTTTTCTATCTTTGTTTCTTATTGTTCGAAATTTAGTTCTGCTGAGCGTGTAGTTAGTTACTTGGTGCTGTTTGGAGAGGGGTACAAGACGTTGAAAAAGCTGACTATATTATTTCCATCCACATTAAAAGAATGCGGATGATCCAATTTATTAAGTGCTCTCTTAAAAGAATTTTTTATTCGATACAGCACAAAATTTAAAAGAAGTATTAATGGGCAAATGTCAAGATCTTTTGGAGGCCGCTAGAAATGGTAACACAGCAGTAGTTAGCAAGATTCTTCAGCACAAAGGAGGCCCACTGTCGAGGTAAGTAACAAAATGGTGTATTTTAAAAGTAAAACAATGTTATGAATATTAGAAAGTTAAGTTTTTTTTTAAATTCTAGGTTAAGAGCTTAACCGTAGGGATAAATTATAAATTGTATTACTCTAGTTTTTCTAATAATGGGTAAAAATTACTTGTGAAAATGCTCATTGCATGAATAGTGTCAATTGACTGCCATTGTTAAATTTCTTACATATAAGAATGTTTTTTTTAATGCCTGGTAACATTTAGAAGAAAAATAAATAATTGTATCTAATATCCATTAAATTCATTAACATTTTTTATGACAAAAGATAAATTAAAAAAACTAAACATTTTTATTTTCTTCAGTTTTAGGCGCAGTCCCAGCATCAACTGGCAAGATGTAAACGGTTATACAGCCCTACATCATGCCTGTCTTAATGGACATTACGAAATTGTAAAGATTTTACTCGCCCATCATGCTGCTCACGAGATTCCAGATATAAGAGGTTCTTCACCTCTATATTTGGCTGCGTGGGCAGGAAATGAACACATTGTCAATTTAATACTGATGTTACGAGGTACTGGGAATCTTGATTCTCAGACCATAGAAAATGAAACTGCCCTTCATTGTGCAGCACAACATGGCCACAATTCTGTTGTATCAGCGCTTTTATCTCGTGGGGCTGATCCTACAATACGCAATAACAGTTTTCAAACTCCTCTAGACTTAGCAGCACAATTTGGACGATTAGAAGTAGTACAAACGCTCATTTGTAAACATCCAGAATTGATCGAACCCTATCGTCTGTACGACAAAGTTGTTGCTGCGGAAAATGGTCGCTCACCTCCCTATAAAATAACTCCCACAAAACACATTTTTACTCAATCATGTATGCATTTAGCCGCTCGAAATGGTCACAATGAAGTAGTAAAAACACTACTTGCGGCAGGAGTGGATGTTAATATTTTGACACATGCCGGGTCGGCGTTACATGAAGCTGCATTATGTGGTAAGAAAAATGTGGTCTGTACTCTGCTAAGTGCCGGTATAGATCTATATGCTGTAGATGGAAATGGAAAGACTGCATTGGATATATTAAAAGACTATCCAACAAATGTCACCTATGAAATTCTTACCATCATTAATGGTAAGCATTTTAAATCTATTAATTTAATATACAAACAATGTTTATAATTTATTTGTTTTTAGATTTTTGGCAAACAAATAGTAGCATGATAAATAAAAATAATTTTAGGCCTATAAAGGATGTCAATGACAATCATACAACAGCTTCCACAAGTGAGGAAATGGATATTAATCAGACTCCCGATATTGAACATCAACATCAGCGATCGTTGACAATAAAGTAAGCATTTCATATATGTAGATGTATTCAATAAATATTGTGTGTTTCATTGTTTTTTTGTGCACTATACATCCCGCATCCATATTTACCACAAGAAAAAGTTTCATAAACATCAGTGTTATGCGCATCTTTAAACAAATTGTGATCTTTTCATTTTTATTTATTATATTGGGTCGCATTAATACTACATTTAAATAATTATTTCATGTTTAAACTGTGATAATTTTAACCCTGTGTATAATAAAATAAACTTATTGTGATCTCATTATTATTGTAAACATACTAACAATCATTTGACATTTATTATTTACATACAAACATATATATACATTTATACCTTTTTTTGTTTTATTTATGAAATCATGTATTATTTACTATAAATACAAACAATTAATTAGTTATCACAAACACTAGAAAACATTTTGCATTTTATTTCTAATTTTGTATGTATGTTTATGTTTATTTTGATCTGATTATTGTCAGTTTATACATACATATGTATGTATATCAATTAGATCATCAAAGTCATTGTCTGGGAAATTTTCGATACAAACAGAATTAAAAATTTTTTTATGTAGTTACTATTTGACCTAAAATTTTAGGTTTTGATTTTTATGTTTGGTTTTCACTATGTCATTTTTGTTGTCAAATTGTCCAAATTGTTGGCAATTGTATGAAACGGGTTGTCATATGGCGTCATCTATGTTTGCAATCTCATTAGACGCCATAGACAACCCGTTTTCATACAATTGACAACAAAAATGACATAGTGAAAACCAAGCATTATTTAAATAGACCTCACTTTTAATTTATTTGTTATTTTAAAAAATTGTAATCACAGGAATAGAACAAAAAAATATTTATAAAATAGTTTTTCTTTTAATTTTGTTAAACAAGGGGTTAATTCCTTGCATAATTTTTTGTATTCTGGTGAAGTTTAAATTTTTGTATGAAATGTATTTTTTAATCGCTTGTCAGCCTGATTTTTTCGAAATAACATTAATCCTACATATCTATTAAATATTTTCCTCAACTAAGTCATTAAATTAAATTTGTTAAACGAAATGCCGTTGTACTTTTAAAATTTAGGGAAATTACGCTGTACGTAATCTGCTCAAAATATTTGTGCCATAATATTTTGTTAAATTTACCTAAAAACTTTCCTTTAAATATTCATATGCGCAACTGCATTTAATGCTCATTGTAACTCTGTTCGTTCTACTTAAAAAATGTGTAATATGTGTCTAATTATTTTGAACAAACTTAAACTGGTCCATACTACATACAATATATTATTTATTATACAATATATTAAATTATAAATTTTCTTTGAAAAGCTCTTTAGACCGTTATAACTATTCCACAGAGCGTTATACGCCTATGGAACCAATAAAATGGACAAAATCGAATATTGATTTAAGTGCAAAACAAGAACAAATACCAGAATATAAATCGGTCTATAAGTCTCATTTACTTCATAGACGATTAGGTGGCATTGACAAACAATTTCCCAAGTTTTCTACCGTTAATGAATGTATGTATTTTTGAGATATTTTTTTTTTTTTTTCTGCGAAGAAAAAGAAATAATTTTTTTGAATTCTGAAATTAGTACAAAATCAGACCCCCCTCAAGTCTACACTATATCGATGTGTAGATGAGTATGTGGAAATGACAATGCCAAATTCAAATGCATCTACACCGCGAACACCTCGTACAGCGGTATCAACGCCACATCCATTACCTAGTCCAAGAAAATGTATGGAATATGGTGATTATGCAAATATTAATATAATTAATGCACACAATAAGCATGAATATCATGATAATGAGTAAGTTTCATATACACAAGCACTTTTTAAATCATTAGCTCGGTTTCAGTGCTAGTCAGATTTGCAGTTTTTAGTATAAAATCGATAAATTTTTTTGAAAGTTTGAATACTTTCCTGGAAACCCTGTTAGTACTGAAACAAAGCTATTTACTATTATATAAATTAATCTCTGAATATGTGCTAAACTAATATTTGTTGCAGAACGATTTTTTTAAGATCGAGTAGTTTCGAAAGTGATAACAATCTCAAAAGTAATGTAATCGAACATTCTCCAACACCTGATTGTCCACCACCATCAGCATCCGAAGCTGAATCTACTATATTTGAGTTTGTCAAACCATCCGAAAGGACTTTAAAACGGAAATCATTACTATTGCAACAGCAAGATTTACAATTTTATGATGGTCTCAAGTCGTTCATATGGGAAGATCTAACGGAACCTCAAGACGAACAATTTGACTCCCTAACCAGTTCTCGTGCGTCAGAATGTGTAGAAGAATTCGTTAGCGATGTGCCGTTTGCCGGATTGTTTAAAGGCTCTTCATTAAACCTAGCCAATACATCGTCATCAGATTTACGAAATTCTTCAGCAATAGAGGATATTCCTAGTGGCTTGAGATCACCGAGTTTAGTAAGATCGGTTAAGCCAATAGCTGCGAAACGTAATGTAACAGTTAAAACGCCTACTTCGGAAGACAAATACGAATTTGATGTCTCCAAAGCTTGGGATGAAATCAATACGATATTTGAGAGTATAGGCAACGAAGTGGCAGCAAATGATACCAAATTTGAAGATCTTGGCGAACACAATTCTTTAACAAATACTTTTCGCAAAAAAACGTTGACAATACGAAAACCTTCCGAGTTGTTGCTGGGTTCGTTTACTCAGGAACAAAATTCATATTCCAACTGGTGCCACTCAGCTAACACTTTGATCTATGGATATGTCATATATAATGTATTTGTAAGTATAATTTGGATTTAAATTATATATGTATGTATATTAGGGTGGCCCCAAAATAAAGTTGCGGATGTTCCCGACTAATATGAAAATTTGACTCATTGTAAGACTACGTTTCTCAATTTTTTTGTCCTGAGGTCAATATTTGGTGAGCTGGATCAATGGGTTATCAAAAATTAAAAAAAAAAAAATTTTAAATTCAAAAATTTTCAAAATTTTAGGAAAAACTATTTGTGTTAAATTACATGATATTTATATTTATCCTTTGATCCAGCTCACCAAATATTGACACCAGGACAAAAAAATTGAGAAACGTAGTCTTAAAATGAATCAAATTTTCATATTAGTCGGGAACATCGATACCTAATTTTTCTCCATACAATCGGGGCCACCCTAATGTACATACATATGTATGTATGTACATATATATAAAAGCCTGTTGCTAGTATTAGGACAGAATAAATATATTTCTTTAACTTCTTTAGTACTTGGGTTCTACTGTCATAAGGGAACTACATGGTACAGCATCGACAAGAAAATCAATACAAAAGTTGAAACGGGAAGAAACGCCCGCATCTCAAGATGACAATGAAGAAAATGTTTTAATCAAAGATATAAATAGCTCAACTCGTATTTTAAAAGCAACCAATCAACAGACCCGTTTAGAAGTTGGCATAGCAATGTCGCATGCTGGAGTACGGTTTATAGAAATGGAAAATAAGGTAAGGGTTTATTTTATGAATTTCAAAAATACCATATCGCAATCATTTTATTTTTCAGAGTACAATATGCGTTCATGATATTGAAAATATCAATTGTGTTAGCCAGGACACTGATGACTTGCGCTATTTTGCTTACATAACAAGAGAAAATGATATACACTATTGTCATGTCTTTATGGTGGATGATTTGGTATTTTTTTGACAAGATAAGCCTAAATGTTAATTCGAAATTTTTAAAAATTTGCAACTAATTTTCAGAATTTGGCCACAGAAATAATTTTAACATTGGGTCAAGCATTTGAAGTAGCGTATCAATTATCCCTGATTAGTCAGGAGGATTCCTTACAAACATCACAATCCGCCACACCGCAAAACTCGAACAAAGAGAAACGTTTAAACTAGGTATATCGATGTTGTGGATAATAGGTATTTAAAATACTAAAAATTCTAAAAAAAAATTCACACATTAATTACACAAAATTGGAATGAAGAAAATTCATCTAATATGATATTTATTGTAACCCTAAAATTCCCATATTTATTATAACATTTATTAATAATACTAGTCTTGATGCCATTTACTTGAAAAATGTACAGTTTTTTCACATGCAATCTCAAAATAATTATGTGCTAGCAATTCGTCACAAAAATAATTAATGTAGGGCTTTAAGAAATCCCTTGAATTATATAGAGACATCACAATGTAGAACTGTATGTAATTCAATTGTATTGTTATTGTATTGTTTTTTTTTTAATTATCACATTTAAACAAAGTTGTTAATAATTAGTGCCTTATTGCAAACAATGTACCAAACAACATTTTTTTTAATAAACTTAAATATTTATGTATACATTTTGTAAAATAAACCTGTTTAAATCAAATGTTATTCATGGAATTTTAAAAAATTAAACAAAATTAACTTTGAAATTTAGGTAGATACCTATAAATTAAATAAAGATACATATGTACATATGAAGAAAGCAAGGTAAAATGTGCTACGTTTGAGATAGTTGGATTTGCTGTAAACTTTTATTTAAATTTAAGACATAAGTAGGTATAATTATTAAAAAAAAAACAAATATTATTCACATAATTCTTAAACAAATAATCAAAAATATTTCGCTTTCAACCTTTTTGCAATTTTTGGTAGCATTGGAAACATTGTTGATAGAATGAACAACGAGATCAAAGTAAAAGTAACTACTATTTGCAATGGACATTGTTGTCTTTGTTGTAACCGGCCTATCGACGGACCATAAAAAAATCATTAAATGTAACTTACAAGAAAAACATTGGAATTTTTGACTTTGCTTTTATACCCCTCACATATTTGCTATAACGATATTCTTTATCTGAATGTGTATTTTATAGGTAAAAATAAATAATAGCAATAATGCTATCTCATTTTAGGAGTTATGTATATGACTTTAAATGTTTATGTATAACAGTAATATTGTAATAAATTGTCTGAAGAGACCTACATATGTATGTATGTATGTTTTTTAAAATGCTTCAACACATTCTATGAATATATTTTTATCTATTAATATTATGAACAAAATACTGAATTTTTGCAAAGTTAAAAATACATCAGAGTTAAATGTGCATTCGCAAGGTTATATATATAATACTAACAGTTATCAAAATTTAAAAAAAATATATATAAAGGTTGTGTTGTCTATTTTTTGCACACTAAAATATATTTTTTGTTTGCTTTGCTATAGATTATAAATTCAAAAATTACAAAATTAATAAAGTAAGCAAATATGTGGGACATAAAATGTTTGGCAGATACATATATGGTCAATAAACTAAATAACTGGGGCAACACAGCAATAACTCTGGCAACCCTGTCCAACAGTACTATAAACAGTCAAAACAGAACTTGGTTGCACTTTTAAGCAATTGACATTTTCGGCTTTTTTTATGCAAATGTAAAAAAGAAAAACACACTACATTGCACATTTTTGTCAATGAACTAAAAAAAACTATTTAGACAAATCAAAGATATTGCATATTTAAATAATAATTGTGTAAAAGGTGTAAATAATAATGAATTCATCAAGAAATGACGAAAAACAAGAACTCTGTAAAGAAGATGCAAAAGAAGGTAAGTTTAGGATAATATGAACGTCATAAGGTTAATAATAAAGGGGTGTTTCAAGTGAGAAAAAAGTGTATCACTAAATTCTTAATATAACAAATCCATTTGATTTACTTATCCGTAAAGTTTCTTAAACAACAGGCGAAACTTTAAAAGTAAATAATGGTATTGATATTTTTAACATACATACATATGTAAATTTTTTTCCAAAGTGTCTGTGTATATGAATCAAGCAGAAAATAGCAAATCTCCTTTTTTAGTGTTTTGTTATAAAGTAAGGTATGCATTTAAACAATTATTTTTTTAATAAAACAAAATTCATTGTTTTTCTCTTTGCAGAATTTGCCAGCGTAAATGGCCACTTGATACCACTGACAGAATCAGTTGACGGTGAACCAAAAAATAAAATTGTTAAATTACACACCACACAAGAACCTCAGACCATAGACTTGACTTTAAGTAAACCATACACGCTGGATGAATTTGCCAAGAATTTACAGCAACAATGGTTTAAAGAATCTAAAGAAGATTTCAAAGATTCACCCACACAAGCTGCAGTCTATACAGACCCGTTTCAAATTTGCCTTTTGCCAGAGCTATTAGAAAACAAAGACAGCTGCAAGTTGTTGGTAAAAGAAATGGTTGAAAAAGTTCATTGGTCACGCAAACAAATGGATTTATATGAATTCTATCAAAGCACCGATTTATCCAATATGATTGAATGTAAATTTTTGGCAAATTTTTTGCAAATGTTAAGGCGTTCGGTGAGACCTTGGCTGGAAAAGGTGACAAATTTAAAATTAGACTATGTGTCTGCATCCTGTTCAATGTACAATTGTGGTGACTATTTGTTGGTGCATGATGATTTGCTCAAAGATCGACAAATTGCATTCATTTATTATCTATCACCGTGGGAAAATAACGAAGTTTGGTCTGACGAACAGGGCGGATGTCTAGAAATATTCTCTAGCGATGAAAAATCCCTGCCTCAGTTTCCAGTTAAAAGAAAAATTTCACCGAAAAACAATCAATTTGCGTTTTTTAAAGTAGGTACCAAGTCGTTTCATCAGGTGGGTGAAGTAACAACATTTGATTACCCGCGCTTAACCATTAATGGATGGTTCCATGGAGCTTCGAATGATGATTTAGTTGCAGATGCTTTGAGACCCTTCAACAAACTACAATTTAAACCAGCCACATTACCTACCTCCGAGTCAATAGACCATCTGTTAAATGAGGTCTATCTTAAGCCCACCACAAAGCGCAGTATTCAAAAACGTATCGAAGATAACTCTGAAATATGTTTATACGAATTTTTCCGTCGTGAGATATTTGAAGAAGCTTTAAAACAGCTGCTTAGCGATAATTCGCTTAAATGGTCTCGCCAGGGCCCAGCCAATGCACAAAATTACGAGGTTTTAGACTTAACCACATGCTCTAAAACTATGCAGAAACTTATACAGACTTTTTCTAACAGACACATGTTTTCTTTATTGCAAGACTTTACCGATTTAGATTTATCGGGACCAAATTGCTCTAAGCCTACATTTAGTTTGGAAGTACAAAGATGGTCTCACGGTGATTACACTGTTTTAGGAGATGGTGCCATATGTGAAGATAACACACTGGATTTAATATATTATTTGAATGCATCTGAAGGTGCAGCCGTAATAACATATTTATCACCGGATACAGAGCAAGCAAATCCGTCGCAGAAACATTCTAGTCAAAGTGATACCGATTCGCTGGAGGGCGAGGGCTTTGACGATGACGATGAATCTGTTTTGCTAACTATCACACCAGTGGACAATGCTCTCAATATTATTTATCGTTGTGAGGGTACAACTAAATTTACAAAATATGTATCCCGCAATACCCCATTGGATAAGGGACCGGTTTTTGTTATTTCTTGCAGTTATAAGGAATAATTACATTTAATTTATTCTCAAAGAAAAGTTTTTTTTTCACTCACACAGTGTTTCATTAATTAGACGTATCACATTGAATTTTTTAATTCGTTAATGTTGGTTTTTTAGTATCATCTTTATAAAAAAAAATGTATCTATATTTTATTTTGGTTTTAACACATTACTTAAGAAAAAATGTTTAAGAACACATAAATATTGTAAAATGAAATGCAACGCTTTGTTTTTTGAATAAAGGAAAAGATTAAATATGATCTATAATAAATGTGTAATTTAATTTGAGTGACTTCGATTAAGTATGCATGTATGTATGTATATTAAACGATATATATCTAGTAATCTAAAGTAAAAATTAAGAAGCAAATTTATTCTTAAAAATTACTGCTGGTTAAGGCCCTATTGCTGTATGTCGAAAGTAATGAGAGAGAAAAAGATTTGGCATGGAAATCATGGCTGTTTTCATAAACGCAGTATGCAATGCAACATTTCATTGCATAGTGTTCATAGTAGCATTTAGAATATAATTTAAAAACTTTTATCACATAAAAGATATTGGACTATTAAAGAGAATCTTAAAACAAAAATTATTAAATTATATTTCTAAATGCTATTATGAACTCTATGCAATGAAATGAAGTACAAATAGAAAATTCTAAAATATAATTGGAAATTTCTGAAATACAATTAGAGAATTACACAATTTTATTTTTCGAGATTAAGGTCAGTTTTTATTTTTTTTATTTTTTCCGATATTTCGCTACACAATGTGTAGCATGTGCAGGGAAACAATAACAAAATTAAAATTAACCTTAATCTCGAAAAATAAAATTGTTTAATTAATAAAAAGGTTGAACAATCAGTTAAAATAATTAGAGAATTACGAAATACAATATGGAAATTTCTGAAACTATTAGAAACAATTGGAAATAGTGTAGTTCAATAAATAAAAATAAAGCATTTAAAATTTCAAAAATTGGTTGAAAAAATAAAATAATGATTACATTTATTACAAATATTTGCAGATAAATATCGCTTATATGCAACCATAGCATTTATGACAGTGGTCATTATAATTGGTGTGCCAATGTGGTGGAAAACCACCGAAGTTTATAGGTAATAAACAACTTATAATTTATAATCTTAGAATTTCATATTAAAAATTAAACATTTAACAGAGTAAGTTTACCATCAACTCATATAATGAACATGAACAATGAACCTTTGAAGACTAAAATACAAATTGGCATATTTACATTTAAATCTGAAAAATCTTCTCTATTGGTTAAAGAGTTAAAAGAAGAATATGAAAATGAAGGTAAATAATAAATACGTAATTTGTAGATATGTTAGTACAACAACTTATGCTTAAACTCTTAACCGTTGCAGAAATATGGCTTTTAGATTTTAAACAAATACCTTATTTTGAAAAGGCTTCTACTGTTAAAACACCAGCCGGTTTGGAGAGTTTAATATTAAAAGAGCATCAAATAAACGAAGGTGATTTTCTACTTATAGAATGGTCTAAACTGCAAGAAGAAATGTTGATAACAAATGAAAGAACCGCTTTGATACGCAGTGATACAAGTGAGTATTTTGTTTATTTTTGTTATTTCATTTAAAAATAAAAATTTATCTAAGATATATAAAGATATATAACATTATATTTATATCTTTATAAGATCTTTATAAATATAAAGATATACATATATGCATCTTTATATATGTAAATGACGATGTGTATAAAATTTTAACTAATTTTAAAATTTTGCTAATACATACTACAATAATATACCAATATTTTGTGTTTAATACATATATCTAGGTTCGAATAAAATAAAACAAGTTTTAAATACCCATATCTTGCAAACCCACCGTATTAAGCAAATTTTAGCCAAAGATCAAAGAGATGCTTTAAAAACCGAAGCTCCTCAGGCAGAATATGATGTTATTGTATCGGTTTTAAATCCAAGACCCGATATTATGGATGCCAAATGGCACGTACAAATGGCTGTGGAGAGTAAGCATAAACAAATTTATTTGAACTCACCTAATCAAATGCTTTTATTCTAGCCTATTTAAAACCTTACTTGTATCAAGTCTCACACATTTCCAATTACACTTTGAAAACTCAGTGGAAATATCAATTATCTTTTGAGGCCGATCTACGACAAATACGTGACGATTCTCCATTATCACGGCATTATGCTTTGTCAGAATCGTCATTGCCGCACATTATAACAGCCATTGAAAAAAATTTAGGTGCTGGTATCACAGATAAGACTCCTATTAATCTGGTGGTCTATATAACGCCCTGCGATATCGCTCCCGTTTATATTTACAATAAACAGAACCAAAAGGCCAATTTGGATAATATAAATGCTTTTATATCGCCCAAATGGGGCGGCATAATAATTGCAAATCCTTCTTTGGAGACTTGTAAGGAATACAACGAAAAGCCCCATGAAAAGGTATCATTTTTTGTACAGACAAATGATGTCATGCAAATTATGTTGTATCAGTTGCAAAAGCTGTTGGATATAAGTGTGGAGGTAAGTTCAATTTCTTGGACAACAAACAGCAAATGTTAAACTTTATTTCAATAACTGTTAAATTAAACTCGGAAGAATTTTAAGCAATGAGTGCTGTTTCACACGTTTCAGTTTTTTCCCCATTTTCTGTAGAATCTACCATTTCGTTCTCACAATGGACCGTATTGGTCTCTGGGTGATGGTGTGGGGACAACCTCACACCGGTTAGGTTAGACCTAACCATTTCGTTCACACGCGTATCTCAATTGTTTACTATTTCATGCAAATCAACATGCAAAAAACTTTGCGTAGAATAAGACGGAGAAAATAAATAAAGAAAACAAAAGAAAATTGACTAGTACTGTCACGTATGTGCCCCTTTTATTCTCTTTTGCCTACTCACCCAAAAATACTTGCCTTGAAGTGTCAGAATTAAAACGTGTGAAAGCGGGCTAACATCGTTTTTCAGTATTACTCTAGAATTGGAGATCATCTTCGTTTTATGTTTAAAGAAAGTTTAAATGTGTAATGTTATTAAACAGTAAATAGTACACCAGAACAAATAAAACTCCTTCACATTTTACAGAAATACCTCCACAATATCCAAACTACCACTTAGATTTGATTAAAAATAAGGGTTATAAAATGATTTTTGTTTATGTATATGGTTTGGTATGGACTTTTTCAAATAATCAGTGTTGTTAGTATTATTTGACCAGCTATTGATTATGTTGCTTATTTGAAAATTTTTATGAATTTAGTTTAATTTCGTGTTGTTTTTAGGTGAATAACTAATCATTTTCGGACCCTGGTGGCGAGGATATTGTTATTGTTACATAGATATTGTTATTAAATTATAAAAATATATATTGTTAAATAAAAGTGTTCTTTAATTAAACTAATATAGGTCACAACTGAAGGTGTCAAAACTGTAGCTCTGGAACAATTAGCTCCACGTCGCTGGGAATATGAGGCTTATTTGAGACGTAGTGCCATTACACACATAACAACGACTACAAATACGCTACAAAGTCTTATAAAACTTTTAGGTAAATCGAAAAAAACTATTTTCACATTTACAGGATAAATTAAATTATAAATCAAACAATCACTTTCAGAAAATATCAGCTATATTGTCATTAACGATGATGTTGGCAAAGCTATAAACTCAGCCTACGAATTGGCTATCAAAGCCAAAGAAGCTTTAGCAAATAATGAACTATTAAAAGCCTCCAAATTGGCACAAAAGGCATTTTTAGCCTCAGAACAAGCATTCTTTGATGCCAGCCTATTGGCCCAGTTATATTTTCCGGATGAACAAAAGTATGCCATTTACATACCATTATTTTTACCCATAATGGTACCGGTTATCACATCATTCTCCATGATGGTTAAACTTTTGAAGAAGCAACGTGAAGCTAAGCAGAAATTAAAGACCACATAATTTTCAAACGTTAGAGTAATAGTAATAGAAACTATTTGCTTAAATACCCTACTAAAGAAATGGTATTATTTGAAGTGTTTTTGTTTTTCAATAATTATTTATAATTTTTAAGTTACAATTTTTGTATCTACAATTTTTAATAAAATATAAAATTAATTAATCATTTAAATTGATACTGTTATCCATTTCAAGTTATTAATATTGTAGGCACTTTTTAATGATATATGTACATAGTTTTTTTTTAAACACAGATGATGTTTAACATTTTATTAAGTTCAACTTGAATAATTAACAAAACAAAATTCACTATTATGGTATGTATTTGTAACATGATTTCTTGCTTTATGAATATGGTACCAACGATATTAAGAGTTTATTTTAACGTTTATTAATTACAACTTCTAATTCTTTTTTGTTTGATTCATTTATTAATGTTTTGAATATACAAATACATAGACACTCTATCCATTTATTTAAATTTAAAATCAGCTAATACAAAAGAAGAATAATTAATAATATCTCTTAAATTAATTTGGCGGAAATGTGTTATTTACGCTTTTTTCATGTAACACTGCAAACAAACATAAATTTTATTGTTACCAAATTTATGTACAACATAATTTGGCCTATTAAATATTAAACGATGAGTCAACAACAAACGACCATAGATCATCAGTTTAGCGACAGCTATATTAACAGGGAGTTTTTTTCCACAGTCGAACATTACACAAAATTACAAAATCAACATATTTAGAAAATATTTGGGTGCTTTTAAACTTAAATATCTTCGGAAGTTGTCATCAATTAAGATAACCCAAATATTTGGATAATTAAACTACTTCGGAAATAGACAATACTTTAGAAAAGTTTTGAAAAGTTGTTCGATTTAGACCTGATAATTCTGGTTTCTGTCGGGTTCAAGAGGATCAGCCAAATTTCTCACCGATAGACAATAATCTGTGATCATTAAAATTGTGCATTGAAATCTGTTAAATACTATATTTCACTTTATCGCTAGTTAATTAATACATTAATTAATTAGGTAATTTAACAATATGTTGTATTAAATCGATTATACAATAAACAAAGGCCAAATTAGTCAACTTCCGACACAAACAAATCTTAAATATCTTAGGAAATATTTATACAAAAACTTTATTTAAATACATTTATATTATACCTATATTTTTTATTTGTATTCACTATATTCTCACGTTCTCTAGAGTTAAAACTTAAAAAAAAATAAAAACAAAAAAATAAATCATTGTCTATAGTCTTGAATAAATATGTAATGCAAAATATAAAATATTATGGCAGACATAAGTATGTAATTAGTTTACTATGACTATAACACAGGTAGAAACTCATATCTGCCACTAATAAAACTAATTACAATTATAATAATCTTGCAGTCGCAATCACAATTAAACGCCCAATACTAAAATGCGTATCAAATAGCGTATGAATAGGCAAAGAAGCAAACAAAAACCTAAACAAAAGGTAATCAATCATATTCAACGATGACGAAAGGAAATCTTATAAAACAAACAAATATAGGGTGATTTATTTTGAGTTTTTTGTTCTTTTCTCAAAACAAGCGTGACTGTAGTCATACTGTGAACTTATTATACCCTCCACCACCAAGAGTGGTGAATGAGGGTATATTACGTTTGTCATTACGTATGAAACTTTTTTAATATTCATCTGAGACCCAACAAAGTACATATATATTTTCTTGATCCTTATGAAATTCTAAGTCTATTGAGCCATGCCCGTCTGTGTAATACACTCACGTCCAAACTATACAACTTAACTAAACGAAATTTCCAGAAAAATATTTCTTATTTTGCAGGTAACTTTGGTATTGAAAATCAGCAAAATCGATTTAGGCCAACCAGAGTTATGGACCAATATGTGAGACAACCTCTATAATAATTTTATATTTTTTGTCCATTTTATTGCAATATTATTAAATATATTGCAGATATTGCCAAGAAATTTTGTACAAATTATTTTTATGATAAAGGAAAAAAGTTTGAGGAGAATAGTAAGAATCGGTCAATGATTTCTCATAGCCTCCATACAAAAATCTTTCCGAAATATTGCGCAATTATACATAAATGCATATAAAATTAGAATATCAATACAAAATTCAGCAAGAATAAGTTTCATGCAGAAATAAATCGCAAAACGAAATTTTTTTTAGTTCGGTCTATGTTTGACCATAGACCCCTTATAAAGTTCACTTAAAATTTGACATAAATAATCCTTATAGGTAAATTAATTGTTGTACTAAATTTTATAGTGGTCGGTCCAAATGGGACCACATCCGAAAAAGCCAT
This sequence comes from Bellardia bayeri, assembly GCA_950370525.1. Classification (NCBI taxonomy): domain Eukaryota; kingdom Metazoa; phylum Arthropoda; class Insecta; order Diptera; family Calliphoridae; genus Bellardia; species Bellardia bayeri. The sequence continues at coordinate 87,288,865 of OX493264.1, read as the reverse complement.
TTATCTTTATATATATTTGAAAATTATCGGTACCGACTCTTTGTACAGATCATTTACATATACACAAAAAAGATTCTGCAGAATTTTGTGAATTTCAGTTCATATTTGACCGTATCCTCCATATGGGGCCCTCTGCCGAAAATCACTTTAGTACTCATAGATCTCTTATAAATAACGGTAACGATCCAAAATTTTACACGGATCATTGCCAAAATCAAACTGCTAAATTTTATGAATATCGGTTCATATTTGACTATATCCCCCATATAAGGTCCACTTCGGAAATATACGTTAATACTAATATGTATCTTAAATATGCCGTTATTATGTTGAAATTCGACGTGAGATATCCTCATAAAATTCACTGTTTCATTTTTAAAGCACAAAAATGTCTAATAAATATTGATATCGAAACAACTTTTATACAGATCAGCAATTTTAATCCAGAAATTATACTAATATCGGTTATACGGCAATTATGTTACTGGATGTTATAGCTGTCAGTCAATAATTGGCAATAGCTCCGGAATTAAGTCCACTTCCGAGCATACCAACCAACCACACAACTGTTGTAAATAACGTTATTGAGATGAAATTCAATTAAAATAATTTTAATAGTTATACATAAAAATCACATTAGTGGATAATGGATTTAGAAGCTATCAATCCATAATTGGTCCACTTCTGCTATGCCACCCATAAATCTCTTGTAAATAATGTTATTGAGATCAATTTCAAACAAACCCTTTTTTAAACTCTGTTTCTTAACTTGTTGTAAATATAATGAAATATTCTTTTAAATTTATTAATTGTTAAATTACACTCAAGATTGTTAGTAATATCAGACAAACTCTGTAAATTATGGTAAAAGTTGGTAATTACATCAATTATAAATGGTCAAAATTAGATAAAATTTCAAAACATTTAAAATAAATTATGTTGGTCCTAAAATTGTCTTTCAAACAATATATAAATCATCATTAGTAATGTGTTTCGTGTACTTCCAACAACATATGGTTTGCGTAATCAAACTTTCAATGCTGGAAAGTGTGATCGAAAATTGGACAAAATGCGGCGAAAATATGAATGAAATTAAAGTAAAAAGTAAAGGTTAAAGATTGTTCCTTCTGACAATAGGAAAGATTTCGACATCCATGTTTTATTTAAAATTAAAAAAGTTCTAAATGAATCACCCTATACAAGTAACATACTCCAACATATTAAGAAATATTAAAAGAAATACATATTTGAGCTGGAGCAATATTATTCTATTTCCTAATTTATAACATTGTTGGGAATTATGTTAAACTCAGAGTTAAAAAAGTTCTGTTTTTGTTGATTAAGAGCGATTTAATTACAACTATAAGAAATATTCAAATAAATTACATGTATCCTCCATTGCAATGTACAAAACTAATGGCTCCACAGCATTAAGTATAGTGTTTGTCTTAGAATCACTTTCTGAGTCAATTAAACTCTGTCCGTCCTTGTGATCAATGACGAACTCTGGTTGTTGAAATAAATCATTTCAAAAATAAGCTTCATGTAAATAAAAATCAATCCAGCCTGTAACCTTGATTTCTCAGTGGGTCATTAAGTCTGGACCCAGATAACTCACCAAATAAATTAGTTTGTAATTGCCTAGGAATCTGTATCTTGACAATTAGTACCGGACATTTGTCCGAGGCGTTTTCCATTATAAGAGAGTGACCTGAACTTGGTATAAATTACGTTATTTATTTTCAGACTTTTAAAGATAGTGTCTGAATGTACTTCCTTTAAAAGTCTCCAGTGAAATTGAAAGAATTCAGGGATATTCTGAATAAAAAATATAAAATTCTTGAATTTTAAATCAAATCCGAAAGCTCTTAAAAATCACACTTAAGTTACAATTCACATTACCAGATATCATTCATATGTAAGAATTATGCGTTCTGTTTTGTTTTGGTTTACCTAGATCCTAGACCACTTTTAGTAATCAATTAATGCCAATGCCAATAGCACGTCCGGAAATTTCTGGAAATCATCCAAAGTCGCGAAAATTTTTAATATACATATGTATGTATGTCAATTACGCGTTAATATAAATCAGTGTAATGAATTTTGTAAGAATCATGATTGACTGTTAGTAGACCCATAAACGAACTTTGTTCCCAACAAACATGTATATTTAAGTGCTGTTAGTAATTTTTCAATTCGGCACACTGTAACCTCTAGTTTGCCCTTTAAAAAATATGTGTTAATTTTATGATGACATAAACATAAACTCTGGTTATAGGTTATTAATTTTTCTTCAGTTTTATAATTTAGTAAACACAATTATTAAGTATTATATTTAATATTCTTATATTTAATAATTAACACAAATTTTGTTTAATTACTTAACTTTGTACTAGTGAAACTTGGGTCAATGCAGTTAGTTGGTGGTGCAAGGTACCCTTCATAACTCTCAACCAACATTTAATGTTTGTGCAATAAAAATTTAAATTAAAGAAAATATTTGATGCCAAGGTTACTTTTATACAACAACTAAAATACAAAAATTAACAACATCCATCGATACACAATGGCACATCTTGAGTGTGGAAAACATACAACAAAAACAACGTTAAGCGTGGGAATATTATTATTATTATATTGCTACCATAGGTCAGGTTCACGCGGACTTTTTTCGGAAACCACCGCAATGATGAGTTATCTTGACATGAAATATACCGCCAATTGAATTTGTTTGTTAGTGCCCTTTAATTAACATTAATAAAAACAATGATTTATTAACAAAGAATTTAAAAAATTAAAAAACTAATTTTACTTAACAAATATTTCATCATTCCCAATTAAACAGAAAGTGTAAATTTTAGTTTATAATGGGAGTACATAATTAAAACAAACTCCACATGCAAATATCTTAAATCAAACAGAAATGAAAATCTAGCTCCCGCCGAGAAGTTTGATTATGAAATATAAAAAACTAGCAACTTCTGGTGTATTCGTTCGTTTTTGGACCTACATATGTATTTATCTCATTTTTTCTTAAACCTTATTTGATTACAAATAAAATATTATGTTCCTACTAAGTACTGCTCAAAAAATATGGAGCATCGAGACTGTTGAGGCTGTGTAATTCGTATAAAAATTAAAACATAATTTATACGAATTACGAAGCCTTAAACAACCTCTGCTTTTCTCTTTTAAAAAGTATAATTTAATAGTCTGCTATGAAAGTTATCAAAAAAGAGTAATAATATTATTATAGTTCTATTTATTGTAGAAATTTACCGTTACAGCATTTGAGCTACGGTCAAATATGGACCGATCATCATGAAATTTGGTACGATTATTTAAATGTATATACGGATTACTTGTGTAGAACTTCGACTTCTTACTGGAAGTATTCGGAAGTATTTTTTATATGGGAACTACGGTCAAATATGGTCCATAATTAGTCGTAGCTCCCATATAAGGCCCACTTCCAAAAATCACTTTAACGGTCATAAATTTCTTAAAAATGTTGGTAATCAATTATATTCTGTTTCTTATATACAGAAATAATGACACCTAATTGTCGGACCATAATTAGTCGAAACTCCCATATAAGACCTTCTCTGTAATTCACTTTACCCTCCATAGATCTTTTAAAAGTATTTATATCGGGATAAAGTTTAACACATATAATACTTATATTCATAGACATCATGACACTAAATTTTTGGATGATCGGTCCACAATAGGTTATATCTCCCATATAACGCCCATTTCTGAAAAACTGTTTTATACATATACTGGGTGTAGGGTATTATATGGTCGGACTTGACCGACTATACTTTCTTACTTGTTTTTATATGGGAACTACGGTGAAATATGGACCGATCATCATCATATTGAGATGGACGATTTTTATAAATGTATGTATAAACTATTTGTGTTGAATTTAAACTTGATAGAGGTTTTTATAAGGGATTTATGCGCATTCAAATGATTTTCGAAACTGGACTTTATTTGGGGACTGCGGTTAAATATGGATCGATCATCATGAAATTTAGCACAACGAGTTAAATGTATATTTTATGCATGACGAATTTCAGCTTGATGGTCATTTTAACAAAAGATTTATGTTCATTTAAGTGATTTTCGGAAGTGGTCTTTGTATGGGGCTATGTCAAAATTATTGACCGATGCAAACAAAATATTGTTTTGAGATTTCACTTTTCATGAAACTTTTTATTGCAGAATTTTGTTTAGATACGGCTTTTCTATAGATATTTATGTACCATAAAGATATATTCGGGGAAACATTTGTATGGGGGCTATGATAAATAGTAGACCGATGCCTGCCATTTTCAACAGAACTCGTCCTTCTGTAATAAAAGTAAAATGTGCAATATTTCATGACATTTGAAGAAAACAGTAAAAAATATCGAGGTAGTCTGAAACTATGATTTATAACTCAGATCCTACTGGACCAATTTTGCCCATTTGCAATACCAAACATTTTGCTGCATCAAAGAATGTTTGATAAAAATTTCATTGTTCTATGTCTTTTTTTTTTTTGAAGCTCTATCTTGCCAACAACAGACGGACGAACATGACTAAATCGTCTTAGAATCTTATACGAACCCGGAATATATAGACTTTTTTGTTCTACGACCATTATTTCGATGTGTTACAAACGGAATGACAAATGCAATGTACCCCCCATCTTTTTGCTGGTGGGTATAAAAATGGTGTTCCCACTGATTGTTCAGTAGCATTACAAACTTAATTTTTTAGGTAAATTTTCGAAATAAAGTTGTTTAAAATATGACTTCCAGATGGACGGACGGACAAAGAAGTCTAAGTAATTAGGTTACGTTATTACTCTTTGACTACGGAACCTTAAAAATTTAGTATTTTTTGCATAAAACTGTATTTTACTCTCAGTATTATTTAAACTCAATTTCCAAGTTTCCATTATGTCTCTTGGCGGGAGCTAGGTTTTGAATTTAGACACATACTTCCTTACTCAAGTTTTCTTCAAATGTATTGCGGATTACGTTTTTGCTATACGCCTACTTAAAAAAATTGACCCATCCTAATATATATCCTTTGCAGATTTTAATGAATTGTATACATACAATCATTAGCTCTATTAGTTTAAAAGTGAAGCTAGAGGTATTTAAGTCATTATCTCATACCAAACATTCAATATCACATAAAAACAGAAGAATATCTTAATAATCTTGCAAACTAATTGGTCTAATCAATATTCTACGACAAAAGTAGTAAAAAAGAAACACAAGAGTGCTATATTCATCTGTGCCGAATCTTAAATACCCTCCACCTAAATATAATGTTGTTAGGACTAGAATATCATTATTCAGTGTTTATTATTCAGTCTAAACGCAAATTTTAGTAGTATTGTTTTTGCACAATATAATTTATTTAAAATATTTTGAAATTGTATCTAATTTTTACAATTTTTAATTGATGTAATTGCCAATTCTAATCTAATTTACATATTTTGTCTGTTTATCAAAACAATCCTATACTCGTATGTAATGTAACAATTTATAAAATTAAAAATTTGTTCAACATTTTTCCATATTCACCAGGCTAAGGAAAAGATAAAGTGGAGAAATATCGCCTAATTGCTGTTCTGTCAATATTGGATAAAATTTTTGAAAAACTTATTTATAAACAATTATCAGCTTATTTAGAAATGGAAAATTTACTAAAAAGTGATCAATACGGTTTCCGAAAAGAATGCGGCACTGATGAAGCAGTTATCAATGTTGTAAATTATATTTGTGATTGTTTAGACAGAGGTTATACTGGTGTCGGAGGATTATTCTATGACTTTTCTAAAACGTTTGATTTGGTGGAACATTCAATTTTAATAGAAAAATTACCTTTTATGGCATTCCAGGACGAGAACTAGCGTATTTTAAAAGTTACCTCTCCAATAGAAACCAGTATGTTGCTATAAGTTCAAAAAATAGTTCGATGGAACACATAAAGTATGGGGTATGCTTTTTAAAATTTATATTAACGATCTTCAGAATATCGGACTGAGGGGAAAAGTGTTTATGTACGCAGATGATATGTGCATTTTTTATCCATATAAGTAAGTAGAAGTACTTAAATCCACAATTGAGCATGATGCGGAATTAATTTCAAAGTTCACAAGAATTAATAAACTAGTTTTAAATGCAAATAAAACTAAGTTCATAAGGTTTAGACCACATAGTTGTCAAAATAATGTATGCTTGTTGGAAATAGATGGCAAACAAATAACAGAAGTAAATGTTATAAAATATCTAGGTGTGCACCTTCAAAGTAATCTTGCATGGAATTCCCATATACAATATGTTAAATCTAAAATAGCTCCAGTAGTTGGAATCTTTTATAAACTTAGACATAAACTCGATCTTTGCAGGTTTTGCAAAACAAAGCACTGAAAAATATTTATAAACTGCCTAATTTATTCTCTACTTCATCATTATATAAAGATATAGCACGTACTGTTTTGCCTGTTTATGGTTTACACAAAATGCAGCTGCTTGTTGCAGTTTAATCAACATAATGTAAATACAGGGCAAATATCTAATTTACAAACAGTCATGTGCCGCCTAGAATCTGCTAAGCAAAGGATTGAATACAACGGTAGTTTACAATATAATAACCTGCCAATATCTGTTAAAAATTCGGAATCTATTTCTGTATTTAAAAGAAGATTAAAAGAATATTTGCTTCAAAACCTCGACATGCTTCTACTATAATAATTAAATTAAATACCTACAATATATTTGTTAATTTCTTCTTATTATTATTAGTTTTTTTCTTTTTTTTGAATTCCTATAAATGTAACTAAACATATAGTAAATAATTGTTGCCAGATGGCCTCAGCGCCATTTTGGCATTGTTGGCATTATGGAATTCGGGTTAATTATAATTTTGAAATATGCTAATAAAAAGTATTTAAACAAAAATTATGTATTTAGGACGTGAGAGTGTTTTACTTAGACAGACGGGCATAGGTCAATCGACTTAGAGTTCCAAAAGGACCAAAAATATATATACTTTGTTGGGTCTCAGGTGAATATTTCTCAATATTACACACAGAATGACAAATTTATATATAACCTCATTCACCACTTGTGGTATAAGAATTGAACTAGATTTAAAGTAATAAAATACATCTTTCTAAAATACCATATAAAAACAAAAAAATGCAATTCACTTCTTGCCATCAAAACAAATTCAACTAGATTCTCTCAAAAAAATTCTCAATCGTATGGAATTGTAACACCTGTAAGTATGCTTAAGCATGCATTCACCTGTGAAACTTCACCAAGGTCTTGTAATAAATTTATATAATTTTTTTTAAAGGAATATATTGTTTTAAGCAAACAAAAAGTTTTACGACGAAAAAAAAAACATCTACGGTTAATGAAAACATGTTGAGAACTCGTAATCTAAACTTCATTCATTGATGGTTTTTAATATAAATATAGAAAAAATAAAAATTTCAGCAACAATAAAATTTAAAATATGATTTTAACAAGTTATAGTAGATTTTGCCAGTATTTTAGTTTTGCTGGTAGTATTAATGACATTATGAATACGAGAACAACTTCAATTTGTTTTTGAGTGCTAAAATAAAAAAAAAACTGAACAAAAAAAATTAAACAATTTTAAATCTGACAAAAGCAAAAAATAAAACTCTTTCGAACTGTTAATGGTTTTTGTAAACGTGGTGATGTTTTAAATGTTTGTTTCACACCACAACCACTCAAAACTCAAATGATAACGATACCTTATAAACAAAAATCTATATGAAGTAGTGGCAATAATAATGATTTATTTGTTGAAATAAATATGACCTTCTCTTCACTTTATATTAAACAAATTTTATAGTGGGGAGGGTATATTGGATTTGTGCTCATGTTTGTAACGTTAATAAATATTAGCCAAACACCCAGCTTAAAGTATACCGATCGACTCAGAATCACTTCCTGAGTTGATTAAACGATGTACGTCTGGTTGGATGATTGGCTGGCTGGATGGATGGCTGTCCAAGTAAAGCTTGTGCGCAGAGTACAGATCGTAATTTTGATGACATTTTAATAAAATTTGGTACATGATATTTTTTCGGCAGAAGTATGCTTGGGATTAAAATTGGTTAAAATAGGTCAATATTTAACCTGGCTCCCATTCAAATGTCTGCCGAAATAGGAATTTAGCGGTCATAAATGTATGATTTATGTACATAACCCAACAGATTTCGCCACAAATAAGTTGTACATGAAACCAAATCACAACTATAAATTTTATGTAGATCGGTCCATAATTGACCATAGCTTCCATATAAGGCCCACTGTCGAAAATCACTTTAACGAGCATAACTCTCTTAAACATTTTGGTATCCAAATAAAATTCAACACAAATAAGTTTTACATATTAAGATATCATGACACCTTATTTTATAACCGTCGATTCATAATTAATCAAAGCTCTCATATAAGATCCTTTTCAAAAATCACTTATAAATCTTTGAAAAGCGTTTATATCGAGATAAAACTTAACAGAAAAAATATGTATATGCACAAAAGTCACACCACTAAATTTATGGATAATCGGTCCATAATAGGTCATAGCTCTCCATAGCGCCAATTTCTAAAAAAATATACTGGGTGTAGAGTATTATATGGTCGGTCTTGACCGGCTATACTTTCTTACTTGTTTTTTTTTCTCAAAGATAACAGATTTTTTTAATAGTTTTTAAAATTGTTGTGTGTTCAGCCATATGAGAAATTATTATTATTTTTTATAATTTATTGTGAAAATTAATAATGATTGTTATTAAAATGTCTATCAAAAAAACTATGATTCGTGCAAATTTAATAAAGTCCATGAAAAAGAAACATATGTATATTATTTTTCATTCATTTAAATTAAGTACAAAGAGTGTTAATTTTTTATAACAATAAGTACCCGAAATATTTAAAAAATGTTGGTCACATTCAATTTCTATAGAGCAAAACGAACTATAACATGTAAATAGTTAAATAAAGCTAATTAATGGAGCAATTACCGATAGCAATCGGAGTCTGTTTGCTATACATATTCGACCCATATGTATATATGATTATTCTCAATGTTAGAAATGCCTTATTTAAATAAATTGATCTCCATATCGTAAATTACAAAAACTGTTCACTGTCATTTCAAAATACTTATTTCAGTTTCATTTTATTGAAATTGGAAACGTTGATAGACCCATTCTTAAAAATGTGAACAGGCTACATATTTTTTCAAAGCTTAGACCAGTGGAAATCCGGTAAAGCCAAACGGCTAAACTAATTTTATTGAAATGTAGAACGCATATATATCTATTTGCAAGACTTGGATCAGGAAGTGATAAATTGGGTAAAAACCGGTAAAATTTAATATAAAGTTGATACCGGGACGGGACAAAATTGAAACATTTTTAAAATTTGTTTCTGAATTATGATTATGTTATTATGTTATGATTATGTAATTATGTTATGAAGAAACAGCATTTTTATTTTACATTTCTGTTGTCACAAAGTTGTGTATTAGAAGAGTAGTTCTTTGCAAATCTATCTTCAAGGGAATAAAAACGTGTATGAAGTGGAATTTTGTGATTAATCTTAATAAGTGATCTACAGACTCGAACCTTTAAATATTGATATATTAAAAGATAAAAAAAACTTATTAAAAACATACAAACTGAAAGGGTACAAAAGGGTAAAGATTTGTGTTTTTGTACTTTTTTGGTACCATTTGTATCTGTTGTTTTAAGACAACGAAATTGTTGAGAAATTAATTTTTCATAATACGACACCTAAATAGTAATAACGATTAAAAATGGAAATTTTGCATTTCTTTGAAATGAATCACTAACAGACTTACAGTTCTAAATATGGATTTTTACAATGAAATATAAGTTAAACCTAAAATTAGAGGACCAAAAAGTGAAAATTTATGTACTTTGTTCTAAAATGATAAAAAAAATTTTGTCGCTCTCTGCAATCAGAAAAATATTTATTAGGAAAGGTCTTTTTCGGTAGTCAACCTTTAAGGATTATTAAGTACATTAGAATTAAATGTATTTCTATTTAAGGGATCAAAAGTTTAATAGTCTATTGCTGACCTTAATGATTTTTTATGTTACCCATACAATTTTCAATAGCAATTAAGATCTTATACATTACGGCCAAAGACGTGAAAATAACGAAGGCTATTAAAATTTTAAATGTAAGTTTATTCATTTTCAAAAATATGTACGATTAACAAGCTCAAATATATGTACATACGTTTAGAAAGGGAAAATTAAGAAAACAAATTTAACAGTTATCATCAACCAGAGATTTAAAATCTGAATGTCAATATTGCGTTCTTCAAAAATTTAGTTTTCGAAATAGTTAATGAATTTGTTTCGAAAAAATGCTGTCCTATAAAAGAATTTGAATTGTATGAATGTTTTTTCTCCTACAGAATAAACTGCCACTTTACACACGAAACATGCTACGTTTGTGTGGTATTCTTAAAACAGATTTACAAAATGTTCAATGATCAGCGGCCAGGAACAAAAAATTAATAATATCCCGGCCAGCGCTGGGTACAAAAAGCTAGTGGTATATAAATGTTGAGTCAGTTTTGAAACTACACAGAGACAAATTAGGACAAATCAATTATCATATGTACCAACAATGGATTTTTTGTAATAACCAACATATAAAAGTATATATAACAGTTTGTCTGACAAAGGTTGTCGTGCATCACTTTGTCAAATGGGCTCAAAAGTAGCGATTTATCCCATTACTTTAGATATAATAATATGAATAACAAATATATTTTTGGAAGTCTGATGGGAGCCATGTAAATTTGCAATTATGATTTAAGATATTTTTAAGCTTATATGTAGAAAATGTTGTTGTCAATACTAGACATTTTAAGAAATTTATTTGCTTTTAAACGTTTCTCAGAAGTAGCATGAGAACTATGACATTATATTAATTGTTCGTAAAAAAATTAACAAAAAATAATATTAAAAAAATATTAAAAAATATTGATGAACATAGTTTTGTTGCTTTCAAATGTTTGTAAGACACTTGTAAGGCACTAAACTTTATTTACAAATTAAAACATTAATAACTAAAATAAAAATCTTAAAACTAAACTCGTAATAAGATAAGACCTCTTGTGCTCTTGAACTACAAGTAAAATATAAAAGATATTAGATATTAATATTATTGATATGACAAGCACAAGCACTTTTATTGAAATATGACATCGTGCATCTTTGGACTATAAGAATGTTTATGCAGCATGAGTAAATGTGAAGATTATATAAAAACTGTGGTAAATAAAATAAAATTTGGGATTTTTATAAGGTTAACAAATTATTTTGTATTTATAAGCTGATTGCAAAACTTAGATTTTGAAACTTTTTAGAAATATTACATTAGGCCTGAAGATTTCATAAAAATTTACCCTGCTGTCGTCAAAATAATCATATAAACGTGTTTATTATATTTTTTAAATATTGTAGTTGGTAGCCTACTGTAGTGAATGTGTTTAATGATTGATGCTTTTTATACCATGTGGTTTTAAAGTATGAAAAAGTTTATTCATGCAAAGACAATTTGCGATTAAGGTTTAGTATGTATGTAAAAATTAAAAGTGGTGGACAATTTTTTATTGTAAAAATTTGTGATCCAGAAAGTGTGCAATTCACTCCAAATGGAATAATAATTTCAAGTAAGTATTGAGTAAAAGTTCAATTTATTGATGTGGCCCAAACGCAACAAAATCTATCTTGAGTATGTTAAGATATTATGAACCAAATTGGCCATGTTAATATTTATAGACCTTATCTCAATCATATAAATATTTTTTTAATCTTTAGTAATAAACAAGCTGAATTTAGAAGTAGAAGGAAAAGAGCTGCAATTTAAAGACCGCGACGGTGCAAAAATTGATTTTGATGAGCTGCCAGGAATTATTTCGCAATATAGATGCTGCAGCAGTAGCATAAACCTAATTTAAGATAAATTTAAAAATAAAAGCAAAATTACAAAATGCAATAAAACTTGTTTTATTTTAAGCAGTGAAAATTTACATAAATGGTATTAAATTCATTCTGCATTAGTGTAAGAGTAAAAATCAAATCTCTGTTTATGTCTCTCATTTACTCTCTTCACATTTATGCTATACTGGAGTAAATTTAATTAATTTTTGGATTTGTTATATATACACACCAGCTTGGTATTAAAATTACCCTAAAATTTTTTACTGTGTAAAATTGTTTTATAAAAATTCCTAAATCCGGTAAAATTTCTTCATATATTTTTCAACACCCGAGGAGTAGGACACAAATTGTTTTTTACTGAGCAATTTTTTGTTTCAAAACTGTTTTTATAGCTAAGTAAACTTTGTTTTAGCAAAAGCATTTTTTATGTAAAAATCGTATTATAAAATATTTTCCTCAAAATTGGCCTAAATTTCAAACTTTCATTTGATATAAATATATTTTTAAAATAATGTGTCCGAGATATAGGATATACACTGTGTTGCATAACTACAAATATATAAAGCTTCTTAATTTTGTAAGTTAAAGAAGTAAAACAGTTAAATTAAATTTAATTCAACAAAAACAATTAAGAAAGTATAGTCGGTAAAGTCCAAGCATATAATACCCTACACCTATGTAGTATATGAGTAAATACTGATTTTCAGAAATAGGAGCTATGACCTATTATAAATTTAGTGGTGTGACTTCTGGTGTATATATATTTTTTGTGTGAAATTTGAACTTTTAATAGATTTATTCGCGTTAAAGTGATTTACAAAGATAATTACAAATTACAATCTAATATTTTAAGACACGGCCATAGCTACAGGGCCTTAAGCTCTATTTAACTTAAATTTATTAGGCTGTGATATCATATAAGCTAATATTGTATAGATTAGCTTCTTTCAGAAAGAATATAATTTGTATAACTGATTCTGGTGTTGGATTTGAAATGAGTTGTATAGGGTGTGGTATATTTTTGAAGGAGTTATTTCGATGGGTTTGAAAATTATGAAAAAGTTAGAAAAACCAAGTCGGTCAAGACCGACCTTATAATACCCTATACCCAGTTTTTTACAACAGATTTTCAGAAATGACCTATTATGCACCGATCATTCAAAAATGTAGTAGCATGTCTTCTGTGCATATAAATATATGTTGTGTTAAATTTTATTTCGATATAAACACTTTAAAAAGATGTATACATGTGATTTTTAAAGGTGGTCTTATATAGAAACTTTGACTAATTTTGGAACGACCGTTATAAAATTAGGTGTCATGATATTTGTATATGTGAAACTTATTTGCGTTGAATTTAATTTGGATGCCAAAAATTAAGAGATTAATGGTCGTTGAAGTATTTTCGAAGGTGGCCTTAGTAATTATGACTAATAATGGATCGATCACCATAAAATTAGGTCGAATGATTTGTGTATCTAATTTTGTCAATCTCATGGCGATTATTTTAAAAAATAGATGTAAATTGTTCGTATAATTATGTTAGTTATAACCATGTTTGATAGTGTATTTGAATTCAATTTAAGCATTAAAAGGTCACCGTGCTTTTTATTACTATTTATTTAGCAGTAAGTATTTGCTTTTATTAATAACAACCATTATATTCATCTACTTATGATATTTAACAATTACATAACATATCGATGGCTTAATATAAAAAAGTCCTAATTCGATTTTGTTACTTTTACAGACGAAGGAAAAAACTTAATAAAATCCGTAAAATTTTAGATACAACAAAAATTTTAATACAATTTTTTATAAGAAAGCAACGCATTTAATTTTTCATTTAAATTTTTTTTTATTTTTGTTTGATTTTTTTTTTTAATTGAGTTAGGCCTTTTTTATATTAAGCCATCGATATATAAAATACCATAACTAACAAACCAATAGACAATCACAAAAAATAATAATCGTACAATATAAATTTAATAACAAATTAACCTTGATTACATTGCCCAAAAAAAAACACACACACACAAATATTTGTGGCAATTTAATAAATTTATGAAAGATAAACAATTGACAGTTTGGCAAATTTGCCAATTATTATTTGGTGTTCTAGCTCTTTCCAAAAATTTCATATAAATCTTTACACAATATACTTTTTTACTTTTGTAGGGGATTTATTTTATCTTAGAATATTTACTATAAACATAAATTCAATTTCGCCAAAAAATAGAAGCAAAAAAAAAGTTTAATCCATCAATTTTTATGCTGACAGTTTTATGTGTATGAAACATCTAAACATTCTAGTATTTCTACATACATACATAATTACATATTTACTTTGTTCAACCGTACCCATAATGTTGTTTTGTTTCTTTATTTTTGTATAGTTTTTTTCTTTTTGAAAATCAGCCACGATCTTTTGACTGGTTAAGGCCAAAAGTATAAAACTTGTCATGTAAATTTGTTTCCCTTTTTTATTATATGATTTTTTTTTTCAGTAAATTTTTGGTTTGCCATTCACGATTTTAAATTAAATTTAGTAGTCAACATGCTTGGAAGATGTTACTATAACATTTATTGGATCTGATACATTAAAGTTAGTTGCACAATTTTAAACAATTCAATAATATTTTGGCTATAGAATAGAGTTCTTTTGTTTAAAGAAAGTTTTTTTTTAGGTATTTTAATGTTAATTTTTGTTAATTGTTTTTAGATATTTTAATGTTAAATATTAGTATGGGATTTTTTGTAATAAATGATAAAATATGTTGACATAATGGAAATATGTTGGAGTTTAGTATGAGTGTCAATTGAGAATTTTGACTGAAACTAATATGATACCGAGTGCTCAAGTGCTCTTGTAAAATGTTAAGTATTAGCTCATGCAATTTCTAACGTCGATGATTCTACTAGTTCGGACAATATGCAAAGCACTCTCTTGTAATCCAGATTTGATGGGAGACTTACTAAAATATCTGAGAGAAAAGGAATTTAATAAATAGGAATTTGAATTCACAGTTTTTTGTTTTATTTATGACTCCAACCAAGCTTTTCTAGACAAAGAAAGCTTTTATAATTGCACGAAAGTAGTATCGATCTTAGTGGTTGTAAAGAAGTATAGACTAGGGATGTCAATTTGAAAATCACGATTCCGAAAATTCCGGGATTTTTGATTTGTGTAAAAGATCCAAGGAAGTATAATTGTTTTTAATCTGATTTTTTGACATACACATTCTTCAGTATTTTTAATAAGAGATAATAATAGAGATCTACTGTCAGATTCCACATTAAATCACTAATTGAAAAGTTTAGAAACATGTCAAAATTAATTACAAAATCGTCAACAAAAATTAAAATTTTACAAAATTACGTCGAAAAAATAAAGGTGAAAGAATTAAAATTCATTTTGGATTGCCAAATCGAATGCACTATTTGATATATCTATGGTTTTTGGAAGTGAAAGTTCCTATAAAAAAGTTTTAATGGATTTTAAAGCTTAACAGATGATAGATGAAGAATTTGTTTTACTTAAACATATGAATGTCATTTTAAATCTGGTTAAAGCCGGCGGTTAAAGTAGCAGTAATATGAATCTCTGCTAATGTTGCACATTCATTGCATATTAAGAAATGCATATTAAGCAATAAACTGGTAAAATCTCTCCTTAAAAGAAACCAACAAAGAAGGATGATTTACTTAACACTTTTAATTCTTTTTGAAAAAACCAAAAATTGAAAAGTGAATTTGATAATGAGATAAAAATGTTTGTTATTAAAAATGATTAAAAACGTTGATTGCGAAACGAGTGAAATAATTCATGTAATTGAGATATATAAAAGTTCCCACCCCCCCCACAACACCGTTGTCTGTAATGATATAGAATCAAATATTGAAAAAGATACATATAATTATTTGTTTCGGAGGGTGAGAAAGAATCTTTTATGCAATGCTGACAATTTTGTCCACAAGCGTTGATTGTGAACGATGTTTTTCGTTAGCTTCATATACATGTGTATTTGCAACAAAATTAAATCAAGGTTCTATTTACTTTGCCTTTTAATATTTTTAAAAAGCTTTTTTTATGATCGAATGGTTTTATTATTACAACCCCAAATTGTTTTAATAAGAATGGGATTACATTTTTAAAATCCCGAAGTGCTAGACTTTGAGTTTTCCTTGACTCTTTAATGACTGCAGGTGATCGGCGGCTATTGTGGATGCTGCAAAAAGTTTTTTTTTGGAAAATTAGAAAATAATTCAAATTCGTGTTTATTTTCTGTATTTTGTCTCTTTTACTTTTTTAAAACAATGTTATTTAAATGAAGAACCAATTTTTTTACTTTAACTTTTTTTAAAACAATTTTACTTAAATTAAGGATGAATTTTACATGACTCTTTCCAACATTGCTACCTGTATCTCGCGAATATATAAGCTTAAAGAAACAAATCCGTTGGTGTGATATTACACGTTCTATATGGCCAGTTGCCAAGTCCGGAACGCGAAATTAGCTGCACAACGGAATGATTTTTTAATAAACACTAATTTTCGTAATACAGCTGAAAAATTTGGAAACGTTGTTGCGGTGTGATTTCCATGATGAATAGACAAACAAGCTGAATGAAAATAAGATGACAGTATGACAACAAATAAATTAGGTCAATTAGGTTGTTATGGTGCATGATTTTGCGTTTCATTTAGGCATGCACACAACATTTATTTAAGTATTTATAATTTCTTAGTTTAATAATTAGTTCTTATAACTACGATGGTCAGTGACAAAGTTTTAAATGTATGAAATAAATCATAAACACATACATATCCTTTAAACTTATAAATACCGTTGTGTTAGAAGACTTTTTGTTATAGAAAAGTTAATTAACACCGAAGAGGAGAGAAAATATGAATCTGAATATGAAAAAAGTAGTTCGCAATACCTTGCCTGTATTTTCTTATTGTATTATGTATGAATGCTTAATATTTATAATTGTTCTAAACTCTACGTTATCTTTCTAAAGAAATATTATTTGAATAGAAATATGACTTAACTATATATACATTTAAGGAAACCTAAATAAATTTACATTTGCCATTTTAAATTATTTTAAATATGCTATTTATGACCAATCAAAAACAAAATAGAATATTCCATTAAATAACCACACT
This sequence comes from Bellardia bayeri, assembly GCA_950370525.1. Taxonomy (NCBI): domain Eukaryota; kingdom Metazoa; phylum Arthropoda; class Insecta; order Diptera; family Calliphoridae; genus Bellardia; species Bellardia bayeri. Next base: position 87,271,655 of record OX493264.1, on the reverse strand, counting down.
CCGTTTACAAACAAAGTTAAACGTCACACTATTATAGCGAGATGTAGTGTTTAAAGAAAAACAAAAGACTTAAGACACAAGCAGCCAATACAAATGAAACAGGGAAGAATTATTTCCAGCATGCAGGTGTGCTTGCAAAATAAATCACCGCATGCTTTTGTATATTTAAAGGCAAACAAATGCATACACTTTTAAATAACTAAATAAATACAAAATTATTTAAATAATAAAGAAATATTAACAATGCTACAAAGTAATAATTTTGTAGCTTCATACGTATGTGTGTGATATTTTGTAATTCCCAAATGTTTAAACATTTATTACACAGAAGGCGAAAAAGACAATTAAAAAAATCTCAAATACCAGTGATGTAAACCGGAATAAGTCTTTTAAATATGGATACAATATTTTTGTTGTTTTATTCGTACTCGTATGAAGATATGTACAAATGGAAACATATTTCCCCATTCAGAAATCCTTCAACAATTGAACATAAAAATTCAATTGTAAATTATTGTAACTAAAACCACAACCACCAAAAACGTTCAAAATACTTATAACAAAAGAAATCATGGAGATTCATTTCGTTAAAAATTCATTTTATAAAACTAATGATGAGTTTGAGGTTTTTTCTCCTACAAATGGTTTACTGTGGTTTTAGTTTTCATTGTTTTAAAACTAAATGTCAGTTAGTTGTTAGTTTCATACAAAATTAATTTGACTTTCGTTGATGTTGAGAAACCTTTGAAGAAAAAAATCAAATATTATAAATATGTATGTATTTATAATTGATTTTGATAAATTATTAAACAATATGTCTACAAACAATTAAATAAAATTAACTGAACAACAAACAAGCAAACAATTAATGGTACAAATGAACAAACAAGCGAATCAATAAAAGAAAAATTATTAAGTTGTAAAAACCTTGACATACGCACACATACATATGCACATAGATAGATGGTAATGATGATGAAGTTCATCATACAAAGCTTAAGAAGAAAACTTTAAATCACACATCAGTATGCATTTATACATAAGTACGTACCAATTTACACAAAGCAATTCTTTAAGCAGAACTGATTACCTTTTAGACATCGGGGTGAGGAGAAGATAAAACGAGTACACAATTGATTATACTAACAATTCGTATTACTCACTTATTCGTATTACATATACATATGTATATGTGTATACAAATGTGTTTATACTCTCAAATAAAAATACGAGCGATTCAAGCAATAAGAATTGTGCTGTGCGAACCCGAAGAAATTTCAAGGAAAAAACTGTATCAATATTCTCAAAACAAATTGCTATGTGTAAATTGGGACTTAGTAAGAAACAATTATATATAGGTACTGACACTTGCTGCTGTATGAAGCATGATTTTTTTAACAAATCTATTGATATAATTGGTCAACTATTATTTTTTCATGTTTTTTTCTGTATAACAAAGAATAATCGATAGTAAATTTGTACATGATAATTAAAGATGAAGTGGGTGTTTGTAAATTGAAAATAGACAAAGTAGTTTGTAGAAAATAAACGGTTTCCGTAACTTACGTGATTTGACAAAAGTTCATTGAAAATTTGCTTGAATTATTATTTAAACAGTTTTGGCCTAAACAAAGCGTATTGAAGAATATATAAAACTTTATATTGTTCCATGTGTTTATTAACAACTTTTGATAAGAGCAGAAAAAAAAATAAATGCACATTAATCTCTTTGATAAGTCTACATAAAGATTATATAGAATCTTTTAAATGGTCTCCTACAGAAGGCCATTCATAATACGAAAACAATTTCATGGCCGAATATCTGTTAATATATTGAGACTCTGCAGAGTTTTGGCCAGGGAAATTAAGATCTGCTGACACCTAGTAAGAATTATCAGTGAAGTCTTTTAATATTATACTTAATACCAATTTCCCAGGATGCACAGACTTAACTGACGTTGAATTGCCACACCTTTTGAAATTATTGAAAACATAGTCTGTTAGGGTAGAATTTCAAAAGAAATTTATAGTTTCTCACTTGATGGAATACTATCGCGAATGCTGATTCTATAGAATATATAAACTCTGCCTCTCTTAAGATTGTATGAGAGATTATATTTTTAATAAGAGAAAATATGAATTTAAACAGTGTACGATGACTGATGTAGAACGCGACTCCAATAACAAATATCGGAATTCAACGTGATCTACTCTGAGCGTCAAAATAAAGTGAACATATTATTAAAAGAAAAGCTTAATTGTATTAATAAAAATAATATTGCATTTTTATATAATTATTTAAATAGAATTTAATACACGAAAAAGAACACAAGAACAAAAAAAATTTAATTCATTTATTGTTAAAATAAACCAAATTTTACGCTTCAAAATAAAGTAAACAGTGGCATTATTCTTATCAATAAACCCCAGTCATTCGAAAGTAGTGGTTATTGTTTGGAAAAGTGCCGTTCAAAATAATTGCATGTTTCATAATTTATCATTAAAAGATATTAAGTTTTAACGTTAAGTAGTGAAAAATTACAAGGGAAAGACAAAAATCAATTGAGACTCGTCAAGTCATAATATACTTATATAGAAAAGGTAAACCTCAGTGTAAAATAGGTGAAATCGTTGGAAGACGTGATGTGCACAATTAAAAAGAATTATAGACAAGTAGAAAATTTTCAAATGATCAAAGGGTCTTACATTAGAAGATTTTTGCATCCAAATGGCCTACATGGCAAAGTGCCACAGAACTCTTTATATTAATAAAAAACCAAACCAAACTTTTGAATTTCGCAAAAACATATATAAGCCAATGAAATTAAGTTTGAGATATTTAGAGTAAAAAAACTCGTGTAGCCCCTAGTGTAGATATATTAAAACTAGCGCAGAACCAAAATTACGAAAGATTGGTTGCTCAGTCATTGTCCAAAAACGTTAGATCCACCTCCACAGTCCCCAGACCTCAATTCAATTGAGCAACTGTGGAAATATCTGGATAAAAAAATTAGGCAAAGATATATTTCTTGCAAGGATAACCAAATGGATAATGGAATAAAATTTTACCCGATTTTACTAAAAAACTATGATAAAGGCAAAAGAACTACAAACAATATATTAAATACAATATTTACATAATTATAATATATGTTTACTTTATTTTGACGCAAAAAATCTGGTACTTATCCTATTAAATTTAATTATTTCTTATGTTTCTTATTTTTGTAGTTTTTGTTAAGGTGTTTAGTGACGCTGACATTGAGAGCATATCTTTAAAACGATGATATATTGAAATAAGTTGGACATGGAAGGATCTTTTCTACTGTGACTGATGGTTTTTAATTCGTTTCTTGTCGAATTGGAAAATAAGGTAATAAAACTATTAGTATCATTATTTTTGTAAGTCATTCCTTGTCTAGAGACTCTGCCTAAGTCTGATTTCTTCTCTTTTTTTATTGCATTTTTTACAGCATTTTGATGCCTATATGGTAAGAAGATGTATTTGTAGCTGTATGGAAGCATTAAAGATTTCCAGTGCTACCAAAATTCAAACTATTTTTTGCTTAATTAATGAACTTTGAAACATCAAATTATACTTGTGTTTTTAAAAGGAACTAACACATATTTCTTTTTTCTTGTAATTACATATTTTTAAAAACATTTTTAATACGAGTATTACCTACTATTTTTTTATTTAATATAAATATTTATTAAATTTATTTTACTAAATAAAAGTGTTTGCAAAACAAAATATCATAAATACAAAGTACAAATAACACAGCCACACATGACACGAAAAAATTTCAAAAAAAAAAAAAGAATAAAGAAAAATTGCCATTTGCAATAAGTTATAATGGTTTGGAAAAATACAAAGATATTTTAATACATAACTACATACAAGTATGTTTTATTTATTATTTATTTTAATTTTTTTAATTTTGTATATGGTGTCTGCTTGTAAGTGCTAAAATACAAATAAAATAAAATAAAATACAATAGCATCAAAATAAAAATACTTGTACGGGTAAATAAAGAAAATTAAGAAGAAAAAACTGCATTAAGAAAAACAAACTTTTCGTAACAATTTGTTTGACAGTGTGAGTATGTGTGTGAATTGTTTGTAGTGAAAAAAAGACAAGAAAACACACAACTATCTATTATATCTTAACGTACTCATACAATAAATATTTGGCAATTCGCATGTAATGCTCAGGCATTATTACAATAATAAATGCTAATGAGCGAAACTGCAACAATCATTTCGATGAGAATTTTTATTTTTTTATTTCTAAAGAGGCGGTGGTGGTGGCAATGATTGCAAAACATGTTTTTTTTTCTTTTGTATTTAGTTGCATTTTTATATGAGTACAAGTACAATACTGCATATTTACTGATTTATTTTTCACTAGTTTTTCTTAACATCATTACAAGACAAATGTTATCTTATTAAGAGTATACACTCAAGGAAATGTGATAAATTGATGGCTGGTTTTTATAAAACAAGTGCAGTATGAATGTGAATAGGTGCGTATAAAGGGTTTAGAAAAATTTCTAAAGACAATAAAAATGTTATAAAACTTGTAAACTGCAAGTTTTCAAATCTTTCAGTCAAAACATGTTGAAATTTGCAAGAACTACTGCACCAAAACTGCAAAAACAATTTTCAATTAAATAATATAATATTTTTTTTAATTAAAACTACTTTTAATTAAATTTTTACAAAATATTTTAATTGATACTAGAAATTCCTTCATCGGTCCACTTTCAATTAATTGTTTAATTAAATATACGAATATTTTAATTTAAAATCAATTTTAATTTTTTCTGTGTAGGTTATCCTTGCAACAAATACTTCTTTGCTTAATTTTTGTGTCCTGAAATTTCCATATGGAATGAGGTATGGGGACGGAGGATGATCTGTGGAGGACAATGATTAAGCAAACACTCTTTCACAATTTTGCTTCTGCGCTAGTTCTAATTTATCTAAACTAGGGGCTACATTGTTTTTTTTAAAATGTGGAGATAATCTTAATTTTTCATTGTAGATTCTATAAGAAAGATTCTATAGTAAGATTACCGACCGCTGATGTCGCCATATAACCCCAGACCATTACTGAGCCGCGTCCACTGTCTTGGTAACTTGGTAACTTGGTAACTTATTAATTACTAATAGCTTCGTTCTTTTTTTTTTGGGATTTTTGACTTTAAATATCTCAAAGAATATTATTCCAAAAAAATTGAGGCTCGTTTATATATATTTTTTTTTGCGAAATTCAAACATTTGGTTTGGTTGTTCTCTGACGTTAAGAGCTTCTTACGTGGCACATATTGATCATTTTGATGCAAAGATATTCTAATCGTATTCTTGCTTACAGGTTTCCTAGAAGTTTTTATGAGCTTTTCAGTTGTTTTTACGGCAAACGCAACATGTTTGTTCTTACCTTCACTTACTATAGCTCTTACTTCAGATCTTGTAAATCGCTTTGGTCGTTTTCCACCAGGCCAATTCTCTACAGTATTGTGTTTGATATACTTGTCTATATTGTCAACGATTTTACCTATTTCACGCAACGATTTACCTTTTGATTTGCCACATCTAATTTGTTGTTTGTCTTCCCATTGTAAATTTTTCACTACTTAAAGAGTTTATATTTCAAAATTAAAAGAATTGCCACTACTGCCTTTATTTTGAAGCGTAAAAATTGGTATATTTTAACAATAAATCAATGAGATTTGTGTACGCTTTTTTTGTTTCTTTTTTTTTTGTGAATTCAAATCAACTTAAATAAATTCAACTAAAGTGCAATATACCGCCATGTCACAGAATTTAATTCTGTTCGGAAGTGGAATTAATTCCGTATTTCGCTTTTATAGAAAAAGTAAAAATTTACATTTCCAAATCGATCCACACAATAAATATTACGCAATAATATTTCACATTGGTACATGATTTTTGTATATTAACTTCCAAAGCTGGTTTCTTTGTATTTTGTTCTGAATTAATCTAATTTTCTAAGTGCTTCCAAAAATTTAAAAAATTTTAACCGCTAAATTTTTCTATCTGCATTATTTCCTCGAGTGTCATACTGTATTCTGTTTTATTTTTATAATACTTTTTCATATCATATTTGCAAAGCTTTAAATTTTTCATGTTTAGTCATAAAGAATCTAAAGATTCTTCTTTACAGCTCTAGAGATGTTTACATGTATTTAAGCAGTTAAGTTAGTAAGTGAACAATACACAACGACAGAAATTAATAAATCATTTGTTAAAAAAAAATTCAAGATACGGCATTTTGTGGTGTGTGGTTAAGCAAAGTTTACGTAGTTGGAAACAACAATAATTTTCTTTTACAACAATTATTTTATTTCTGTATTATATCACAGTGGCACTTGTTAACCTTTAAAGCTGGTTTTGTTTTGTGTTTTTTTTTTAATTTTATTTTTTATTCGTTAAATATCATTAGGGTAAATAACAATTACAATTTTGAACAACCTTCGTAATCAAGTTTGCAATCATCTTTGCATAAAACCAGGATGCGGTCGGTCGGTATTTGTGCATAGATCCTCCTTCAGATCTAACTAGTAAACTAATGTTTTGTTTTCTAGCTTTAATTGTAAAGTTTGTCAAATTTATTTGCATTTTAAATGCTACCAAGAGTACTTGAGTATTTATGAGAATGTATGTCCGTATGTAAACTTTTACATTACGAGTAAGTCGCAAAAGTATCAAATACTTAATAGTGTATTAACTATGTTTATGTAACATTAATTTGCGTCTTTATTGTGTCTAGTGTCTGATGTCACGTTAACATAACTTCTCTTTGAAAATGATAATGATAATTTTATGCAAAGCTGTTAGCTCTGCCTGCAGCATGACAGTCAGTTAAAGATCACAAGGGTCATTTAACATTTTACATTGTAGTTTTTGAAAACAACAAAAAAAAAATCCAATTGTGTATTTTTATGGTATTTAAATCGTTTTGAAAATCATACTTCAATGTCTTCTTCATTTTTTTCCTTTAAGCTATTTTTTTTCTGCTGTTGTTATTTTATGTTTTAATTACAAAATTTTCCAATATTTGATTGTTTTTGTTTTTTCTTTGTTGCAGTTCGTGGTGTTAGCCAACATTTTTGAAGTTTTTAAGGAGTGTTTCTTCTAGATAAAACTACTACTTATAATAAATACGTATACAATATTACTACTAACCTGTTTGTCATAACGATGCCGCTTGTTTATGATGATGAATCTGTAAAAGAATTTAAGAAAATTAATTTTATTAATATTGCCATTTTTATTGGGAAGTAAATTTTATTGTGAACATTTATTTGCTTGTTTGTTCTATAGATTTTGTGGAGGTTTTTCTATTATTTACATTATTATGCATTTAGCCTAAGGTTATAAAAGAATTATTGAAATTTTTATTTATTACAAAGTGTTTAATAATAAGTGTTTAATTTTGCAAATTATAATTTACGAAATATACAAAAGACCTAAGACACAAACACGATTTATACTTGCGAAAAAACACAAAAGACTTAACGATCTTCTTTGCAACAAGAAGTGGTAGGATGTCATAAAATGACGACGGATTTAATTTTTCTCCTTATATTCACTTATATTTGCCAATTAAAATAGTATGGTATTGGCTCTAGATCCTTAAATAGTGATCTAAATGGAAAACAAAGCATAATTTGGTATCACTTTATTTCTCAACAAATTCTCTAGATCGTTTAATAATGGTTTAAATTCCAATAAAAGGTTAACCTGTGATCACTTTATTTCTCAACATAAATCGAATGGAATTATTTTTGGAATTATAGATATTTTAATAGTGCTCTAAATAGAAAAATAAGGTTAACCTGTTGTCACTCTATTTCTCAATATAAATCGAATGGAATTATAATATGGGCTCTAGATCTTTTAATAATGATCAAAATTGAAAACTAAGAATAATCTGTGATAACTCTGTTTCCCAATAAAAATCGATTTCGAAATATACTCTAAATAGTGGTCTAAATTGAAAAAGAAAGATAACCTTTGATCACAATATTTCGGAACAAAAATCGATTTTATATATGAAAAAATGCCAAAAATGGAATTTTTTACAATTTTGCTCATAACAGCCACATTTTTATCAAGGCTGCTAAAATATTTTACGGATGAATAAGGATTCAATGAAGATCTTCCAAACTGCTTTCCGTTTTGTAAACCCAGCTTTGGAATTGTAGAACGTATGGGCTAAAGTTCAAATTTTTATAAAAAATAGGTCAACTGCGAAAAAGCTTAGGGACAAACTACATATTTCCAAAATGGGACATGTTTTTTACATTAAAATTATCTTTGTAAATTTACCTTTTAGGAAAACATAAATGTGTTATATTTTCTTACAGAAAGTTTTTTTTTGAAATAAAAAAGGAGTTAATAAGGCGCTTTTTGCATAAAAAAAAATAAAAAATGTGTTAGTTTTAAAAATTACAATTTAGAAAAGTTATTACTTTAGAATATTTTGTATCTGATGGGAAATTTTATTGTTTAACTAACAGACTACCTAAATTCTGCCCGATATTTTATAAATAATGGAGCTGGATTTGGTAAAATTTTTAAATTTAAAATTTCAAATGTATAAATGGAAACCCATAAGAGATAGCATATGCAAGCATGATATTTTTAAGGTCAAGCCGGGGACACTTGAAAATAAAAAAATCTTGGAATTTTGATATATAACAAAAATTGCATGCGTTTAATTGAATTTCATGTCAAAGATGCCCTTGGAAGGTTTGTGGTGGGTCAATATTCAAAACTTAAACTCAATTACCTTTGCTACGTCCATATCAAATTTTGTATCGATCAGATTAGCCGCTTTCCAAACAATCGATTCTACATCACTGTGCACCAGCGACGTCTTATGTTACTGTTTTAACTGGATTTTTGTATGTTCGAATCTCAGTATGGCGTGTTATGGCAATGAACTTACTTGTACATAGGAGTGTTTAACTTTTTATACCCAATATTACATATCCTAATGTGAATAGATTGGCTTTCCATTTGTGACATATAGAAATAATGGCAAAAGTATCTTTTAAGACGAACTTGCTATGTGTGTCTGTCTATATTTTTAGGGCGCAATAAGGTCTAGTGACAATTTGTCTGAAAATTAATTACATTTTCTGAACCGGTAAAAATACACATTTTATTTCCAATAACATTAACTATGAGTGTCAATATAAAGTAAACATATACATAATATTGTTTAAAAAAATGTTTTATTATATACATATAATACAAGTACAAATTTAAAAAAGAATATATTTTATAATTCATAAGTAACTTCAACAAAATATAATTCATTAACAAAAACTAGAAAAATAAGGAACATAAAAAACTAATTTAATTTTAACGGAAAAGTCGGGCATATTAAAATTATGTAAAACATTGTACTTAATATTTTTTTTGTAGTTCTTTATACATTTATCACAGCTGACAATCTTCTAGACATAAAATCAACGAGTTTTTTAGATGAAATCAAGCGAAATTTTGTTCCATATATTCTTTTGGTTAACATTGCAAGAAAAATTTCTTTGACTATTTTTTTGTCCTCAATTAGATTAGTCTGGGACCTGCGGAGGATGATCAAAGTTTTTGGACAATGATTGAGGTACTACTCTTTCACAATTTTGTAGGTATGCTAAGGATCAGTCCTAATCTTAGTTTTAATTTCTCTACACTAGGGCTACGTTGTTTTTAAAATGTAGAGATAATCTTCATTTTTCATTGTAGATACTATAAATAGTTATAAGATTACCAACCTCTGATGTCGACATACATCCCCAAACTATATTCAATACGGTAAAACATGCTGAAGGAGGAAGGACATATTTATTGCTATAAGTCTCGTTCTAGGCTCCCCATAAACTTATAATATGTGGAGTTGACTTTATTTTGACGCTCTCAGTAAATGAATAAATTTAGAAACTTGAGTTTGAAAAATAATAGTAATAGAATAACAATTAATATAAAATTAAAATATGTTCCAATTAATTTAATATATATACACATATTGTAAGTAAATTTAAAATATATAAAAATTGTTTATAATAATGTAATTAATAAAAAATGTTTAAATAGATATTCCACTGATGAAGTCAACAAAGAACAGACGAAACGTTGGGAAAAATTGTAATTAAATGTATTTTTAATTTACAATATAATAATTTAGGCCCAAATAGCTTATACGAAAATAAATACCAAATACAACAAATTACAACATATTGGCCAAAAATAAATAAATAAGATTATAAAATTAAATAAATCGGATAAATATTTTTTTTACAAAATGCACAAAAATCGGTGACCATATTATATTGGTGGTGTATATAAGATTCCTTTTTTAAAACGGAATCAAAAGAATCCACTTGAATGCTTGCAGGGAAAAACGTAAACCATGTAACTGCAACAGTAAGAAACAGCTGATGGATATTGTTATGCGTAAAGTAATGCAAATGGTTATGGAGATGTAAAGGTAACGCAACACCGTAATGTATGAATCTGTAAGAAATAGAATTTCCTTACATTTTTACGCCATTACATTACATTGCGTTACAGTCGGCTAACTGAGGCTTAAGATTCCCCATATATATATATATATATATATATATATATATATACATATATATATATACACCTGTTTTGATTAAAATCTATATGGTTGTAGAATAATTTATGTGCAATACAATAAGTTTGTCCTGCTGGATGTAAAATAATGCAAAACAATTTATGAAAATTATAACGTACAAAACAAATATATTAAATTAAATAAAAGGATTTTCTTACAAATCATACAATTTGTTCATTATCTTTCACTAAATCCAAACAATAAATTGACATAAACAAGTAGAAGAATTCCAACGATTATTGTATCCGATTACAACACAATTAATTAAATTAAAATTTAAATTAAACAAAAAAAAAACACATACATTTCTCAAGAAAGTAAATATTACACAAAAATATGTGTATTGTATGACAACAAAATGAGCGGAATCATATAAAATCTCGCAGGCAAACGGGCACTGAGTCAGTTAGTAACTCAAACAGCTAGTCAAGCCAACTAATCAACATTCACTTAATCATAAGCCAGGAGGTGAAGAAAAAAATCTTACAAATTTGCAATAAAAAGAAACACAAAATTTCTACTTTTATTAAAGTTTTTTTATTGTTTTTTTTTTGATATGCATAGAAAACTAAATAAATAAAAAAAACATAAATAAGAAAAATTACATGACAACTTGGAGAAGACAAGCGGCAGCATCATCTTTTTATGTCTTCAAATAAACCAAAAAAAAATACATAAAAACGTGCAATAAAAACTTAAACAAGAAAGATTTTTCTTTAAATAAATGTATATTTTTATTATTGTTACAATATATCAGGCTGCTAAAGATGAGCAGCTGGAATGCTGCTGTTAAAGCTAGAAAAATCATGAAGACTCATCAGCAACTCAGTTATGTTGCAGCTCATGATACTTGTTGTACCTCATCTCTACTGTAATACTCGTACATTTGGGCGCATACATTGAATTGATAATTTTTTGTTTTTTTTTTTTCTAAAATATGTTTTTATTTTGTGGTTGAGTAATTGTTTTTTTTTTTTTTTTTTTTTGTATGTGAATTGTTGTTTAACCCTTTAAAAGGAATTAAATATAGTTTGGTAAATTGAATGGGTTTTGGTATGTTGAAATTTGTTTTATTGTGATATGCAATTGCATGTTTTTAATTAATTTCATAAAAGTGAATTGATGAGATTGAAAAGGGATTTATTGCTATATATGTACTTTTGTAATTTTGTACGATTGACCACAGTTTACAAATACATAAGTTTATAATTTTACTAAAAAGTTGTGGTGGCCAACATAAAATCTAGCAGTGTTAACCTACTAAAGCTCGGATGAGAATAGTAAATTAAAAAAATTTAAATTTTTATTGGTAGTTTTTGGTGGAATTTAGCGAAACATACGTTTTAACATTTAAATTATATTTGTAGTATTAAATTTTAGAACTGAGAAAACCTTTTAATGCAACTGATTCAAAATGCCTTAAAATTTTATTTTTAATTTTTTTATTACCAACATTTCATTTCTATTATCTATTGAAAAATGTTTAGTCAGGCAGTCTTTAGGACTTTTATATTCAGGCCATCTTTACGGCTAGTGCAGTTTTCCTACAATTAGTATCTGTATATCATCTTGTTTGATTATAATTGTGGAGTCTATACAGGATCATAAGCCAGCACCATGGAATTTTCAGCATAACAATCGATCGACGTAAATTATATTCAGGCCATATACAGGCATGGACAGCTTTTCTGCAATTAGTCTTTGCGGATCATCTTAACTGTGTATAATTGTAGAATATATCTAAAATCATATACTTCCACCATGAAAGCAATGATTTAGAATCATCAGAATGGGCCTATATATGGTTATAATGGTTAATAAATGTTTTTCTTAAAAAAAGAAATGTTTACCGAATATAATTATCACAAATCTGATCAAAATTTTGTAAAATTAACCCTTACACTGCAGATGTTAATGATATATTTTCAAATATTTGATATATTGTAATATTTCGCTTCAATTAGACGCAATTCTTTGGGCTTATGTAATATGGTAAACTATGGACATGATATGGCATATTATGGAACATTACCATCAAGAGAATCCATTTAAGCTTTTCAAAAATTTTAATTTTTAAAATACTCTAAAAATTTTAAATTCTTCAATTATTTTTGGTCAAACTTCAAGATTTAACTGTACATTTTTTATTAGCAAATATGAAACCATTCATAATAAACAGGATTTATTAAATTATTTTTCATAAATTTTACTTTTGCCAACAATTTGATTATTTACTCGTAATTTTTAAGACAACATCAACATAAAACATGACAGCTGCTGCCCACATACATTTAATAAATTTTAGGACCTCTTTTGTTTGTGTTTGGCAAATTGTTGTTTGCCAGCTTTTGCACGTGTGTAATATTGATTAGTCAAGAAAAAAAAGCAGAAAAAATAACTATGACATACAAAAACGCATTTATAAACAAAAATAGAAACAATGTATTTATTTGGCTACAAGCTGACTTTCTGTACAGGATTATTACTCCACTGATACTAAGTATTTGTTAGTATTTTGTTTTTCGGTAATTTACTGCTGACGATGGTGAGCCTCATCGTTTCAAGAAATTATCCATGCATTGGCACACATGTTTCTAAACCTGTGTATCTATGTATGTGTTTTTGTGGATTCATATGGACGGTGTGCCACATTTGTTTCTTATTTGTTGTGGTATTGCATCATCACCATCATCCTCATCATTGTCGGCATTATTGCTATTGCAGCCACTTTGGTATTTAATTGAGCTTCTTTAAAAATTTATATTTTCACAATTTTTTTTTTCAATTATTCAGTCACCACATTTTAGATTGTACAAAGTTGTGGTTTTTCTATTTATTTATTTAATTTACGCAGATTTTTAGATTTGTAAATAGATAAATACATTGATATTTTAATGATTATGAAATGTTTTGATTGTTTGTTTTTTTTGTGTTAAATTTATATATTTCTTATTTAAGTGGTAATAAATGTGTAGAAAAAAGTGAGTGCAAGATGTATGGAGTTTTCTTCTTAATTTAATGTTATTAATATTTTCATCACTCCCTAGAAAATGGTAAGTGCTAAGGATAAACAAATCAGATGTTTGAAAATATAAAAAGTAGACAAATTTAAGGCAAGTAAGAAAATTGGCTATAAAATAATGAAATTTGAAGAATTGAGCTAAAATTTTTTGACATTTATTTAGTACAAAAAATGGGATATTTTTGTTATGGAACTTTTTGAAAGCCTGAATAAGAAATTTTAAGGCCCATTCGCAATTCAGCGAAATTGAGTAAAATTTCCCGATCGTGTAATTTTCAGATTTTTCGATGTCAAATAGGCTACATTTGGACGCCATTGGGTCATTTGAAATACTCTAAAATATGAAATTGACAAGATATGCGAAGTGTTGTTTTTAACATTTTGTTAGAAGAGTGGACGTCTTCCGATGAATATATGACCGAAATCATATAACATTATTAACTTTCATATTTGTACATTTTTACATTGGTATCAATAATTATGTATTGGTATCAATGTTTGTATTTTTAAGCAAATTAAATTTAAATGATTAATTTAACATTTACATAAACTGAACATTTATTATGTGGTGTTGAAAAACATTCCCATCTCTGTTGGCAAATGGAATTCACACTTACTGAAGACTCTGTATATCCGCGATTAAAAGAGCTGCAAATGAGTTAATTTACTAGTGGATACCGACCAAAAATATGTATTCAAGTTTTTGCCAATTGGCAGGCTCTATTAAGACCTCTGACCCTATAAGGTCCCCGTTTACGATATAAAATAGCGAATCATTTAAAAAACGTACTCATAGTGATGCTTTGAGACAAGGGTCTGGGAATGAAAAATTGGGTTCACGAGAATCTTACAAAGCAGGTATAATGATTAAGTATTTTATAAAAAAATATTGGCTAATATTAGTTTTTATCATCCATTTTTCTAAAGCAATATAAACAAAACTTTTGCTAACTTTAACAATTATAGCATTCCTTTTAAATATTTTAAAATTAATTTTTTTTTAAATAACAAATCCAACAATATAAATCATTAAAATATATTACTTTTATTACACAATCTATTAAATGTTTAAAAACCCTATTTTTTTTCAAAACAAAAAGAATTTGTCAAGAGAAAAAAAGTTGTGTGCTTCCCTTTCAAAAATTTCAAAATTTCCCCAAAAAACTGAACGTTGAAGGTATAATAAAACGAATTAATGGAATGAATGATGGTTTGTTTAGATAATGGCACAACATTTGCTAATAAATCAATATTTAGCTGTAAAATAAACCATTAACTGCACCACTACCTCTAACACACCAACAACTGTAATGATCATCAAAAACTTCATCGTTTTTGAAACGGTTGCAGGCTTTAAAGTTTTAAAAAAAAAACTAAAAGTTTTACCAAATTTAACAATTGATGATATTCCCACGCAAGGTCTTTTTTATCTTCCGTAAACACACAGGCAGTCCACAAGGAGTTTTCTTCGTATATGAATAGGTTTTCTGCAAAATCTTGTATGTTAAAAACATTTATTTCTCAGGTACTTTTGTAAGAAGAAGACATTTTAAAATTTAAGCGAAGCCTAAAAACCCATTTAACCAAGCGCGTTAAAATGCTATTACATTTAAGATTTTTTGTCGTTTTGGTTTTTCCCCTGAAAACAAAAATCTATAGCATTTAAAAATAGAAATTTGAACTTACAAATACGCTAGTTTACTGTATGTAAGTCTGTTAGCTTAAAAATTAAAAAAAAAAAAATTACGACAATTACAATATTGAATGGCAATAGTACATTTACGATGACTTGATAACATGAAAGAAAAAATAAAATAATAGTTACAAATAAAATATTACTTCAGCACACAGGGCTGCTTGCAAGTGTGGACTATGATTGAAGAAACTAATCCCAACTCCTCTGGAGGCATCTTTTTTTTTAGTCAGCAAGTACAAGTACTTGTAACATTATTATCATATAATTTCATGATGAAAATCTTTAAGGTAAAAGCTACAACTAAAACACTTCCCACATTACTAAACGAAGTAATTTTGTTAACTAGAAAACTTTAGAGACAATCCTTAAGGGTCGACATTTTTATACCCTAGGGGTTAATTACTTATGTAGTATATTGTGCATGAGTAAAAGTTGTTTCATGTTAATTTGTTTGTAAAATTGCATGGAAGAAAATTAAATTTCATTTCAATAAAATAACTAAGTAGCTGGGAGATCATATTGTTTTAGCTTTCCTTTTAATTCCCCGATAAGTTTTCTGTATATAAGTCTTCTACAAGGCCCACGGTCTACAACAAGGACCTTTTAGAATTCCTACTAATATCTTTTCTGTAGATGTTTGTAGCTGGCTTAGTGTAGAAACAAATGAAGATTCCTCTTATCAGAGAAAATATAAATTAAATTAAGTGTTGGGGTTTTTGATTGTCCCTTAAGCTATGTGTCCACGGTCGTCAGATATTACAACGTTGTCATATCTACTAATGTGCTAGCAATGTAGTGACATTGAAAAATTTTTAGCAAAATTGTCAGTTTACATGACTGTAAGAATTTTAACAATTTCATTTGCACACAATTGCCACATAATGAATTTATCTGTCAACCGAAATTGTCAGTTTACACGGTTGTCAGATTGTTGTGTGGCATTGTCAAATTCGTTTTGCAGCTCTGTGTGTGTGTTTAAAAATTTTAAATATTGTCATGGAACAAAAAAGAGCAATTGGAACCATTTTATCTGCACTCTATTAAACAGGATTCATCAACAAATATGTCGCTATCCATTTTTTATTTTCTTTAATTTAATTCTTTAATTTTCTTCCACTTTTTTGAAAAATTTTATTAATGCACACTTTATTTTAATTCTTTAATTTTCTTTCATTTTTTTCAAAAATTTTATTAATACACACTTGTTTGTTTATTTATGTATATATAGAGTTGCATTTAGCAGATGCATAAACTTTGCACATATGACAATGAAAAGTGTTTGACAATTGTCTTAAAACAATGACAATGCCAAAATTGTGTGTTTACACGATTGTTAGATGTATGCCAATATTTTTGTCTTCCAATGCACTGAAAATGCTTTTTCTTACAACGTTGGAGACAAAAATTTTAAGTTTTCACGGTTGTTAGACAATTTCTGCACATTTTTCTGACAACGTTGTAATAACTGACTATTTTATTAGATCTGGTAGCATCATAATGAATATACAATTGAAAAATAATAAAAATATAGTCCATATTTTATTAGATCTGGTAGCATCATAATGAATATACAATTGAAAAATAACTATATTTTTATTATTTACAATTTACAATATACAATATTATTTATAATATACAATTGAAAAATAACTATATTTTTATTATTTTTCAATTGTATATTCATTATGATGCTACCAGATCTAATAAAATATCCCTGATGATGTTGGGAATCTCCAACGAAACGTCGGAAAAATAAATTATGAAATAATCTTTTATTTGCATAGAATACATGACCTTAATAAGCCCGATTTAGAAATTTCTAAACAAATCAATAATAGAATAAGGAAAAGGTCGATAAAAACCTTAAATAATATTTGTTTTTTGATACTTAAAAACTAGAGCAAAATAAATCAATGGCCGCAGTATTAACACTTGCAAAACTAATAGATTTTTTTACATATGGTCCCATCAATCTTCCATTTTATTATATTCCTAATGATTTTGCAGAATATTTTATGATTCCTCTCCTATCATGAATGTTGTTTTTAGCAACATTTAAAGTAGTTTCACTGTATTGGCATATGCAACAATAAATTTAATACAACATATCATATGTCATCTACACATCCATTTCAATAGCTTCAGCAAGTCCTAATTTTTAACAATCTATGACCGTGAGATTCGATTGGCAGCATGAAACTGTTCTTGTTTTTAAAAATTATATTTAAACACCCTTTGTCTGCAATTTTAAATATCGTCGATTAAACATAGTGTGCAAATATTATATAAAAAAAGCATTTTGTTGCTTTTCAAAAGGAGTTTATATGTTAAAAAATAATAAAATTCCCATTACAACCTAACCAGGAGGGGTAAAACGAATATTGAACATATTCACTAAACAAAAAGGCAATAAATGTAAAAACTTAAACAAAAAAAAAAAAAACAAAAACAAGAAAAAAACCCGATTGCATGCGAAAAATCTTAAATACAATTTCCTTTTGTGACTTAATATATTTAATTTCAATGAATGGATTTTACATTCATCTTTTATAATTTGTAAGTCTGAGCTGTAGGGTTGACGTGCCCAGCAATCCACTACTGTGCAAAAAACATCTTCAGCTTTAATGTTATTAGTTTGTTTTAAACTAGACTTTCTTTAGTACTATTTTTTTTAAAAATTATTAAAAAAAAGCTGTTTAGTTTTTCTTTGGTATTTTTGTAGCCTTTTGTTAGATTTTTCCAAAGCTCGTAAAAGTTAAGCCCAATCAATTCATCGTTATAATGATTTTTAAGGTGTTGCTAAGCCAAACTTTTAACGATGTTGACATTTCTTATGGGTTTCATTGAAGCATTGTCACATCTTATGTCACAGTAATGTGTCAAAGTTGAATATTTCCGACAGCTACAAAAGCAGCTGAATTACATTTTCTATAAAATGTCATGGCGAGTAGAAGCTTTTTGAACTATTAAATTTTTCAGTAAATTAAAATGCATTTTTTTTTTATTATTATTTTATTAGCAAGTTTTCAAATAATTTTGTAAGTAATAAGAATAAATAGCAATAGTTGGCAGAACAGAATGGTGTGAATGCCCTACAGCTGATAAATTAAATTTTAAGGTTTTTGTTAAAGTTTAATATACAATTTACTAAATCAAGTCCCACTGTATAAATCGCGTGATTGCGATTTAAACCAAATCTTTATACATAGATTTATCATAAAATTCATAAATTTTCACACAAGCTGTTGTATTGAAATCACGTTTGTTCTCACATCCTTGATAAATCCTTTAATGTATTACATATACAGCAAGAAATAAAAACAAAAAACTCGGTGCTGTATTAACAACAATTTCATGTCATTTAAAAATGTCATGTTTCTACATACATTTACAAAATGTTTTATATTAAGATACATATTTCGTGATGTAAAATCCGTCACGCTGCAATTACTAAAAAAAAGGTTTGCAGGAAAATCATCTATTCATTCCATCCTCTTAAAACTAAAAGTAAATTTACACAAGATCTCATAAATAATTTTTGGTTTGTGTGAAAAAAGAAAAAAATCTTTTTTTTTTTAACGCAAACTTCAAGTTTGTCTATTTTGTGGTTGTTTTGTGTGTTGTTAAAGAAGAAGTTGCTGCAAGCCCGCGAACCAGCCTACCGCCAGTAACATTATTACTTAATGCTCATCTTCAAAACACTTTTTAAAAGGGTTTTCTTCGTCTTTAAAACATACATATAAAGTTTTTTTTTTTTGGAATATCTCCACTTAAACGGAATTCGTATAAAGTTTATTACGTTTGAAGAGATTCCGTTTGGGACTCATCATCGCACGTTTAAATTATAAAATCATTAAAATTAATTTGATTTATTTAATGTTGTTGTTTCTTCCAACTCTGTATTTCGCACGCTTTGAATGACAGATAGAGATTTTGTAACACGCAATAGAAAACATGATCATTTTTTGTTTTTTTTTTTTTTTTTAATTGACAGAAGATATTTGTCGACAAAAAGTGAAGGGCTTAGTAAAATTGCAATTGATCGTGTTGTCAGTAAATTTAATTACAGTAGGGAACCAATAAGTTGTAGCTGTTTTGACAAATTCCTAAAATAATGCACTTCCATGCGGCTTCTTTCTATAGCATTTTATGCTTATAAAGAACTCAAATAAATACTGCCCTAAGTAGACTCATCACTAAAGGTGAATTCATCCAACAACAATTTTGTCCGGAAAATAATAATATTGAGTGAAGAGAAGATAAAGATATTAGAAATAAAAAGAGATATCCGCAAAGCTTTTCTATGGACCAGATTATCTTGGAGTTTACTATATGGCTATTCAAAGCCTTCAATGTCACTTGACTATTGAAATAAATAAACTACAACAAATCGTATAATGCAATAATTAAGAAAGCTCGGAGAAGTTATAATCTACAATATATTAAGCAACAAATTTTAATAGAAATACACCATGCAACAGTGCATGTGAATGTGCCGTGGAGTGCCCCTCATACAAGCCACATATAACTAATATATACGAGTATCTATAACTATAACTTAGATAGTCCAAAACAAATTGTAATTGGGCGATAATCGTCGTTAACCTCTATAGGATTCCTCGTTTGTTATTGCCTTTATATTAGTAATTTTCGAATTAATAGAATATTTATTGGAGAACTGGAAAAGCTGCCAAGTCTGCGTCTTAGAAAGAAAGCTTAAAATAATATATTTGGTACTATTGCTTTTGTTTTTCTATAAGTGCCAACTGAGTTTGTGAATGTTTACTTAATCTTAAAAAAAAATTGAATTTAAATGGAATTGAATTGAATATAGTTCATTGTTTCTTAAACAAATTACTACAATCACTTAATTTTATGTGGTGTTTAGCACAAATATATCTTTCGTAGTGGGCAATTTCTACTTTGTTGCATTTACCATTTTCCTAAACTCATTCCGTGTTTTTTTTACGAAGGTTAAAGATACAAAACAAATTATTAGCAAAAAGATTTCAACTGTATTATGTGTAATCTTTACTTAATTAAAACCCATACACTGAACAATAGAGCTTCATAAATATTTCAAATTTAATCTATTTAATTAACTAAACATAAATTATTTCAATTAAGCAACTAACATACATTACATTTAATGTAATGGTAATTGCAAATATTTTACATTTTAATAAAGTTTAAATTAATAAACCGTTTTTCTATTGAAATAAAATGACGTTGATTAATGTGTTAAACAGGGTTTTTGTTTACAAACATATAAATATACTCTATAATTTTGTAAAACTAATCACGTTCTTGAATAGTGTAAATGCTTAAACATTAAAAGTCGTTTCTATTAATGTTATTGTTTAATGAAAGACTAATAAATTTTTACATTTTATGATCAGCCATCATTCAATAATTACTTGGAAGCTCTAATATTTCTTTGAAAATCTTCAAAATTGTTTAGATCTAACTACAAATGTTAAAGTTTTAAAAGTTTTTTAGCAAGAAAATTAGAAGAGTAAAAAATACCAAAAACTATAAGTGTTTATTGCGTTTGCCATGGCAAATTATCACGATGTTAGTTCAATAGTTCGCGCAATATATTTGTTTAATGTGTTCGATTTTTGTTGTTAGAAAAAGGGAATGAATGGATGAATAACTAAATGAATAGTTATAAAGATATGTATGGTATTTTAACGATTAGAATGTTGATTAGTTTACAATGTAAGTTCTTTTTTTCCTTCATGGAAATATATGTTTAGCATAATATCGTGACATTTAAACACTTAATATTGTTTTAAAAAATGTTTCATTATACATATATAATACAAGTACAAATTTAAAACAAAATATATTGCATAGTTCATAAGTAAATTAAGCAAAATGTAACTTATTAACAAAAATTTTGTTCCATTCATCCTGCTTTACTGTCTTTAGTTTATCTTTCTAAGAAATATTTATTTGCCTTATTTTTTTATCCATATATTCCCACAGTTGCTCAATTGGTTTGAGGTATGCGTACTAGGAGAATTTACTAAAGTTTTTGGACAATGTTAGAGCAACCACTGTTTTATAATTTTAGAGGTATGCTTAGGATCATTGTCCTGTTGGAAAATCCAGTTATGCGATAGTTCTAATTAAGCCCTAAATCTCTACACTAGGGGCTACATTGTTTTTTTAAAATATCGAGATAATCTTACTTTTTCATTGTAGATTCTATAAATGCTAGATTAACCACCTCTGATGTCACCATACAACACCAGATCATTACTGAGCCACCACCATGTTTTAGCATCTTGGTAACATATTTATTACTAAAGACTTCGTTCTTGGTTTGCCAAATTTTTGGAGGGATTTTGATTGCAAATATCTCTAATTTACATACTTACAAAAAATTTGCGGCTCATTTATATCTTTTTTGCGAAATTTAAACATTTGGTTTGGTTGTTCTTTGATACAAAGGGCTTCTTACGTGGCACACTAACATATAGACCATTTTGATGCAAAGATCTTCTAATCTTAGTTGCGTTTATAGGTTTTCCAGAAATTTTCGCAACATTTTCAGCTATTTGTACAGTACTAGATGATGGGTGTGTTACTTTAGGTGTTTGAAGACGCTTTAGTCTTTTTGCACCTGGTAAATTTTCTACGGTATTGTGTATTGTACAGTGATGCCTTCTGAAAATTTTATCTATTTCACCTTTTACCTTTTCTATGTAAGTCTATTGTGATATGCCGATTCTCAATTAACATTTCTCTTCCCATTGTAAATTTTTCACTACTTAACGTAACAACTTAATGTCTTTTAATGATAAGTTATTAAACATGCAATTATTTTGAACGGCAATTTATCGATATACTGTCAAACAAAGAAAAATTAGAAGAATTAGACTACTTTTGGAATGACAGGGTTTTTTTTGCACAAGAATAATGCTACTGTTTACTTTATTCTGACGCGTAAAAATTAGTCTATTTCAACAATAAATCAATTAAACTTGTATGTATATGCTTTTGTTTCTTTTTTTTTGGAATTCAAGTCTACTTAAATAACTATACAAAAATATATAACAATATATATAATATAATTTTCTAATTCTAATATTATTTATATTAATATAATTATGTGGTGTTGACTTTATTTTGACGATCACAGTATGTATGATTATATTTTAAAATAACTTTTGGTACTTTTATGAATATTTTGAAACAAGGTACAAATAATTTTGGTATATAAATATTTTAATTAAAGTAAATGCGACAATCTTGCTGGTTTGTCCAACAAAAAAAGGTCCTAATTAACAAAAATTTTAGGGATTAGGAAATATATTTTTTGTCGTTTTAACACTTATTTATAAATATTAAATTATTTACTTCTCTAAATTATTAATTTCAATTAAATGTTAATTATTTCCTATGAAATAAGTTGTGTGTTATTGATCTTCAAAAAAAAATTAATATCAAATGTTTGTATAAAAACCAGTTAAATTCATTTAAAATAACTAACATAATTAAATAAATTAAACTTTATTGTTTTAAATAAACTACTTTTACAAAATAAAATTTATTTATGGGAAAATAAAATGAAAGAAGGAAATTATTAATAAACAAGCTAATATTAAATAAAATCATAAGTAGGCCTCATTTACAATACAGAGCATTAGATTTGCCACAATTTACTAACATATGATTCGTTATTAGTCTGCATCTATCAATCAATCATGCAATCAATCACTCTATGACTCTCAAAAAACACACACTTTGTTGTCGCCTCTTAATGACATTTGAAATTCCAAAAATAATGAAACAATAACTCGGAAATAAAGCGACAGGGAAACAACTTGTATAAAGAAATATGTATGAAAAATAAGAAAACCAGATTGTCTACCGACCAAAAAATATAATGATGGCATTTTGAGTAATTGAAAATACAACTCTATAGCAAACAATTGCAACTTAAATATTATATCAAAACATTAAAACAAAAACTATAACTGCTAGTGATATGGCCTGTCGAATGAACGACAATTGTTATCATTTAACATTCTCAGTGACAAAAAAGACCAGGCTGTAACCATTCTCAGCCATCACCAGCGAAAAAAAAAACAGCAAATAATAAACAAACAGTCAAAGTAATCAACAAAACTAAGCAACCAAACCAGGCAACCTAACTAACTGTGAGCAACCAACTAACCAAATAACCAGCCAATTCGACAGAATGCCAGTCAACATGCCAAATAACCAAATAAAAACTTATAAAACGTATAATGCTCAGAAAGAAAACAAAATATAAAATTTATAAAAATAAACAAATTTGCCAAAAGCATAGTGGCAGTTAATAAGCGACAAATGCGGGTGTGTTTAGTGTTCCCACACTGGCAACACATTACAGTCACTCCACTCACAGCTACATGTAGAACAATAAAATGCTATGCAATGCAACTGCAACTACAGCGACTAATGCAACTACAACTACTGATGTAGCAGGCAATTTAATACTTACATCCATAGAAGACTTACAAAAAATTAGAAAAACTGCAAATACTTGAAATTCCCATTATCTAAGGTTGGTTGCCTGCCTGTTTGTTTTGGTGGTAGACAACGATGTTGTTGCATCCATCGTTTGTTTGTCTGTCTTGTTGTAAAAATAAACAACACACTCACCTATATTTGCCACAATTGACAACAACAATAATATGCAACATCTGCCTTTTACTTATGCAGCCACAATAACTAGTGACATAGTGCCTCGTAATACTGGTAGAGGTTAACGCACAATGGGCGGATGTTTGCAGATATTTTAAGAGCAAAAATTTATAAAATTAAAATAATCGGTAACATTTTGGATATCTTAATGGAATCATACTGTGTTGCTCCAGCTAATTGTTTGTAGTACATGTTAAACTAAAGGAAGGTTTTGTGTCCAATTAATAAATCAGAATTTGAAAACTTTAGTTACTATTTATATATTTTTATAGCTTCCTATTTGCATTACTTAGAACTCTATTTGTTACTCTGTGCATAGTATTAAACGAAATGACGAATATTTCTTTTGACGTATATAACATAAAAAGGGTGTTTTTTAGATTAGCGGTCATTTTGTTTAGTTTGATTTGGCATTTCAACATAAATAGACTGAAGCCTGAATTACGCTTCCAAATTATGAGTATTTATTTTGAAAATCTTGTTTCTGTTCGAAATACGAAATCCCGATTTTCATAAGCGAATTTTGTTTAGCGATGAAGGTCACTTTTGGTTAAAGGATACGGCTATAAATAAAACTGCCGTATTTGGA
The DNA here is from genome assembly GCA_950370525.1 of Bellardia bayeri. Lineage (NCBI taxonomy): Eukaryota > Metazoa > Arthropoda > Insecta > Diptera > Calliphoridae > Bellardia > Bellardia bayeri. The sequence continues at coordinate 87,246,969 of OX493264.1, read as the reverse complement.
GTGATGATAATCTTGAAGTGTACATTGTGACACCGTTAGATCCAGAAAAACTGACTGTTTGGTGTGCTTTATGTACTGGAGGAATAAATAGTCCGTACTTCTTTAAAAACGAACCTGCCCAAAACGTTATAGTCAATGGTGACATTTCGTTACTCTATTAAACAATCATGATATGCAGGATTTGTGGTTTATTAAAGGAAACGTTTGGTAACCGCATAGTTTCACGTTTTGGGCCCGTGAACTGGCCTCCAATATCGTGAGATTTAACGCCGCTTGACTATTTTCTGTGTGAAGTCGCTAGTCTACACCGATTAGCCCGAAACGATTGACCACTTGGAGGACATCATTCGCCTGTTCTTGCAGAAATACGGCCACAAATGTTGAAAAAGTCATTGAAAATCGGACCTCCAGATTAGACTACGTCCGAGCCCGCATATCGTGGTCATATGCCAGAAGATTATCTTTCGAATAAAGAAATTTCATGTCAAAATCATCTTTGTTTTACTCCATTTCAAAGTTCTATACATCTAAAAAAAACCCTTTATAGTCAAGAACGCAATAACATAAATTTAACATGATTTGCACACAGGTGACAAACCAACTTCGTATATTCGTTCTTATGTATTCCATTGACCCAAATTGCAATCCTTGATTTTTTTAAGAATCCTTACTTAACGCGATTAAAAAATTAAAATTATCTGTCCCATAGTATCCCAGCTGCTTAACAAAACTTTGGCAAATATCACGAAAAGAGTAAAAAGATAAAACCAAAACAAAACTCCTAGCTGTTCATTCGTAAGAGTATGACGTAAAAAATTTGTTTAAAAATAGTTGGTATTAAATTTTGAAGATGATTTTTCTTCTCATTTATTGTCTGTGCAGCAAGGAAAGTAAATCTGTTTTGTTCACTATTTATGCATCCATCCGTTTTTTTTTCATCGTCATATCTATTTTCCAAACCATTGCAAAGATATTCCCATCCATCTTTGCAGCCAAGTTAATACAATGTGTGTGTGGATCTGTGTACTCACTTTACTTTTTAAAATCCAAAATGTAGCTGGCAACCAAATAACATGCGCCAAACACAATAATAAACATTTCAAAGACATTTTCTATGGTGGCCTCCAGGTTGGTTGTACGTTGGTTGTTTGGTCGCACTCATCATTCAACACAAATAAACATGATTGCAGTTGTTTTTTTTTTTTATTTTTTTCTATTTATTTCGTCTTCAACAAAAACAATGAAACAGACAGAAGAAAAAACTACGATAGACAAGACAGCTGAATAAGAAACTTTAATGGACGGGCGTCCCAACTGACGTTTGGTAGGACAGATAAACAAAAGAGACCTAGTCAGTCAGTCAGTTATTCAGTCAAGCAACAACAAGAAACCACCAGCCAACATCATCTCTACTCTGCATCATGATGGCATAACATGCCTTTATTTTCCACGATGATGTAAGTTTTATTTTCAGCGTGTGCATTTCTTATAAGTCTTATTTCACCCTCAAACTAAGAGAGTTGGAGAGTAATGAAGATCCATTCAATGCAAATGTCTTGGAGTGTACTTTAATTTTGATCTTTGCAAGTTGGTTTGCTGGTGGCTTTTAATGTGCAGAGTCTTACTAAAGTGTTGAGTTTTTCTTGAAGCTTTTGGTAGGAGTTCGATGGACTAATAACGGTTCTCGTTGGTACAGTGGTACAACTTTTAACATGTTTAAAATTTATTTAAAAAAATTATGTAATTTTTATAAATGTTATATTTAATTAGAAAAATATGTATTTCTCACAAATTTTACATTTGCTTGCGTCATTTTTGATCTTAACTCTACTCTACTCTTACTCCACTTCAACTCTACTCTAACTCTACTCCACTCTAACTCTACTCTAACTCTATTCTAACTCCACTCTTACACCACTCTACTCTAACTCTACTCGAACTCCACTCTAACTCCACTCTACTCTAACTCTACTCGAATCTACTCTATTCTAATTCTGCACTAACTCTTCCTAAACTCGGGAATCTACGATCAAGAAGTAAATAAAATCGATTTCGAAAATGTATTGTTACGAAATTGTATTTCAATTTAAATTTAACGACTTACAACTTGTTTAGCAACATTTGCATCTGTAGAAATTTTAATTTATAAACATTATTGATAACACCCTGTTATAAACATAGCTGAACAATATTGGAACATTAAGTTTTAACGGTTTTGGCTGAATATTCAAGACACGAACATTCTAGACTTGGAGTCATGAACATTCTAGTTTCTTAGCTACGAACCATCTAGAAATTATGATTGCTGTATAAATAGACTAGCAGGGCCACTCAAGAGTTAGTTTTATTGTGAGTCATTGTTGTGTGAACATCAAGCGTTCTCAAACTTTAATTTAAGTGTGTTCTTAAACTGTAATATAAGTGTATAAAAAGATAGAGTGTTCATTTTTAATTGTTTTTGTGTACGTTTAAATAAATAAAGACTCTTTATATTTGACGCTTTTAATTTGCAATTAAAAGTAATCCGGTTTATTTAAAGAAAATAAACCACCGTTTTTTCAAAGGTAAAAACGTAACAGTATTTTCTTACTATCTTATTATTAGCATAACGGCTATTAAATCGCTTAGAAAATAAAACGTATCATATGATAAACATATTCTTATTTTCAGATTCTCATCCTGTAGACAAATTACGAAAAGTACCATGTATTACAGTTTCATCTCAATTTCACATCATAGTTTGTGATGGTAATCTATAAAATTTTAGAATTTATATATTTGTTAATTTTATACAAATAACTATTTTCCAGGATTTGTTGCTTTCCTTGTTAAACATTTTATTTGCTAAAAAAAAACCAAGAGTTAAGCGAAATATTAAACGAATATTTGCAAAAAAAAAAAATGTTTCTCAGTGTAAAAGATTCCAGAACATGTGAGCATAAATATATACAAGTTCCCACCACATACTCCCACAATTGTGTACAAGAAATTCACCACTAAAACCTAGCAAACAACCAAAGACTTTAAGATTGAGAGATAATCGTATTTGAACAATTATAAAAACAATTACTATACAATTCGCCATCATTATTTGGAAACACAAAGGAAAAAAAAATATCGTTGTTATTCGTCGTCTGAGGCTTGGAGGACAAGATCTGAAATTAAAGATCGTCTACGATCGTCTACAAAGTACTCGTGGAAGCTTTATGTTGCTTTGTGAGTGAGTGGCTCGTACGTCTGAATGTGTGTCTATGGGTAAATGGTGTACCTTTGCAACTGTGTATGCACAAGAGAAGATCGATCTTCTTTTGGTGTTGGATTGTCTGTTCGTCATTGCTGCTGCTAGTGATGTTAATGCTACTTGCTTGTGCTTGTGTTTGTGTTTGGTAACGATGTTGTTGATGTGGTGCGGCTGATGATGATGATATTAATGATGGGCTTTAGTGGTTTTTCTTCTGATTTTAAAAGTTCATTTCGCTTTGAAAACGTTAACGATTAAGTTGTGCCTCGCGCTTTATTTTAGTGCGTTTTGCAACGCGGGTAATTTTGAATATTTTCATATAAATATTTTTTTCTTCTGAATTTAATTGTTTTGTGTTTTGAAACTTTTGATACTTATACTTTTGCATTGATGTTGAACTTAAAAACTATTAAGTAAAACACTTAAACGTTTCGTTGAACATTCTATAAATGTTTTAAAAGAAAAACATATAACAAAAACAGTGTTCAGATTTTTACCACATAAAAAGTGATGAAAAGAAACAAAAAATTAAAACCAAAGCTAAAAATTTCAATATAAATTTGTTTGTGCAATTTCCACTTGAGTGCATGCGTATAGAAAACGTTTACAGATGTTTAAGAAAAACAAAAAAATATATAAAGTGTTTCTAAATCAGTTGTGACAGTAGCAAAAAAAAAATATTACAAAAGTTAACAAAATGATTATAAAACAATTGAAAAATAACAAAGAATTGCAAAAATTTTAAAAATTTGACGCCCTTCTTGTTTTTCAAAAACAGAAAAAATAAGGAAGATGGTTTTATTTGATAGTTACACTCTTTAAAAATTAACAAAAAATAACGAAATACATGTTATTTAAATTACATTATAAAATAGTGTTTTATTTTTTCTTTACTTTCAGTGTTATTTAAAAAAAATAAAAACTTTACTTCCTTACACAAATTTAGATTACATTCAACAATTTTTACACAACGCTCTCTTTTGGATTACTATAGTTTTTCTTGTACATCATGTTAAGGACAAATTTATTTATTTGCACGTTTATATGTGGTGAGTATATATCCATAATAACTAACAAACTATAGACAGATAAGAAACACATATATACCCTTGAAAATGAACTCCTTTTAAAGTATCGCTAGCTAAGAATTAATAATCACAAAGATATACTTTTGGAATGACAAAATTCAATATATTTTTAAGACGGTGAATCTAAGATTATTGTTCTATCGTTTATTTCATAATTTTTGTACATTACTAAAATCACTACTGATCAAAATATAAAATTTACTATTGAAAAAGAATTAAATTCTTCAATTTCATATTTAGACATATTAGTTACAAGAAGGAAAAATAATTTAGTATTTGGTTGGTATAAAAAACCAACTTCATCAGGAAGAATTTTAAATTATTTCTTAAAACACCAAAAAAGAATTATTATAAACACTGCTAAAAATTAGACATTAGATTTCATAAGAAAAATAAAGAAATAATTAGAAATATATTAAAAGATAATAGTCGTTCCTAATGAACTCATTTGCAGATTAATAAAACAATTTAATACAAAGAAATTCTATATTAATAATGGAATTTCAGAACCAAAAATTTATAAGTAAATATCATATATACCTGGATTTTCAGAAAAAATAGAACATTTAAACCATACATATGGATCAAAGGGAAATTGTAATTGTTGACAGAATGAAGATATTAGGAATTATATTAGATGACAGACTCGTCTTTTCATACCACATAGACAGTGTATATAATAAGTTTGTTTCACTCTTCGCCGATTATATTGTATTAATATTTATTTACCCTACACAGAAAAAAAATAATCATGTTTCTTTTTCAATTAAACCTTTAATTGATTTTAAAATAATTTTCAATTAAAATTTTAATTGATTCAATTACTTTTTCTGATATTTTCAATTAAATCTCACATCTTTTTTTAATTGATAATATCATTTTGTTTACAGGTCCGATTTCCATTAAATTTTTAATTGATTTCACAAATATTTTAATTAAAACTCATTTTTATTTTTTTCTGTGTATCATTCCAAAATGTTATTATTCAAAATGTTACTATATTTCTGTTAAAGTTATTTACTGTTCAATGTTATTATTGAAAATTTAAAATTATTTTTCTGTAAAACATATTTTTCAATTTTGTCAACCCCTTTCAAACTTATATCAAAATATTTACACATAGAAAATTTGTTATTTTTTAAATATACTCCTGAAGAAGATTTCCAAAGGAAATCGAAATATCGAAAACATCTTTTATAAGAAACAAAAAAGTGACCTCAAGCTTACAAATTATTTAATACTAAAATCACTACAAAATCACAATATCCTAACAAATGTTATAAATGCATATATTGGTAACATTGTCCATTTTTTTCATTCATTAAAACGCAAAAGTTGTCTAATTAAAAGTAAAACGCTTTTAATTGAAAAGCCTTATCAAAAGTGGTACTTGCCATTACCATCTGTAACATAACATTGACATAAAACATGTCATGCTAAAAGTCGTACAACTTGTTAGTAAATACGTAGTAGCGATAATTAGTTTATTTTATACTGTAATTTGTATTAAAAATGTTTTCAAGTTATTATGTAAAAACGTTTATATAATACACTACACAATTCATTCAATTACAATAGGGAAAGGTTACTTACTGCGTAAAGAACTGAAAAAATCAACAACATTGAAACTGACTTTAAATGAGATTAAATAAGGTCTTATCCCAATGACAAATTTTTTTGCAGCCTTACAGTTCAACGCAAGTGGTTAAGTTTCCGAATGAAGCTTGAAATTCACTATGATGACAGACCCTAAACATTTATTGAAGCCAATATACCCGATTCCCTAAGAAATTTCGTTATACATGACGCCATGTGGATGTGATGTATAGAGAATCCGAATAGTGCAGTAGCTGCATTTCACGAAGAGTATTGGTTAAAACCATAACGTGCAGTATCTGATAGTAGACATTATCAAGGAATAGCAGCTTGTCGGATTTACTTCTGGACATTGGATAGCTCTCCAATAGCAAAAACAAAACTTCCTATCAATCCTTTATTTTTGCGGCATATCCATCTAACTATTTCATTTATAAATGCAATACAGTACATCAAAACTCCCGACCTTATCTCATGAGAGGATAAGGAGATGAGCAAAAGCCGAATTCGCCACTCAAGCTATCTCTAGCACAAATGGAGATGGAGTAAATTTAAAGATTTGTTTCTATAGAAGTGGTAATTTCAAAATATTTTCAACTAATACACCCTACGGCTTCCTATTTACTTGTAAAGATTCATTTACTTGATCAGCTACGTCATGACAAAAAAAAAAGACCGGCCATTATTGGGTATTAGGACATCATAAGTCCTGTGAAATAAGCTGATGAGATGCTTGCTGTTATAAGGATAGTTTTCAAATATTTTAAGAATACGCTTGTGCTGCACCAAGTTATCAACTTTTACAAGACTCAACCGTTACTTATGAAATAAAAAGGGAAAGTGGGAAAAACAATGCCTATGAGGAATATGTTTGCATGACTACAATGATACATGCGGTGAGACTATTAACTTTATCTAAGAATAGCTTTTTCTTCTCATGTTCTCACGACCATAGTGAAGTATACCATGAGACGATAGACCTTATCTAATCTTAGTGATAAATATATAAAAACCTTTCTTTTTATATTCGTGATTCTAGAATTCTTCACCTAAAAATTTTAATTGGCTGCAGGCCAATTAATTAAAAATTCTATTCCGGACTTTTTAGACCTCAAAGGACCAACTTCTTTTCTATGTAGGTTATGTAAGTTTGACAGAAGGCCTTTCAAATACAAAGCCCACTTTTTTCTATGTGCATAAGTTGTCGGATAATTTATCATTTGAATTGCAGCTTCCTGGATTGCTCCAGATTAACATTAGCTAGAATTATTATTTTTAGGGTGGTTATCTATCAAAAAAATTATTTCTCTTATAGAAAAAAATCTTCCCCAAAAACTTGTTTAAAATTTGATATGATTTTCAAATACATTAAACATTGGGCGAATGCGTGTCAAGTAAAAACTGGCTCATTTAAAGGAAGATAGTTTCCCTTATCACTAACCAAACTTGACCAATTTTGATTGGCAAAGAATTTATAAAAAATCAAAACAACCTTTAGAAATATATAATTTTTGTTTGAACGTATACTAGGCCACATAAGTCTGCGTACAAGAAAGAAAACTAAAAATATACGCTAATTTTGTGTATAGAAAACGGTATTCAGTTTAAAATTTTTTAAATAAAACAACATCAATGAATTGTTAAATTGAAATTTTCAGTTATAACCAAACTTATAAAAATTCAGTTCATCAAGAAGTGTAGTTTCATGATTAGGCAAAAGTCTGCGTACAAAAGTAAAATGTTAGGGATTTTTTTTTATATATTAAACTGCGTTTTTATAACAAGTTGGAATAACAATGAACAAGAACTTTATTTAAGTTTTTTGGCATTGATAAAAGCAGTTTTTCTGTATATTTGGAACTAATCGTTATCCATTCCTCAGTTAGTACTGTTTGAAGCATCTCTTTTGTAAATCCCAAAAATGCTCTATGGGATTTAGGTCTGGTGACTGCGGTTTAGTTTTTGCAGTGCAGTATGTTTTGGGTCGTTGTCTTGTAGGAATGTATAATCGTCTTCAATGCCTAATTCTCGAACACTTTCGGTAAGACTTTTTTTTAGAATATTTAAATAGATTCCATGATCAATTGTCTATGGAATAAATTCTTAATTACCCACACATTTGCTTGCCATACAGCTCCATACCATGACGCCTTCACCACCATGATTATTTGTTGGTTTTACATTTTTGGGACTCAGCGTTATATAAGGCTTTTTCCACACAAGTTGACGGTCTTTTATATCAAAAATGCAGTACTTTCTTTCATCTGTAAATAGAACTTTTTTCCGGAACTCTACAGGCTTATTTATGTGTTCTATAGCGAAGACAATTAGTTTTTGCCTATTCACTAAGAGGCTTCTTCCGTGCAACATTTCTTCTGTAATTAGTTTTTTTTTCAAATTCTGCGACAGCATCTTTGAAAACATATTTTTTAAATTGTGAATTTATGGTTGACTTTATAAACGCAGTTTGCACTACAACACTGCAATGCGTACTGTTGTTCTTCAGACTTAAGGTACGGTCACATTTGCAAATATTTACTCAAAAAAAGTAACCACTTGTTTTGGCACATATTTCTTTGACGTTGTTTACGCTTACAATAGTTTTGCAAGATCAAACATCATCAAATAAATTATAACTAAATATTTGTTTTACTTTGGCATAAATAAGAAAAGTTTTTTTAAATAAATAAACGAGTTTTAATACATGTTATTTAGTGGTTACGTATTTGCCAAATGTGACCGTACCTTTAATTTTGGGGATGCCGCAAGTTCATTATTGCATGTCAAAGCTTTCTAATGCGCAATATTTGTCAAATTTGTGCATTGCTTTCATTTGTGATTGTTTAAATTTTATTTTTAAAATTTTCTTGGCGGCAAAACTAAAAGTACATAAAAACATGTTAATTTGTGGTATAAATGCCTGATTTAATTAAATTTTGCAAAAAGTAACACGGATAAAAATAAGTTTACGCATTCATAAATGTACTGAAATGTCATTTCATTATTTGACAAAGAAGTGTTGCCATAAAGTATTGCTTTGCTTTGAAAATAACCTTCTTTGCAGTGTTGCATTTCAATAGGCTGACTTCATAAGCCTATGTTTTCAACAATTTTTGTTGCTGCTATTCTGGCGTTTACCTTTACGTTCAGTTATTTTTGGTGGACGACCAAAACGAGGCTTTGAGACCAAAATAACAGTGTTTTTTAATTTGTTTATCACTTCCTGGATAGAAGATTGCATGCGTTAAACTATTTGGTGGAAATCGCGCAATGTTTTTTTCTTTTTTATTATAATTATAATTATAATTTTGCGTTAAGCAATGTTAATTTATTTTCTGTTTGCCAATACTTACAATTTTTTGCAACTCAAAAGAAAAACATTTCAAAAAACCGCTTTACGAGTTCTACTTTTTATTTCGACTATATCCGACGACAAAAAATAATTAAAAAATATCATTTACTTTTGTGTACGCAAACTTTTGCATACGGGTAAGGTTCTTTTTAAGTTATTAACTATTGCCAAACTTTGCAAATTCAAACGGAAAATACCTATAAAAATTTTTTAAATGTGTAGTTGTAAATCCAACGCTGCTAATTGACAGTACAATTTGGCGTTAAAACATATTAAATAGATTTTACGCAGATTTATACTGGCGAGTGTACACTACAGTGCAAAACCGAGACCATGTTCAATACGATTTTACTTAATGGGTCATAAAATGATAAATAACGAAAGAAGTTTTATCAAATTTTTACAATCTACTCTTTATTGTATTAGGAAAAAAATTTTATATTGAAAGTAATGATAACGAAACGAAAACATTAGAAGTTGACGTTAAAATATATTAAATAGTTGGAACAAGTCGGTTTTAGTGACTTTGCTCAAAAAAAAATTGTTGGCGGTCACGCCTATTTTCAAGGGGGCGGGCCCGTAAAGTTGAAAATATATAGGCCCATATCTCGGGAACTACTGGGTGTCTGATAATTTCTAATAAATTAATAAAAGGTATTAAATCGGAAAAGAATATTTTTTGACCCGAATTTTTTTTAATATCTAAAAAAATGTCTATATAAGTGTTATTTTAGTTTATTAATATAAATAGCTAAGACATTAAGCTTTAATTTAAGGTATCATATGTGTCTGTAGGTACTATATTCATAGAATACAAACTGTACAATTTCCTGTATTGCCTACGGTCGGGCGGAAAGATTTTCTCCTCCATGGTATACAGAACACCGGCTTAGCATAGTACAGATTCCCTGTATTGACGGCCTACAGCCGGGCGGAAGGATTTTCTCCTCTATGGAATACAGAACACCGGCTTCGCATAGTACAGATTGTATTTTTTTTATGGTGAAATGTCATACTGCCGTATTCATAAAAAATAAAGTAGGTTTGAAGTGTGCTTTTAGACAAAATTTTCATACAAAATTTTCTTAAAGTACATTTGAAGTCTACTTTAATTTTTTATGAATAAGGGCAATAATCTTTCTTTAATATCTTCGGATTTATATTACCTACATGGTCATGTTATACCTTAAATTAAAGCTTAATTTCTTGACTTGAAAATGATACTTATTCATATAGACCTTTTTCCCGGATTTTTTAGATTTTTTAAAAAAATTTCGGGTCAAAAAATAATTTTGCGAAATTTATCAATAGGTGGTACATATAAATAGGTCATGTTACATATCGTTGGAAAGGCCTTTAAAATGCCTATCATTTGATATATATATCGTCTAAAAAAATGTAGTTTTGAAGATATATCTAAATATATTTCAAACTTTGGAGCCCCGCCTACTCGAAAATAGGCGTGACCGCCCCAAATTTTTTTATTTTAATCAGAATTAAAAATTTTGTTAGTGATAAGATTTTGATAGTGATTTGAAAAAAGTCACTAAAACCGACTTAAGCCAAATAGTTTGTACGCAGATTTATGCTGCCGAGTGTATGTATATGTTTCACATTTCAATACATTAAAACTAAATAAAATTTTACACGGAATTAATGATAGAATTACAACTTTTACGACCACAAAGCTGCTCCAAATTAAATTACGCTATCTTGATCCACTAGAAGTCTAAATTATCATAAGTACTTAAAAAATGATTTTATTTACCGCCAAAAAGTATAATATTTAAAAATAACCTTAAACCTCGTTAAAAATAAAATAGCTTTAATTCAGATAAATAGCCTACACCTCTATTAAATACCTCCAACAACATTTTTTAATGTCCGCATTCAAATCTAAATATATATACACGTAGGTACATCAAAATATTTAATATCTCAAATTGTATAATAGATGATTTTGTATGCCTCTGTCTTTAAACAAAAGATATAATGAATAAAAACTACTTTTGCAATTAAAATTAATACCAGCTTCTACAACAATTTTATACAAAGAAAACAATTATTATTTAAAACTAAATATCTAGCCACTTTAAAACTCTTGTTAAACTCAAATTTACTACAATAAAACTGACAACAATATGACACTGTAATTGATGAAAATAAAAATATTTTTTTTTAATAAAGTTGTCGAGACAAAAATGATGTTTTGACCAAAAAAAGAAAAACATGAGTAGCATTTTGCCGGGCGTTGGATTATACATATAAATGTGTTTGTTATGTCTATTGATGGATTGACGGATGATAAATGATGAGTGGTGTACACGATATTACAAGTACATTGCACGAATATTTCATGATCAGTAAGTAAGTAGTTGGCTGGCAAGGCGTGTGAATATTTGTGGTCTTTTGTGTTGTTTTCTCTAATGATTTGCGATTATTTAACGTTTTAAATATTGATAATTTCAATTGGCTGTTTTGGTTAAATATTTAGTAGTATTATTGTTAGCGATTATTGCCTTTTGAATTATTTTGATTGTACTGAAGGTCTACATACTTTAATTTAAAATTTATAATATATTAATGTTTAATTACATGTGTATTGATAGCATTTATTGATTATGTATTTGGAAAATATGTTAATAATGATATGATAATATCATAACTAGTTGAATTAGATTTGTCAATTTTTGTGGTTTACTTTTACAAAACTAGTATTTAGATTGATAAGATGAAAGTTCAATTGAAATGCTTAAAGCATTTGTACGTGTTCTGAATAATAGAAATTTAAAAAAGAAAGAAAATCGTACACAAATTCCGTTGAAATGATTGCAAAAAAGCTAAAGTTTCACAAAAGTACTGTAAATTAGTATGTTATAAAATGATACAAGCAATCATAAAGCATATATCGTAAATAAAAAGAAAGAAAAAATGTTATTAAAATAAAGCAGAAACTAAACAAGAAAATATTACTTTCAATGAAGCTAAATCCGGATTTATTCGGCAAACCGCACAAAATACAATTAAGAATGTATAATATAATATGAACATATAATACCCTACACCCAGTATATATATGTGTAAAAACAGTTTTTCATAAATGAGCGCTATTAGCTAGTATGACCTATTATGGACCTATCATTCAAAAATTTAGTGGCATGACTTCCGTGTATATAAATATTTTTTTGTGTCAAAGATTATCTCGATAAAAACACTTTTAAAAGGTGATTTTTAAAGGGGGTCTTATATGGAAGCTTTGACTAATTATGGTCCGACCGTATATACATATAAAAAATATTTTTGTTAAATTTTATTTGCATACCAAAATTTTCAAGAGATTTATGGTCGTTAAAGTGATTTTCGAATGGGGGCCTTATATGGGAACTATGGTCAGATTAGAGATGTGCATAAATCAAACATTTATTAACGTTAAACCCTTATTTCGAGAGGAAATTTGTATGGGGGTTAGATGAAATAATGAACCAATTTTAACCAATTTCAATCCGAACCGACCTTGGGCCGAAAAAATATTTTGTAGCAAACTTTTATCTAAATATCATACGAGTATATCAATAACAAACATCACTATGTGTAGGGTATAAAAATTCAATACCAGTGTGAACGTTGGTTTTCGAACCTATCCTGCAATTAAATATCCAAATTGTAGTGGAAAACACTATGGTGTTGCTATAAAGCGGCCACACATTCTCTACAACAACGTTTGAATAGAACTCAACAACTGCATTCTTAAGGATGACACATATGTAAGAATTCAGAACAAGAGGAAGCCGATCCACAATATAAATATACAAAAATAGATAAATTTGGTAAAATGGCAATGATTAACAAACAATTTGCAGTTGTGGTCGGAAGAGCATCCCTTTTGTTGAATCATCTATGATTATGACTTCAAATATTTAAAGGTATATCAAATAATGCCAGCAGAAAAGTTTGCTGTCCAATTAAGCGCAATTTATTTCTCTGTTATTATTAACGTTATTGAGGTGCAATGCAAGTAAAATGAGCATCCAATTCAAAGACGTCAACTTAGCCATTTTTATAATATTTTCCTTAAATTGTTGCAAAAACCCATTAAGAAGATTTGGGGACATTAAGCCGTCGAATTTATGCTGAAAATCAACAATATGAAAGCATATATCACCTAAATTGATATCTGAAGATATAAGAATAATTTTTATATCTTGGAGATGTAAATCTGAATATATTTGTTATAGTTTGACAAATTTTTGAGTTGATTAAAAAAACGGAGGCCTAACACATCATTAAAGTAAACATTTTTTTTGTATTTTAAGTTATTTTAATTCCAGTGTTTTTATAGTTATGAAACACTACATTTTTAAGAGCTAAATCTGTATATATAAAAATGAAATGGTCCATTATGTAATAGCTCACATGAGAACGGCTGGAGCGATTTGGCTGATTTTATTTTTATTCGATTCGAAATTCTCAGGAGATGGTTTGAAAAAAAAAAAATTTTAAAATTCCGGTTAAACTCGGAAATTTCAAGTTTTTAATATATTGCCTCTTATTCACTTCTCATTTTTTAAGTATGAGACAATTTTATGAAAACTTAAAGAACTAAATTTTACTGCTTCATTTTCACTTCTCATTTTTCTTAATAAGAGACATTTTTTTAAGAAAATTGAAGAACTGACACCAAAGCCTCCTTTTCATTCTATATGAAATACAAATCATTAGTCAATACGGAGCGAAGCCGAGGCGGGGCGGTCAGCTAGTAAATAATAATAATGATTTTTTTTGTCAATAATAGTTTTTTTTTTATTCGTTTCATATACATGTAGGTTTAACTTTGAAATACAAAATTGAGAAAAATTTTATGTATTTATAGTTATGCAAAGCAGTGTATTTAGAATTAAAGCATTGTTCACATGAACTTTGCTCACATAAATGTTTTTATCATTTTAAAACAAAATATGCTAAATAGTTTGAACTTCAAATTGATACTTATTTATTAATGTATTTAAGAAAAGCTAAAACAAGAAACTAAAATTGTTTCCTTTTATAAAAGTCCGTAATTTTATTTCTATGGATGACATTGCACAACATTGTCAAATACTTATTTCAAATCACTAATTTTTTGTTGTTAAGAAATTTAACTAAATTAAAGTACATACTTTGACAATATCCCAATATTGTTCAGTTGGCTGAAGTTGTGGACATTTGGAGGCATTTTTTATTTCCCTATTACGTCGGCCGGATTTCTTCATTGCCAATACTTTGCAACTTCTGAATTACGACAGGGAGCTTAATAGGGCTCAAACTTTATTGAAAAGTGGTGACAACCAATAAGTGGCAATTAGTTTCTTTATGGACCAACCAACAAAGCATGATGTTACAAATGTAGTTCACAATTCATATTTTCTCAATCTTAAAAATTTATTAAAAGAAAACATACACAACTACAAATTTTGTTTAGCAAATGAAATTAAAACTCATTAAGATCTTTAGAAATCAGCAAGCAACATTCTGATTTTTGATAATGCTGATGATCTTGTTTTGTTTTCCATTATTTCCTTTTGTGTAATGCAAACAATTCACTAGAAAACTTCTAGTTTTACAATAGCAACAAAAACCATAACAAAATATTTAAATTTAATGTAAATTTTGCATCTTGCAATTTAGTAAAAAAAAAGCAAAGTAGAAAAATATACTTCTTGTTTGTTTTTGTAGTTTTTGTGATGAAGAATGACTTGATGAAATTGCAAAATGTTTAAGTTTGTTTTGAAGAAAAAAATTTATAGTGCACATGTACATACTCTTAAACAATGTTTTCTTTGCAAATATGTTTGCTTAATTGTAATTACTTAAAATATTCAGCCAGCCATTAAAAGGAAATATTAGAATTGTAATTAAGAATATAAAATAAGTTTAATTTAAAGTTTTAATCAAGTCTTTTGTGGTAGTAAAGTAATCAGTAGTTGAAGATTGTTTGCTGTTGAAATATGTTTGTTGTATGAGGTAATTTTTTACTTGTTTGCAAAATTGCTGGTAATAAATTCAAAAATGTATTAGGACAGTTTATAATTAAGTGAATAAGTAATTTAATTAATTGTGAAACATGCGGAATGTTAAGTAGTACTGACATACTGATTTTGTGTTGCGATTTTTTTTATTTTGGGTGATACAATTACAGATTTCAGATTTCACATGTAGCTAACTAGTCATTCAACTATACAACTGTTATATATAAACTGATTGACTGCTTTTATCTGTTCTAAGAAAATTAAGACAAGTATGAACAGTTTTTTTGTTGATGTGGATTTTTTTAAACAAATCCACATGAAGTAAATTGCAACCAAAAGTCAAGTTTTTTAATTAATTTCTTTATATTTTATCAAGGACGAAGTTGTGTCTTTTTGTTTAACAACAATATAGTAGGTACGACTACGTCAAGTAAAATTACAAAATGTTTTCAACTTTTGACTATTTATTTCGACCATTTTTTAAATTACATAATTTAACGTGCAAAAACATGTTTAAATCTTTTTAATAAAAACGTAATACATATATCTTGTTTTTCAGCACTTGTTTTAACTATCACAAACACAGTACTAGGACAAAAGTCATCATTCTTAAGAAAACCATGGCCAACATACAGTCTACAAAATATGCCACAAACACGATTCACATGTCATGACAAAATACTTGGCGGTTATTATGCAGATCCGGAGGCTCAATGTCAGATGTTTCATGTCTGCGTCAAAGTTGCTGGAGTCGGGGTAAGTTGAATGAAACAAAAAAAAAAAAAAACAAAACAATAATAAACGTATGAATACAATGTAGTCATATGGTGTTGTTTATAAAGATGATAATTGTGGTATTATATGATTGGTAAACGCCCTAAAAGAAAACATTAAAAGATTTTTTTTAATCTTTAATTTGAAATTTGCACAATTTATGAGAAGTTTTCTCAAGAGAAATTTGCAAAATTTGTAAAAAGTTTTTTCAAAAGAAATTTGCACAATTTGTGAGAAGTTTTCTCAAAAGAAATTTGCACAATTTTTGAGAAGTCTTCTCAGAGAAATTTGCAAAATTTGTGATTGTTTCCAAAGAAAAATGTTTCAATGTTTGTCTAAATCAAAATTATACAACGCATTTTTCAAAGTAGGGTACACCGCGTAAGATACACTAAATATTCACTTGATTTGGAGCAAGTTTAACAATCACAAAGGAAAAAAACGACGAATGATGAAAATAAAATAAATGATTTAAGTTTTAGAATGTGAAAAGATTGTAAATGTTGTAGATCAATGTCTTAAAGATTCAATGCTCTAGTAAATATGCACATCGTAAAGTAATTCAAGATATATATAACAAAACTATGCAATTCTTGTAACAAAAACTGAAATGTACTGGATATTGTTTCTTCAAAACGCGTAAATGTTAAAGTGTAAATTCAAATGTATCGATAGATGTGTTTGCATGGATGGATGGGTGACTTTAGTGCACCGGTTAGTTAGTTAGTTATAGACTCTCTAAGATTGTTTGCACTTCAATTGGCAAATGGTTATAAATAATCTCGGCTACATTTGCAGTCAATACAATTTGGTTTTCGTATATATTTAAATTAAAAATAAACACATTTTACAATAGTTATGTGCATATTGTGCTTATAGCATTGTATTGATTTTATTTAGTATTGGGTTGTTTTGAATGTCGCCTTGTAATGTTAAAAGTAAAACCATGGGGCATTTTATTTTTCCACTTTAAATGTTAAAGTGTGTTGAAAAACAGATGCTCCCAGCAGAAAACAACTAAAACAAAAAACAAAAATTTTACAAACAACATCGATTACAATTACGACTACGACAATGGGTTGTTGTTTTCGGTTGTTGAGTGCAATATTTTTTTTCTTTTGGTGACTAAAATGTTGAAAACGACTTTTTTTTATATCGTGACTGACAACGTCTTCTAAGATATTTGCGTATGTAAGTTGCTGTTTGTTTGCAGATTGTATTTTTTTTTTGTATAACTATTCTATGGAAATGTATATTTATGTAGTAGTTTATTTTCTGCTTTATTAAACATGTTAAAATATTTGGTTTAAATGACCTTTAACTAAACATAAGCACTTATTTTAGGTGAATTAAAATATAATAAAAAGTTATTTTTGTCTTAAATAAATTTAAGTTAAAATAACAAGGTAACCAACCATATTTCAAGTAAATAATCAGCATCAGAAATTTGATTTTTGTTTCAGACAATCTTAATTTTTTTCTTGCAGTTATTAATCTTAAACTTTCGGGGTTTAAGTATTATATCAAGTTTGTTATTTAAAGCCTCAAAATGAAACAAAAAGTAAATTTTTTATAAAAAAAAACTTTCCTTAATACTCATGTTAATATTGTCCTAAAGAATAAACTAAAAGACACTTTATAAAGTAAAAAAAATCTTAAATATTTTCTCCAAATTACGAAATAAATTTCATTTCAAAATTTACTATTTCGAAAAAGAAACGTTGGAAACTTTTTGATTTAAAATAGAAAATGTTTGCGGGTTTATCCTTATTTTATTAAAAACCCTCTTTTTGGGAAAGTCAAATGAATTATAACACCTTAACGGCTTTTCAGTATTTCTTATAGGAGGCATGATTATTTCCATTTGATAATGAACACGCGCAAGGAAAATCTTGATTATGAGCAGACGTTTTATTCAATCACTACATTGTTTTATTTCAACATTACCTAAAGTAAAACCACAAACTCAGGTAAATAATCTAGTTAGTAATTTTCGAAAATTGATCTTTTCAAATCACAACAACTGTTGAGATCTACGTTTGAAAAGAGTAATAAATTGTTTGTATTGCCTGAGTGAGGACATGTAATGTCGGGAAAATCCGTTTTCAACCCACGAAAGAACTCTTTCCATAGCGTATCTTGCACGATGCTAAAGAAAGTTTTAAACGCGCGGGACATTAATCAAGCAATCGACTAGTTAATTTCCAAAGGTTTAACGTTGTAAAAAGAGATTATAAAAAGATAAAGCCGTAAGTGCCGCCATTCAATCTGCCATAATAAAAATTCTAACGCCACTTGATGTCTTCTCTCAAACTCTTAGCATAACGTGTGGAGAAATGATTAAATAATGATTAAATAATTAGCGAATATGTTTAAATTTACATAAACTGACGACTCCATGTGTAAACCAGTATTTTAAAAACAATTTGGTCCTTATTTCTTATTATAGTTTATTTGACCATTTTCATTAATAATAATTTGATCCTTAGTTATATGGAAAGATTAATAAAGAAACACTTCTTCTTTGAAACTTTCTGTTGCACGCAAAATATAGGATTTCGTAAAAATAAAGATGTTCCAAATGTAACAAATTTATGTTTGTTATAAATACCAGATCGCTCATCTTTGCACAATTCAATTAGTAATTTTTAATCTTAATGAACACAAATTCAATCATTTTTACAATTAAATACAAACAAATTACATATGTATGTATGTGGACTGTTTTAATTTAATTTTCTGCACAAAATTAATTTAAACTTGTACAAAAAATATGCTACACTTTAAATTTACAATTCAAAGAAAAAAATCATTAAATTGGACACGACTGTCTTGTGTAAATAATGAAAAACCAAACGTTTTCCATTCTAGACACAAAGCAAACCTTCTTAAGCATATAGCAACTGCAGTTTATAGATTTTGTTTAAAATTATTTTAAATCTATTTGAGCTGCTGTTTAATGTAACTTTTGAGACTTCTGAATGTCGTTCGTAGTTTAGAATTACCTTCAAAGTTTATTATTTTTTTTAAATTTTTTTATAAACAACATTTGTTATTGGTTGACAATTGAATTGGTTGCTTTGCTTGCTTAGTTGCATAAAGTTTAAGACTCATTCGACTTTGATGTCATTTATTTACTTTGCTGATTTTGAGCAATGAAAATATCAAAGTTGAATGCTAAATAAACAAACGTTTTTTAAATTCTATTTAATGTTTGTTCCGGTTCAGAGTTATAGTTGCTGTAATATTTATAAAGGTATCGATATTTATTGAAAATTATCATTTGTTAGTAATCAAATTAATTTAAATTTACAAGTAATAAACTACCATGAAGAGAATAACACAAGTATTCAAATAAAACTATAAAATAACAGGTTAATTTATTATGCTGTATGCTTATGATTTGTTTAGGAAAAAACTTCAGAGATGGCTCATAAATAAAGAGGAGTTTCTAAAAATAAATTAACCTTTGATATTTTATGAAATTGAAGTTTAACACTTCAATATAATTGCACAATTTGTTGTCAAAATCGTGGGAAGTTTTTTTTTTGTAAATTAATAAAGTTTTTTTTTCTTCTTTTAATTAAAGGTACAAGATTTTCGTTTCTTATGTCCAAATGGTACGGCATTTGATCAAGAAGCCCAAATCTGTGCCGATTGGGGTGATGTCGATTGTGAGCAATCTGTTCTCTACTATGGTAGTGATAATTTTGATCTCTACCGCTTGGGTTCTGGATTTGAAAGTAAACGTGCGCCCTTGGCCGAGGAAGATGAGTCTACATTCCATTTACAAAGAGCTGAAAGTGGTATGTATGGTATTTAAAAAAAAAAAAAAGCACAACTAATCTCCTGGTATAATTAATTCGTTCAACAATTTAAAATGCGAATAAATTTTATATCCATCCTCTTTAGGTGATGTAAGACGTTTTAAAGAAACTCGTGTAGATCAAAAGTCACGCCCCGATCAACCACCTAATTATACAAAACACTTTGAATCTGTAACGCGTGGTAACTTTAATAGCAATGGTAATACGAATAACAACAACAATAATTATGCGAATACACAGCAGCAGCAACAGCAACAACATGTTAAGACGAAAAAACAAAAGCAGCAAACGGAAGTAACAAAGAAACCCATTGCCAGTTATTATACACCGACTTCAACAGCCACAACAAGAACTACAACAACGACAACTACAGAACGAAATTACAATGATGATTCAAAGCGTAAGTTTAGTCTTTTAATTATTTAATTTAGTTTAATTTTCATTATTTACACAACCACAATTAGCGAACTAATTGCACAAAGATTTTTTGAGGAACATATGTATATATTGCCATTTAATATATTTAATTGTTAAAGTGATTTTCAAAACTAGATAAGAGATTTAATTAAATAATAATAAAAAAAAGGTAATTTAGTTCTTAACTAAGTTTGAAGGCCCCAACATTCTACCACTCATCAATTGAAACGTGTGGTAAATATAGTAAGGGAAAATAAAAACAGACGATATTTAACGGGAGTGCTTCTCCTAGATATTGAAAAAGCTTTTGATTCTATCTGGCATAATGGGCTAAAATACAAGCTCAATAAATTCAAACTCCCATTATACCTAATAAAGTTAATCAGTAGTTTTCTTACTGAGAGGTCTTTTTTAGTTGAAGTGGCAGGGGCACGATCATCGGAAAAGAGCATTTCTGCCGGAGTCCTGCAGGGCTCCGTTTTATCTCCACTGCTATATAATCTATATATATCAGACTTCAGGAGACACTCGGGTATTGATGTAGCATTTTATGCCGATGATAGCGCTTTCATCGCTAATGGGAAAGTTTCTAACGCTATTGTTAAGCGTTTGCAGAAGGCTTTTGTTTCCGCAACTAATTATTTCGTCAAATGGAAAATAAAAATTAATGAAGAAAAATCTCAGGCGATACTATTTCCATTTAACAGATCTCCTAAAAGAATTCCCACTCTTGGACTTTTTGCCCAGGGAACTCAAATTGCTTTTTAAAGTCAATAAAATATTTAGACATAACACTCGATTATAAATTGAACTTCAGAGAACACTTGCAAAATGTTTGTTTAAGAGCAGTCCGTTGCGGTCGAGCTTTGTACCCTCTGCTTAACAGAAAATCGAAATTAAGTATTAAAAACAAACTTCTTTTATATAACTTATATATTCGACCTATACTGACATACGGTTGTATTGTTTGGAAAAATTGTGCGAAGACTCACAGAAAACAAAAATTTTAAGATCATATATAATTTACCAAAACGATTCCTACATTGGAACTACATAGAATGTCTCGCCAAATAACTATTGAACCATTTATAAATGATATGACACTGACACTTAATAGTAAATGCAGTAGATCAAATTTTGCACATTTGAGAAGTTTGCGAATCACTGACGAATTGAATCTATTCATACTGGTATAGATTCAATTACTTTGTGATTTAAAAAAAAAACTTTTGAAAACTATACTTCTGTGATATTTTATATAGGTTTTTTCTCACTATCTTTTTCCTATAAAGTGGAATATTTTTGTAAAAAGCTATTTTAATTATATAAATCTTGAATTTATTTGTTGTAATATCTTAATGATAGTAACTCAAAATTATTTAGAAATAAGAAACCAACTTGATTTTGTGATAGTAAAATAAATAAAAAAAAAACATAATATTAAAAAAAGGTAATTTAGTTCTTAACTAAGTTTGAAGGCAAGTTATAATGTCCACCAAACACAAACAATTAAAGCAAACAGTAAATTAGACTTGTAAATCTAAATGTATGAGTTTTATATAACAAACCTGATTAAATTAGTTTAGTTAATTTAATTTTTTTTAAATAATTATACCGAAACTATACCGAAATTATATCAGAGAATTTATTTATTTATTTAAATTCCTTAAATATCCATCATTGTTGGGTTCAATGAAGGTCCCAACAAGTACTGTAATGATGACAAGCAAACTTTAAGCACATAAAATTACGGATGTCAATCCCGAAATCCCAATAATTAGTATTTGTGTATCCAGACAAGTTATATTGTTTTTATCTCCTTTTTTGACATACACAAATACAAAATATCTACACTTAACATAAATCAATAGTTTTTAGCATATTTAATCAGAAACAATAAATATTATTATGGGGCCAACTTCATAAAATATTGTACCGTAATTTTTATTTATTTTAGGTTAGTTTTAATTGAATTTAATCTCAATAACGACATTTATAAGAACATTCCAGTTATAATCAATAATTTACACTTTGTTTATATTTTTGCAGTGTGTAACATAAACAGATTTACTTTAACAAACTGTAAATTAAGTACCCTAGGCAACTGATTTTGGCTTCAAAAACCGTCAAAATACTCTGTGGTTCTTCTCGGAAGAGGAGCTTGTACGGGAGCTAAGCTCAATTATAGACCTTTCACAAAAGTCAATAGTATAATTTTTACATACTTATAAACGATCTGTGTATATCTTGATTCGAAATAGATGTTTATATAGGTTAATGAGTTTTCGGGAGTAGTCCTCATATGAGAACTATGACCTATTACGGGCCGATCGTCATGAAATTCTGTACGACGATTTATATGTACATGCGAATTTTTTTTGTTGAATTTCAACGCATAATGATTTTTATAAGAGATTTATGCGCATTTAAGTGATTTTTAAAATTCATCTTTATATGATGACTAGAGTCAAATATGAACCGATCATCATTAAATTGAATGTGTGAATATTTCAAACTATTTGTGTCGAATTTAAACTTGCTGCTGATGCTTATAAGAGATTTATGCGTTTTTAAGTGATTTTTGAAAGTGATATATGGTCAAATATAGACCAATCATCATGAAATTTACTACGACAATTTAGAAGTATATACGGTTTACTTGTGTTACATTTCGACTTGTTAGTGATTTTTATAAAAGATTTATGCGCATTTATGTGATTTTCGGAAATGGGGCTATGGTCAAAATATGGACCGATGCAAACAAATTATCGTTTTGAGATTTCACTTTGCATGAAACTTATTATTGCAGAATTTTGTATGGATACTGCTTTTCTATAGACATTTATGTACTATAAAGCCATATTTCGGGAAGACATTTGAATGGGAGCTATGAGAAATCCTGGACCGATTCTTACCATTTTCAACAGGACTTGTCGTTCTATAATAACAAAAAAGTGTGCAGAATTTCATAGTAATATCTGAAAAATATCGAAGTAGTCTGAAACTTTGATCTATAACTCGGATGCTACTGGACCGATTTTGTCCATTTTAAATACCAAATATTTCGGTAGATCAAAGAATGTTTGGCAAGAATTTCAATGTTCTATGTCTTTTTTCGAAACAGACATGGCTAGATCACCTTAGAATCATATAAGGACCCAGAATATATAGACTTTTCGACTCTACAACCATTACTTCGATGTGTTACAAACGAATTGACAAAGCTGGTGGGTATAAAAAGAAAAGAGATCTACTGATTTCTTTTAATTTTAGAAAAGTTTGTCGAAGAAATAAAGGTGAAAGGATTAAAATTGATTATTGATTGCCAAACTCGAATGCACTCGAATGTCTACGTTTTTGATTTAGAAGCTCAACAGTTGATTAATTTGTTTTAATTAAACAAATAGTTGTCATTTTAAATCCGGTTAAAGCTGGCGATATGCTTAAAAAGATATCACAAAGGAATTGCATATTAAGCAATGAAAGAAGGATGATTTACTCAACACTTTTAAATTTTTTTAAAAAACCCAAATTGAATTTGATGAGCTAAAAATTTTTGTTATTAGAAATGAAATGACGTATATGGCGAAACAAATAAAATAATGGATGTCATTAAAATTAATAAACAAATTTATTTATATGTTTCGGAGGTTGATAAAGGATTGTTTATGTAATCAGCCCATAACAATAAACTAGCAATTTTGCTCGCAAGCATTAATTGTGAACGATATTTTTCGTCAGCTTCATATATTGGCAATAAAATTAAATCAAGTTTCTCTTTACTTAGATACCTTAACTTTTTTAATGATCTTTTTTAAGATCGAACGATAATTTTCTATTGTTTTTAAATTAATATAGACATTAAAGGTCATATTATTTTAGTCAATCTAACATTTCAATGTCATGTTATTATGTTTTTAAATTATTAATGGTTTATAAAATTTTGTTTAAAAAATACAAAATTTGGTTTATAAACTTTTAATCAATTTAAAAATTTTAACTATGAGAATAGAAAATGTTTGTTTTCAAACATATTTATATTTAATATACATAAGTTACTTATTTGAAAGAGATAGTTTTTATTGTTACTAAAACAATTTTTATAAGTATTAAACAAAAACGGATCCCGGAATTTACACAATCAGTACTGTTTGGCATCCTTAATAAAAATAAAGCAAAACTTTTTGAAGATAAACCAGGAACTTACAACGAAAAACTTTCTTAAAAAATGTATGATTTGAAAAATTAAATGGAACTGCAAATATTTTAAATAGATTTCTTAGGTGTTACTTCGTGTTAAAAACTAATGGATCTTAATCTTAACCAATCGACTGAGATAATTATTAAATAGTTTAAGTCATTCAGTCTGTTCATTTGTTGGGTGGTTGTGCCTACAAACCTCGAAGAGAAACTTCAGATCCCGATTTTTAATAATATTTTGAAACCAGAACAAAATCTATGGTTATGATCGGTTCATTATTCCATATACTCCCATGCAAATATATCATGAACAAGGTCCTCGTTTGATGATTTCAAATTTCATGCACCACAATAACTCAACCCGTTTGCAAAATCACAGGAGCCGTCACGGAACTGGTCCTGTAATAAATTTGTTCTTCGTCTTAATTCTATAACTATCTATACATATATACATAGATTAAAAGGAACTTGTCGTAAAAAAATTGCGTAGGCGTATGACATTTTATGGTACAGATCTTAAAACTTGAAATGCTCGATTAAGACATTATACATTATAAATATTTATACATTTAAAAAAAAATTTTTTTTTTGGGAAATTTATAAAACTTTTTAGCAACATTTTTTAAATTTCGCGAGACTATTCTTTTCAATGCGTCCCTAAACGAGATGAAGTGGCAGTGAGGAGGGCAAGGTACATGAATCTGAAACTCTTCATGTAAACGGCATACTAATAATATAATGGGCATTAACTCAGGTTAGATGGTCAATAAAACCAATGCGAATGCATCATACACACAGTTCAGTAACTTACTTATTACTATTCTTAGGTTCGAGTATGTGTTATAAAAATCCATTTTTTTAACTAGAATTGTTTAACTATTAATAAAGCATCATTTTTAAAACTAACCCCCTGGCCCACGATGTCGAACGATAACGTTCGCTTAGATAAGACTTAAGACACAAACTTGATTGTGGAATAAACAAACTTGATTGTGGAATAAACAAACTTGATTGAGTAAAAAAAAGTAGATACGATAAAAAAGTTTGTGTCTTAAGTCTTATATAAGCGAACGTTATCGTTCGACATCTTGGGCCAGGCGTTAAAACACAACACAAATTATAAAATTCGAATGATTCAAATTAATGACATGATATTGCCCGCTGTGAAAATTTTTAATTTAGCAAAGACAAACATTATAAATATACAGTTTAGTACTAAAAACATTGCCAGATGTTAATTATTGCTTAATATTTAATTTGATATTTAGCGGAGACACATTGATTAAACACTAAAAACTTAAGAAAAATAATTGCACAAAAAATATTATCAAAAGTTAATAAAAAAAAATATTAATAAAAATTTCGTTATAAATAAATAACATCTTAATGTACATATCTAATTTTTCATTACAGAAGATCTTGATGACATTTTCAAAGGCTCCCACAGCTCGCACTTCTTTTCCAACCGCAATGGCGGTCGTGAAGATGACTTTTTAGATCATCCCGTAAAGCCGTCTCTAAAACCTAATGATTTTTCTGATTTCAGCAAAAAATCCGAAGCTTCTACAATTGGCAAATCCCGTGTAACACCCACTAGACCAAAGCGTCCATTGCAAACAACAACCACATTAGCTAGTACCACAACTACTACTACGGCTACACCCAAGACAGCCAAAAAAGTAACCCAGAACTCATTTTACAACACCGATTTCAATGACTATACACAATATAGAAGCACTACTCCCGCCAGTACTTCCTTTTTCACCACTCTTGTTACAACACCCAGGCCAGTACTGGGTCAAAGTAACGCCAATCGTTTTAATGTTGGCTTCAGCGATTATCACACCCAAGCTAAAATACAGCCCACTACCTATAATCCCAATCGTTATAAGCCGGCAACCACAAAATATACAGAATTTAAACGGGACAAAGCTGAGGCGGCTGTACATAACAAACCATCAGGCAATAATAAGAAAGCGCAGAAATTTGAACAAACTCAACAAAAATTAAATCCTCAAAATACTACTTTTGTAAAATTCAATGAGTTTAATGAATTCGCCAAAATTAAACCTCAACAACCACAACCATTCCAACCTCAACCGCCAGCAAAAACGTTTGAAGCTCCTGCCAAAACAAATGTAGAACCACAATACTATCGCTCACGTGGTCAACCACAAGCACGTGCAAACAACCAACAACCAGAACCTTTCCGGGCACCTCAGAGACCATCAGTTAAGCCCACTGAAAAGGTTAAAGAGAAGCCTACGTTAGCGGTTAAAGCTGAAGCCAAACCAAGAGGATTTGTCAGCCGAGGTAGTATTAACTACAAAGCCACTACCCTACGTGATAGTGATACCTATCCCACTACGACCAGCAACAGTCACAAAAAGTTCTCCACCTTAGTGCCGAAGGACAAATATGCACCCACAACATTTAAGCCATCCACTTATAAGAAGCCGTACGACAACAATTTCTATCAAAGTCATCAGACCATAAGACCCTCAAATCAACCACAAAAAACCCAGACAACATCCACATCGACCACACTTTATACTACACCCAATCCATATTACACTGCCGACGAGGATGATGGTCAATATCATCCAGAACTATATGAAATTGATTATTCCAGAAGTAATTTTAATAGGCAAAGACAAACCGGCAGCCCTACCACAACTTCTACTACCAGCACCAGCACAACTACACAAAAACCTTTTAAGCAAAGCTATCACAATCCAGTCAATAATTTAAAGAGCCAACAGCAGACTTCCTACGTAAAAGAACAAACTGATGCTGTTGATTTCAGCGAGGAAGATGAACTATTCAAAACAGCTCAGTCGTTGAATTTCGGAGCAGCCAGCATCAACAAATTACGAGCCGACATTTTCAAAGCGGAGAAAACCTCTCAACAATACAATTCACAATATAATCCACACAATTCCATAACTAGTCCAAAGACAACAACCCCTACTACACCGTTTACAACAACCACAACATATTTCACCTATCCCTCGTATTCCACCTCAACACAAACTACATCACGTCCCACAACTTACATAGTTCCGTCAACAACCTCTACCACAACGAGCACTACAACCACAAGACGGCCGACTACCACTACCACCACCACAACAAAAAACACCACAGCTTATCCGTTTAATGTTACCAAGAGTGGTAAACATGCGGATAAATTGGAAAAGAAATTGAAAAAGAATGAAAATAAAAATAAGAAAAAGACTTCAAAGAGACCAGCACATGCCGATGAAGACACCAGTTACGATTACGCCTACTACGATTCCGATACATTGAGTGAAACGCCACAAGAATATCCGGAATATGAAATACAAGAGTTCACTAAAACAAAACGTAATTAGAGTGGATTAGAGAGAAATGAATCAATAAATAGTACTATTAATAAATAGCCCACAACATAACAATTTATTGACAAAAATCTGTCATTGTCGTCATAACGAATTAGGAACAATATTTTTTTAAGATTATTTATCAATTAAAAAAAATTTAAATAAAACAAATCAGCTTCATGTTAATATTTACTAAAATTTTGTGTTTATTTTGTAAACAAATTAAATCAGAGTTTGAGGCTGAACCCAATGCCTTTAGAAATTAAGTTGCAGAATCTAAGTTCATTTCCATAAAAATTTCAAAATATAAAACTATAAACGGGGAACAAAATTTCTGTAAAACTCATTATAATTTTACCCTTAATTAACGTTTTTCTAAACAACGGCAATGATTCTATTTAACTTATTTTTATTGCTCAAATCATGTCTTTTGCTATTTATTTTACTTGCAACTTTCTATACACAATAACTGAAATAATCACCTCCATAACATTTTAAATAGACCTGATGAAGATTAAAATATGTATGTATTTCTAGTTATTTAATTTGAAAGAAAAGAAACATTTATGTTTTTATTTAGTCGTTAGACAATTATTAATTTTTAAATGAAAATATGTATTTAATAAAAAAGTATTGTGACACTCTCTCTATCTGCCTATGAGTAGAGATATGGGGATTTCTTTAATTTTCGATTTCGATATTTGGTGTATTTTAAAATAGTTTTCTTCCACATAGAGTTTGCTAATTAAAAGAAATTTATTATACATATGTATGTAGTTTATATTTAATGTATACACACACACATATATGACACGAGTTTAAAAAGAAATTGTTGTTTTTTTATTTTGAAATTATAATTTCCTTAAATTTTAAGTGTATTTTTTGTATTTTGTAAATAAATATAATGATTAAGAAATAATTTTTGATAAATAAAAGAATTTAAATGAAACTTCAGTTGTTTTATTGATTAGCCTTGTAATCTTGTTTTATAAATGCGAAAACGTTAAAATGTAATTTTTACTACCTCAAGAATGGTAGGTTAATTTAGCAAAGATCGGTTTAGGAAATAAAATGATTTTATAAGTGAATTGGTTCAGTAGAAATACATTTGAATATATATTCCGCGTTATTCAGGTATGTGATGGAAATCGAAAACGAAAACGAGTGAGTTTTAGAAGTTAATTTTTTCGTAATATTTCTGTATTAAAACAGTTTTATCCCACAAAATATAAAGATAATTTGCTATTAAAGAGAATCTTAAAACAAAAATTTTAAAAATTTGATTAGAAATACTTTAAAATGGACTTCAAATGAGTGAGTTCATTTTCGTTTTCGATTTCCATCACATACCTGATTATTAGTTTCTATGACAATCTAGCCATGCTCCATGTTGTAGGACAATCAAATTTTCCCAAAAATTCTATGTTTTTTCGAAATGCTTGGTATTGAAAATAGTCAAATTCGGTATAGTAGGATCCGATTTATAGACCAGAGTTATATTTTCAGACAACCTCGATATTTATCAGATATTTTTTACTATTATTATCAAATATAATACATACATATAATATCATGAAATTTTGCACACTTTATTTTTATTATAGAAGAACAACTGTTGAAAATTGTAAGAATTGGTCTATGTTTTCTCCCCATACAAATTTTTTCCCGGAATATGGCTCTATGGTACATAAATGCCTATAAAAAAGCAGAAATTAGTTTTATGGAAAGGAAAATCATGAAACAGCAATGTTAATTAATCCATTGTAAAAATCAGTATCAAATTTAAATTCAACACAAATAATCAACATGAATATAAAAATCAGAGTAACGAATTTTATGATGATCAGTCTATATTGACCCATATAAAGTCCACTTTCGAAAATCACCTAGATCTGTTTTAAATATCATTATTTAAATTTGACACAAATAATACACATATTTAAATCACTTTTTTTTATAATGATATGAACCACGATATGAAGCTGACATTTTACACAGATCATTTATATATATCTAAGTAATTTTTTTTGGATTTTGATAAGGTCCGTCCATAATATTTCCGAGAATAACTGAAAAACCTTAAAAGCTCCAAAAAAAATTTGTTGTTATTGAGATGAAAATATCAGACAAAAACAAGCATACAATAAAATACAGTAAAATATTTTATAGCGATCGTCCTATAACACGTAATGGGACGAATAATATACTCTATATTTCTAAACACATGGTGAAGCTACAAATTAAAACTGAAAGAAGAATTAGAGAATCACCAGTGAGAGAAACAAAACTAAATTATAATATATTCTGGAGGCTGTCAGGCACATGCTGATATTTTTTCTATGCATCTAAAACTCATTGTCAAAAGAGGTTGTGGTTCCAATTGTAGTCAATCTGTTAAACGTATATTATAGAGATTTGAGCAAACATTTTGCTCGCAATATTTGAAAATCCGACATTGTCAGGTTAAATGTAAAACGATACAAGGGAACCTTAAGCATAGATCGCAAAAAAAGGAAAACATACTTATTATCAAAAGAAAGCAACTTATAAAGAAAATACAATGCTCAATAAAGCGAAAATCATTTCTCTTAGACAAAAACCGCCCAAATAAATACAACGCTAGTGTAAGTACCCCAAGAAGAATACGGGGTTTTAAACCGATAGTACAATTAATAAAAAACAATTAGTAAAAATAGCTTGATCAAATTATAAGTAAATATTATATTAGATTTGTCTAACTTATTTAAATAAAATTATGTTTATAATTCTAAAATAATTTCAGTTTTATTATAAAATACATTATGTAAAGCTTACACAAATAAAATAAGTAAATTTTTTTAAATTGCTTTTTCATACTCAGTCTTTAAACTTTTGCCGCACACATCTGGGCATGGGAAACATATACAGTAGCATATTAAATGCTGCCAAGCCGATAGCAAATGCACAGGAGGCCACTACATCAATGGTTTCCTTATGTTATATATGTAAAAATTAATTTTTTATTATAAGATTTCAATTTAATAAAAATTACTTACATCTGGATCGGCCAAACCCAAACGCTCATGAAGAAAATCAGCGGGTTTCGGGCATATTACTGATGCCGTGGGTGTACAATTCATTTTACGTGTTTGGAAAGCAATGCTGTGCAATAACGATGAAGCATAGCGAGTATGTGTTCCCTTGGTGTTGTCTTGCAGCCATGGTTGTAGACCTTTGAAGGATCTAAATTATGTTTAAAATGGAACTTACAGTAATAGTATAAATTACACTTTAGTTTAATGGATAATGTATATAACTAAAGAGTTATCGGAGGTATGTTAGATAAATTAGTTGCAAAACTTCATATTTTGTAAATCAAGCGTCAAATTATCAAAAACGTATTTTTCAAACTCCACTTACCGCACTGTGCCACTGGCCAAAGCAATCGATATAACTAAAATATAAGACACTGCAATGGCAGCATTAAAGGGAACTTTGACCAATAACAAAAATGAAATACTCAATTGTTCGGCTAAAACATAACTAGACCACAAGGAAACCAAAAGATAAGCGAAAGTAGTGCCATTGGGGAATTTAGGATCCAGTAAAAGACTTAAAACAAAACAAATTACTAACGAAAAACTAAATTTAACAACATTTCATAACTTACGGATAAATAACACAACTAGCCATAATAGCGGATATTAAAGAAAATGGTATAGAAACCGAGTTATAAGCAATTAATAATGTGGCTCCGGAATATAAACCTTCGGGCGTGTCTTGCGAAAATCGTTTGCGCCATATGGGAACTAAAACAACAGTATTTAAAATAATATTTTAGAATTCTATTTTTTTTAAACTTACACAAAGATATAGTGGTCAAAATACCACAGCCATACGACAAACCAATTATATTTAAAATCATGCCATTTTTGCTAAAGAAACCATGAGCATCATCCTAAAATAAATAAATTTTATTATAAAATACATTTATTTAATAAAAAAAAAATATTTCATACTCGTACTTACTCCTATAGAGGTATAGAATAGCCACATTGAAGCCATGGCTATGGGTAAAATAAATAAACGCAAAAACAAAGATTTCATGCCAGCCATGCCACAGGAAAATGTAGAAGCCAAAAGTTTTCTAAAATTTTTAAAAACTCTAGTATTTCTATGCTCATTTCTTTACACTTAAAACGTTTCTAAATACTTACAAATACAACATTATCCATACTTTTATCTCCCCTGGTTTACCATAGGCCAAGGGCACCTTACCACTGCCCATGTTATTCAATGGGCCATCCGATATGCTCGATTCTCTAGAGAATCTTTCCACCAAAGCCTCAATTTGTTGACTTGATTCTAAAAATCGATCTCTACTACGTCTATCCACTGTCGATAGACACAAATAGTACATTAAAGGATTCTCCAATTGAGGACAGGGAAAACCAATTCCATGAAAATATTCCAACATGGCTCGGGTACCACCAGAGTAGACAACACCACCTAAGCATAGGAACAAGGCACGATCCAAAAATGGAAAAACATCGGAACGTGGTTTCTCTAGGGAGAGCAAAATACCACAGCCAGTTTTCTTAGCAGTATTCGATAGTATAGATATGAGCAAATAGGCGCTTAATGGATCCAAACCCTGAGTGGGCTCGTCCAGCAGTAGCATCACTGTAATGTTAAAGGGAAAATAGTGTAAAGTATTTAAATTTTAAAAGTCCATGGAATTCCGGAATTGTTTTTATTTGGACCAGCACTCTGGGGATAACCCTCTCATGTAATACATTGAACTAGGAAAATAGGTTATGGGAGGAAGGATAGAGGGAGTAGTATTTGTGAACATTTGATTAGAATTATGCTATATTAAAAGTGACAGGGCAAATTTCAGCAGAAAATTTATTCCACATACGGACAGTACGGCTAACGAAATGACTGAAGAACATGTGTTACGCAAAAAATTATGGGTTTCGAGTAAAAGTTCCCTAATTTTAGCAAATTTCCATTATAGTATCGATATAATAGTGAAACACAACCCACATTGTGGCGACGTTCCAGTGAATCAATAGAGTTGGATACCTTTCTGTCCCTTCGCCCTCTCCAGTACACGGTCAAGTGCCTAGGTCTGATTCCTTAATAAATACACCGTCAATAAAATCAGATCAACATGATCTGGCGTGCTTTTATATGTTAACATACAAAATTGAGTTTTACGTGCATTAAAAGCGACTCTATGGAGATTCTCACAAGATCTTCGTTAAGTGTATCATTTGTGTTTTGCCTCATTTCCCTAATTTCCAAAGGCTTGGTGTATGGTTGCTATCTGCAAAAGAATAGATAGGGTTGGAAGTTTGACGTAGAAGGAAGATAAGAAATCAAGTAGGAGAAACAACGG
Organism: Bellardia bayeri; assembly: GCA_950370525.1. Classification (NCBI taxonomy): domain Eukaryota; kingdom Metazoa; phylum Arthropoda; class Insecta; order Diptera; family Calliphoridae; genus Bellardia; species Bellardia bayeri. The sequence goes on along the minus strand of OX493264.1, from coordinate 87,213,724 downwards.
AACCTTGCGGTACCCCTGATTGGATCTTAAACTCGTCTGATGGAATCCCATCTAAAATAACTCGTACAGTGAGATTTCTGAGGAAACCCGATATAAAACGAGAGAAGTTATCACCGACACCAAAAGCAACAAGTTTCGATAAAAGAGCACCATGCCAGAATCTGTTAGAATGCCTTGGAAATATCTAGTCACCACTTTACTTTCACCAAAACGTTGTGTAGAACGACACCATTTTTCCGATAGGAAAGCCAGTAAGGATTAGAGAGAATTAGTTTCAGCGTTATCCTTAAAATATTTAGATTTAGTCTCTAGAAATAAAAAACTCAAAGTTTTTTATTCAAGTATAAACTATCATAAGGCGGTAAACCCTTTAACCTTAAAATAAGCCAATCAAAATTCGAAATGTTCTTTTCAAAATTGTCCATCTATAGGGAGAAAATTAAGAAGCTTAAGTTCATTTTGTGGAATATTCTTTCGAATAAGCATTCTCAAAGCCTTACAATAAAATTTGTCAAGTAATATTGCATTGGAACCCATAAGAGTCAAAAACCACATGGAGATGAACAACACTTCACGAAACGTTTTAATGAGCTTACCACAATTATGGAGACGACTGGAAGTTCTACGTACACATTATATGTTCCTGTTCGAAATTACTTATTATTATAATTTTTATCTCTAAACAGCAGTTAGTACTTGATATTTTTAAAATATATAAGATATTTGGGATAGTATTTGAAAGTCGAATATGAAATATTAATCTTATTTGTATATAAAATTAAGGAAATTTCTCAGAAGGATGAAAACTGGCACATAATTAGTCACAGACTGTTCCTGGGAGGTAATATACATATAAAGATTGTTCCTATAATACAGGTTACAAAATTCAATAAAAATTGTCTAATTTTCACATATTTACACCAGTGAAATGATAAACCTTTCTTAACTACTTACAGGACAAGTATATTTTGAATAGTTGAATTTTCTAACCTGGATCTCTCACCAATTGTATGCCAATGGCCAAACGTCTCGCCTCACTTATATTCAAATATTCTACACGTTTGTGAGCAACTTGTGATAGAGCCAAATCGGCCAAGACTTGACGTACTTTTGAGCTTTTCAAATAACCTGAAAGCTTTAATAAATATAAAAATTAATAACAAAACCTATTAACTTCAAATTATATACTTACTATGGTGGGTGTGTAATGTAAAGTTTGAGCAACTGTAAGACCCGGTATAAAAGTGCAGGATTGTGTTACATAACCGCATCGTTGCTGAAACAAAGCTTTAGTCAAAGGAGATCCATTTAAGAGGACCTGGCCCCTGGTAGAGCCTTCAGAACGGCGTGAAATGACATCGAGGAGGGCACGTTTACCGCTGCCTTTTGTTGGTTGTAGAAATAGTTAGTTAATAAGATAGTTTAGATGTTTTTCTTTAACTTTCGAATATTTACCTTTAGAACCCAATATGGCCATTACCTCACCACTGTGCACAGTGAGATTTACACCTTTTAACACTAAAGCTGAACTACCAGCTCCATTGAAACAACCACCACCATCAACCTAAGTTATTCGAAATTTTAATTGCATGAGTATGCTATTGTATGAGTATTCTTAATGAAATAACAAAAGTTCCATTTTTATTAAAATATTTCTTTTTATTTAGGTCTGCGTTTGAAAAATTTTCGGATTCAGATAAATCTTTTAAAATGTTTTTATAATTTATAATTTTAACCTTTTTAGATCATTAACATAAAACATTCATTTGAGAAGGGACAAAAATAAAAGACTTAAGCGAATACTTGGTACATAGTATCAAAAGATTTAAGTCACGAACTTCTTTCTTTAAGACATTTTACAAAATTGTACAGATACAAATATCTTGCTTGAAGATATTTAAACAGTTTTAAGACGTATATCAAGACCTTTGAAGAAACGACCCAAAAGTTCGAAGCCATAAACTTGTAGCAATTATAGATTCGTTTTTCTTTGAAAATGTCAATGTCAAAGTAAAACATAATATTTAAGTTAAATACTTTAAAGGAACTTTCATTATTTTCTTTTAAGTACTGCTATTATTTTTTTTTATTTTTCCTTTTAACCTCTGTAGTATGATAGATGTTATGAGCCTCCAAGACATAATCGCTACCAATCATTTTCATGTCAAATTTCTAGCGTGACTCTTCAATTATATAAAATGTTGCCTTTGCTGCTGTTGTTTTCTTGTTGTTGTTGAAATATTATTGTTATTGTTTTTTTTTTTGTTTAATTTAGCGGTTATATTTTGTTTACATACAAATGTTTTTTTTTTCATATATTTTTCTGTATTTCTTTTAACACTACATTTACACAGGTGTTCACTAATACTTGCAAACACAAAGAAAAAATATTCCAAATACTAAATAATAATTATTATACTTTATTCTAGCACACTCTGCAAGAGAACAATGTTTTCTACTACTTGTGGTTATTAACTCTCTTCGGTTTTTTTTTCTTTTTTTTTTGTAATTTTTATAATGGAGATTGTTAAAATAAATGAAGATTAGTATTTTGAAACACGTTTAAACGTGTTTTTTCCCGTCAAATACAAATAATACGTCCTAACACTTTAAACGCTCAGCACTAACTGAAGTTAAAACTGGAAGTGCTAGTTAGTCTTGACTGAGGACAGTCATCGCTATAGAATTTCCGTAATTCCAATTGGTAAAGAGAGGTAGGCCAAAACTCAGAGATTAAAAGGGAATGCAAGCGGGAGAAGAGATTTCAGTTAAGTCTAGCAGTGATGTCAACATGTAAATAAAATATATGTATATCATTTAATATAAAATTATTAATAAACAGATTTCCAATATATTTAAAAGAAAACAAATGTATTCCGAAGGGTAGATAAAAAATTAAGGATTTTAATTATGGGGACTAGGTACTTCCTCAAGTTATTTGCAATATATTTTGTAAAAATATTTTTCTCTTCAAATTTTATTCAGTTGATTTTGAATTACAAATTGCTTACAATAATCACTCTTACTCTGCGTTTCGATTCGGATCGTAAATTTCTATTTTTGGCAAATATAGTATTCTATTTATTTCGATTGTACGTATTCCTAACTACGATTGTAGCTACGTGTTTGAAAGTTGCTTGAAAGATTTTCGATTTTGTTTTTGTTTAAAGCGGAAGCATAATTTGAAATTATTCATTCCGATGCTGCGGTATCATTTCTAAACAGACAGTATTACGGCATGCCGTAGAAATGAATAATTGCATTTTCGAATAATAATTACATCGATCGATATTTCTTTCCGTTTAGTTTTTCTTTTCGTCCGGTATCAATAATACCACCCATTAAAGCACTGTTTTTTAGCAATTAATTTAACTTTTTATTGAAATGTTCACAAAATCAATTCGTTTTTCTGTTTCTTTTTCACATGTTTCTTCTTTTCACTTCTTCGTTCTTCCTTTCCCTCTTCTTCTTTATCTTTCGATTAGGATTTTTCAGAATAATATTTTCCGACTCGAGCGTAACTGAATGCGGAAACGTTATCGAAACTCAGAATAAGGGTGAAGAAAAAATATTGTTACAAAATTGTATTTCAATTTAATTTAGCAACATAAAACATCTTTATCAACAGATGGCGTGTTTATAGACATAAAACTTGTTTAGCTCTTTTAGACATTTTAATTTATTGAGAACACAAGACCATAGCTGAGCAATATGGCAACATTGAGTTTTAATGACTTTTGTTGAATATTCTAGACACATTCTAATATCTTAGTTTCGAACCTTCCAGAAATTATGATTGCTGTATAAATAGACTAACAGGTCCAATCAAGTCAATCAGTTTATTGTGAGTAATTGTTGTATATACATCAAGTGTTCTAAAACTTTTATTTAAGTGTGTTCTTTAACCGTAATATAAGTGAGTTAAAAGACAGAGTGTTCATTTTTTAATTGTTTTTGTGTACATATAAATAAATAAAGACTCGATATATTTTCTTCAAACTACTTGACACTTTTATTTTACGATTAAAAGGAATCCGGTTTATTTAAAGGAAATAAACCACCGTTTTTAAAAGGTAAAAACGTAGCAATATGTTCGCTAAAAATAATTCACTTTCATTTGATATTTTGCAAGTGAATGTGTTTTCTATAAACAAAATACAAATTATATCATCACAAATAGGACCACAAAATGTCATTTCAAAAATATATTAATAGGAAAAATCTTGCATAGGTGTATACAAATAACTCTTTTAGTGGTTAAGTTAATACCACTACTTTTTTTAGTTAAAATAAGGCTTAAAGGTTTTTATAGCTCTTTTACTAGAAGTAGTCATAATTTTCTTAGGTTTACGCCTAAACTTTTATAAATCTAACAACAAATCAAAACAAACAAATTTTGTATGTATACTAAGAGTCATAATCAAAGTGATATTTTTCTTAAAAAAATTATAAAAAATATTTTAATATTAAACATAAAGAAACTACAAAAATTAATAACTCTACACCTGCATAATCAAGGCAGGTCGTACGCTGAAATACCTAGGTGAAATATTGGAGAGAAGTCGTTTTACAATTCGCAGTGTTATTAATCGTTTTAATAAAGAGTCAAGCTTAAATAGTACTAATCGAACATTCCATTCTAGAGCTTTAACGGATCGTGAAGTCAGAAAAGTGTGCAAAAATAAAACATTAGTCTAGAAAAACATTAACCGAAATTGCTGCTGAATTTCAGGAAAAAATTAGTAAGAGACATCCCTAAATACCGGCGGTAAGCGGCACGTTTTTTTACGTTGAACATTAACGCTGTTACCCCCTCCCTAAACAAAAGCGGCAACGTTATGTCAAAACGATAAAAACAGGGTTATCAAACAAATAAATAAAACGACCCTGTTTATTGTAACTGCTGGACATTGTTGTTTTATTTTTTTTTTGTTTTGTTTTCTTTTGCAACTAACTTCACTGTGAAACGTCTTGTCAAAATCGGATTTTCCAATAGCAAAGCGTTGCCGCCGTGTTGTTTCGGTATGCTCCATACAAAATATATGAGCATGAGAAATTTTGACAGTTAAAAAACGCTTGCCGCTGTTACTTAGGGATCGCTCTAAGAATATTCATTCCATGGCTGTGTGTGTGTGATTAAAAAAGCACCTATTATTACATCTGAAAAATACCATAAAAATCGCTTAATTTCATTACTTACAAATATTTAAACAAAATCAGCATTTAAAAGAAAATATATCCAATAAAAATGGCCATATTATATAATTAATTCTTAAAAAATAAAAATGCATAAACATTTTTCATGATTTTAAAGTCTTTGTTCAAAATTATTTTGAAAAATTCTTTTAAATACCTACTTCTGTCAATATTTGTTTTTATTGTTTAACTTAAAATCATTGACTATTGCTCTCACACTCTCTACGTGAGCATAAAAAAAAAATAAAGTGCACTCTTTAAAAATATTTGGCTTAAACTTGGAATATTCATTGGAATGTTTTGCTACATTTTAACCGAGACTTTATGGTTAAGATGGCGTCAGAGGCCAAGTTCAGTATGCGAAGAGAGTTTAAACACGTTGGTCACTTTAAAACACTAGATAAAAACTGCGCACGGTGCGCAGTGCGTTTAAGTTAAAACTAAAAAAAAAAAATAAAAAAAATTAATTACAAATTCAAATAAGAATAAAAAAAGTAATTATTTGAAATAAAAGAAGTAAAAGAAAATTTTATGCATAGGAAAAATACAAAAAGTTCTAAAATTATTTCAAAGAAAATTGTGTATGTGTGGTTTAATCCAAAAGAGATCTTTAATCATTACTATCACTTACAACTAACGGCTTTTACAATAACACAAAGAAAAGCAAAAAGAGCTTTTCCTCTTCGAGTTTTTCTTAACCAACAAGTAGTAACAACAAAATATAGAAAAAGAAAATAATTCAAAATATAAACACATATCTATATAGAAAGAAAAACGCATATTTTGCCCGATTTTGTTGTTATTTGTTCTATTCTGTATCTACACTAGTGTTGTTTAACCCATTTTATTTATTGTTTTTCGCCGTCTCTTTGATTCGTTAAATTCGCAGAGTGTTGTTGGGTTATTTTAACTTTTTTTATTTAACAAAATTCTATAAATCGCATGGTTAAAAAACCAAGAAAAAATGCATAAAATAAACATCATAAACCAATTTTATTGTTTGTTTTAATATAAAGTGTAATAAAAAAACAAGAGTGTATGGGTTTCAATAAAAAATAAAACACACACACAAAATTATTTACCACTTTAACAGCAACAACAAAGTTAATTTATGATTAAATAGTATTAATCATAAAATAAATAGTTCTGAAATTAATGCAACAACGAATCTTGTTTATTTACTTTATAAAGGAAATAACAATCTGTAAATTACGTTTTCTCTTCAGTTTTTGTTTTTGGGTAAGTTTTGTGATTTATTAATATACATTTAAAAGAAATCTTTTTTAATATTATTTAATAGCTTTATAGTGTTTTAAGAACTAAATTTAATTTTAAGTGGAGCTATAAAAAAATTATGAATTAATGAATATAAAATTAAAATAATAAGCCCAAGTTCAAAGAATTAAAAATCACCACCAAAGCTGTAGAATAAAGAACACTGTAATTAGAAGTATAACTAGAAAAAAGTATAGTCGTCAAGCCCAGCCATATAATACCCTACACCCCGTAAATGCGTAAAAAGAGTTTTTCAGAAATGGGCCGTATATATGTAGAAGCTACGACCTATTATGGGCCGATCATTCAAAACTTTTTTGTGTCATGACTTTTATGCACACAAATATAATTTATAACGATATAAACATTTTTAAAAGATTTATTCATACGTGTTAATGTGATTTTCGAAGGAGATGTTATATAAGAACTTTGACTAAAATAAGCTGTCATAATAACTGTGTATAGCTAAATGAAACCTATTTGTGTTGAATTTTATTTGGATACATAAATTTTGAAATTAATTATGGCCGTTAAGTGGGCTTTCGGAACTGGGCCTTATATGGGAGCTATAGGTAATAACGGACCTAACATTATAAAAATGGGCCGAATGATTTGTGTATATGTGAAACGTTTATGTTGAATATTATTTTTACCAGAGTTACGCTCTTTAAAGTGATTTTCGGTAGCGGGCCTTATATGAGATCTATGCTCAAATATGGACCAATCTGTACAAAATTTGTAAATGTGATTAGGCTTCATGTACAACTTATTTGTGAAAAAAATTTGTTTGGATATGTGCGTAAATAAAAGATTTATAACTAATAAACTCCATTTCGGGAGGATTTTTGTATTGGAGCTAGGTGATATAATGGATTGATTTTAATCCTAACCGTTCTTGGGCGTAAACAATTTCATGTAAAAAATTTTATCGAAATATATTTAAAATTGTGAACGGTACTTTGCGCACAAGCTTTACATGGACTGCCAGCCGGACGGAAGGACGGTAGGACGGACATCATTAAATCGACTTAGGAAGTGATTCTGAGTCAATCACTATAATTTAAGGTTTTGGACTAATATTAATAGGCGTCACAAACATCAGCCCAAATCCTATATACTCCCGCCACTATGGTATTGTAAGGTATTAAAAGTACCATAAATTCCCCTTTTAGCAGTATATTATCCTTTACATAATTATTATTTAATTGTTCAAAGAAAAATATTCAAATTTTATATTTTAAATGATAATTGTATTTCATTAGGAATATCAGAAAATAAAATCAAATGAAGAAAAAGTTTACCACTGAGTTTCACTCTGATGAAATTCTATTATACTAAGCCATATTTGTATGGCAAACATTTTGAGTGTCAAGTAATATATGTATGTGCCCGATTTCATAATCATGACTCTATACAATTAGATGCCAGTACCTTAAACATTGTTATAATCTAGTACAAATCCATCTATAAAAGAAATTTATAGATACCGACCAAGACCGGTTTTTGTAGGTCGAAACCGAACCGAAACTATTATTCGCCCAAAAAATCTATATTCGTCATAATCCGAAATGTTGTTTCACAGAATGCATTTACAAGTCGTTTAAAATATAAGTTAATAATGAATCTGCTTTTGCTTTTAATTGTTCTAAAATCTTAATTGAAATACAATTCGGAGGCTTTTACTTAAAAATATTATACTAGAATACTAAAAATACAACATTTCCTATGAAAATATTAAAAGAAGAAGTAATAACTTCTTAAGGCATCATTATATTAAAGTAGACACAATGAATAAGAGTGTGTTTAATGACCAGCTTATAGTCATTAGAAATTGTATCTTCTGAAAGAATTCTTTCGTTCGACTGAGAAAGAATATTTTTAACTCGATTTTTCAACCTAATTTTGTACAAAAATAGTTTTATTTGTTTCTCGAGAAACACATTCAGAAAAAGGCCTTAAGTCTATGGGTGTCCAGATAGACTAGGCGATAGTGTGCCTGACTATCAGTCAGAGGGTTGAGGTTCGATTCCCGCCAAAGACTCTGGGTGTTTTCTGCAGACAAGCCAAAAAGCTTCGCAGTTTGTGTTTGTTTAAAAAAAAAATATATGTATGTACATAAATTAATTTAGTTTATTTGTAATGTCTCTAAATTAAGTAAAATTTTCATTTTCCAAATATTTTAGTTTGTCAATTAGTTTTTTAATAAATTTTTATTGAAAGTCAAGATCGTATCGTATCTGACAAACTTAACATACATATGTAATTAATTTCACGATCTTTGAGAATTATTAGATTTTTGTCTTGGCAATGACACTTTTTTGGCATTCGAGTTTTGGTCGTGTAAAAAGCCAATTCATGTTCGTGCCTTGGGCTTTCATTGTTTTAAAATTATTAATCTACTCCCTAATTGCTGATATTTTTAAATCATAAATGAGTTAAAAACCATGATCTTTCCAAAAGTTTTTATTTATGTGGAATTTAATTTTCATGTAAATACTGGTACCTGTAACCTGTTTCTGAAACTTGTATGAGGTTAAAATAAAAACACATTTTTGCGCCCATATGACTTTTTCTATTCATAATATGTCGTAAATATGTCGCAAAAGAAAACAATACTAAAAAGAGCCATCAAGAATAGAACCTGTTGTCGTAGAAATATATTGCGGTTTTTTTTTTAATATGCAAATTATGTTTACTAAATAATCCTAAGTAATAGCAGTAATAAAGTATGTAAAGTGTGCTTTAAATTTCTATGATTTATGTGAAAAATATTATTTTTTGAAAGGAAAAAAAACTCAAATTAAACAGTTTAAAACAAACCGTAACAATAAAAATGTATAAACTCGCACATTTGCATTTACCCGGAAAAAACAGGCCCTCTAAAACACCTGTTTAAAGAAACGCTACAAACAAGAAAATCTTATAAGTAAAAGATACAAATTTTAGAAAACACAAACTCATAAAAATTCTTTATCTTTTCTACACCATCTTAACGAATCAGAGAAACGAAAAGAAAAAACGTCAAATAGAAAATCTTAGTGTACAGAAAACAACAAACCCTATTCACACAGTTTTTTTTCTCTTTTAAATTTTTGTATTTACTTTACCGCGTCTGGCATTTATTAACTTAAAATGTTTTTTGAATTTCTTTTCCCTAATTTCACACTTTGTTGTCGACTTGAGTTGTTGATGTTGATGTTGTTGATTTTTTATTCTTTTTGACTAATGTTGATCATTATGATCATGGTATTGACAGCATATTTCATTTTGTTATTCTTAATTGAGTTGAAAACAAACGAATTGTTTTTAATTGTATGTGCCTTTTACCTAAACTCTTGTAGTAGTTTCTACTGAGCAAAGCATAATGCAGGAGAATTCAGTCAAGTCTTTTAAATTGTTAGTGTTTTAATCTGGAATTCTATGCAATATATAGCGTAAAATCAATTATGAAAAATCCAATACTCCCTACATATTCTCCTAATCTTACCACTGTACAACATTTTAAAATTCTGTTTAAATTTCTTAGATTGCGACTGTCATTTGAACTGGATTTAACTGTTATGTTCTAGTTTTAGTTACGCATTTAAGACAATCACCAACATTTTACTGTTGGTTTTGTTCGTTTATATTTATGTGTCAATATAAATGTCTCAATGCAAAAGTCTACTTCATATAGTGCCATAAGAATTAATGGAAATGTTACCAAGGCTTGTTGTTTGCTTTATGGTTTTCACGTTTTTGTAATTTAGCAACAGCTAAATGTTAATAAAAAGTAAGAAAAATTATACATAAACCACATTTACGCAACTCTCTTTTTCTACTTCATTAAACTAAATAATGATGTTATAACGAGAAATTATTTTAATGATCATATTAAACCACATTATTATATTTCGAAGAAACTTCATTATTAAATTTTCAACATCATTATTATTATGTTTTTCCTCAACTCTTTCTTTGTTACCGAAATATGTTGTTTATACGTATTATTCTCTCTCATTATCATTATATATATGTTTGGGGCAAAGATCTTCTATGTTATTGATTTTTCTCTTAATTTTCGTTTATTCCACTGCTTCCAATTCTTTCTTCACACTATTCATGTTAATTTGTTCGATTAACAATTTTCTTTGAGATTCCTTAAGGGTCTCTAGTGAACTCATTTATTTTTATGGCTTAAAGAACTGGTCAGTAACTATAATACACAAAATTTATGCTCTCTCATCAATAATACATTCGCCAGGGATGGAAATGTTAACAGGATCACAGTTTGTTTGATATTATTTCATATTTAAAATTACCGCAGTACTGCCGAGACCGATTTGGTACTTTTACACCATTTTTACTACTTTATGTAAAAAAATAAATTCACAAATTTGAAAATATGTATAACAGTATTGTCTATAGAATGTCTTTTGTATAACAGTATTGTCTATAGAAAATCTTTTGTATAACAGTATTTTCTATAGAAAATCTTTTGTATAATAGTTTTTATAGACGACTTTGCATCAATCGACAGGATAATATTATATAATAAATATTAATTTTAGCAGTTTGAGTGTGTAAAAAGTACTATTTGAATATTATTTTGTTACTTATTAACAATTTAATGTTCTATCCCTGACAATCTCAGACACTCGTTCATTTATTTAACTTAAATAGTTTTGCTATTTTTTCTCTTCAAGATATTATTTGTTATGTTGTTTCTTCATGCACAGTGGGGCTGATTGCAAAATCAAAGTTAATACTTTGCCGGCAAGAGAGAAGGATTTATTAATACTTAACATATTAATATTTTGATATTTGTTGAATTAAAACCGATGGTGCTTTTGAGAATTATGCTATTGAAAATCAGAAAAAAAACTGACCATAACTGGCTTAGAGAAAAATTTTGCCGAAAATTTCAGTTTTCTTTATTAAAATATTGTTTCTCTAATAGCCCACTGTCCCTTAGAATAAGTATTTTGTGTATATGTACGAGTGTTTTTACATTCCTATCTGTATGATTCTTTAACACAAAAACAACAACAAAATATCAATTTTTGTGTCTTATTTGCCAACAAGTTTTTAACTCGTTTCTTGTTGTACTTATTGTTTTTGCCATTGGTGACTGTTGTTGGTCTTATTGTTCTATGAGCAGCAGTTTTACTAAGAACAAAATTTCTGAATTGTTCTTAATCATAGAGATTGCTTATTATTTCTTTTGTTCATATTTAAGTGACTGAAACGCACTTTATTAATTTGAAATAATCAATTTGCTGAACACATGTATATTAGAAAAAAAATTTAAATCAAACGATAATTGAACAAAACTACTTTTACGAGTACTGATTCATAAGTTTTTTTCATTATATGAAATTAGTAAAATGCAAACTAATGAACATTTGATTAAAAGACAAAAGAATTTAACAAAAAATACATGACAAAAAGAAGAAAGTTTAATTTACTAAGAATATTTTTTTCTGAATAAAAAATAAACAATACACAGCTAATTCGCTTTACAATTTAAGCTCTAAGGGCATCTTTTTAGAAAATGTTTAAAGCTAATTTTACTTATTACTTATTATTTTATATAAAATATATAAATAGTTTTCAAAGTTCATTAACCTTAAAAAGGTTCCAATTTTCTATACATTTTTATTGACTTGTGATTTTTTAATTATTATTTTTAAAATTTGTTTTTTCCCAGCTAATTGTGCTTATTGTAGTTGTTGTTATTTATTTAATGGTTCATAATTTGTTAAATCAATATTGTTTGGCATATTTACAAAAAAAAAAAACAAGAAAAACAAATCATTAATAATTTCTCAGCCACCACAAACAAATTTTTTTTTTTTTTAATAATTAACAAACACAAACTGCGAAGCTTTTGGCTTATCTGCAGAAAACACCCAGAGTCTTTGGCGGGAATCGAACCCGCAACCCTCTGACTGATAGTCCGGCAATCTATCGCCTAGTCTATCGGGGCACTCGCTGTAAATGTATGATGAGTAAAACAAAAAACTTAAGCAAGGAACCTGTTTTATTTTTACAATTTCTTTTTAAAACAATCAACTTTTATTTTACAAAATATTCAGAATTGTATATGTACGTTAATTTTACGATTAAAAAAAAAAAACAATAAAAATTAAATTGTATAATTATGGGGTGGGGTCTGGCATAAAATTGAAAAATTATTTGAACATAAAAATGTTAAAACTGGATTTTTTGATTATAGTTAAATATGTTAAATATTTGTATAACCAGTTATTTTAAATATTCAGTGATAAGATAAATATAACAAAAATATTTTGTTTTCTAAAAGTGATTTAATTAAGAATATATACTCAAAATTGATGTTGTATAGAGTGCTCGATACTTAATCATATAACAATATAAAAAACATAACTTCTACTAGGGCTGGTATTGTAGATCGGTAAATCTGAAGTAAAGACAAAAAAGAACATTGATCTATATTTATTATTTATTTTTAATATACAGCTAAGCGCAACTACTTAAAGACATTAAGGTTACTATCATGTGAGCTTGAAGCAAATAATACGAAATATTTTATGATATTCTCAAAATTTGTAGTAGTTTAGTCAATTTAATTCCTACTTTTTATTGAATTATTTGTTTATGAATATTCAAATTTACGAAGAAAGTATTTTTTTAATAAAGCAATATTTTTGCAACAAAATTGTTATTGATAACAGCTTGACATCTACTAGGCAAATTTTTACATGCACTACTTGGAATGGCTTAACAAGCTTTCTTTGTTTCGGCAAAGATATCATTAAAATTTCTTATTTTTACAGAGCTTAATTTGGTTTTTACAACTTACCAATCGGGTTGAGATCAGGACTGCATGAAAATCATTAAGAACAGTAACCAAATTGTTAAAAAAAAAACTATTGCTTGACGTGATGAGTGTATGCTTCGGACCGTTATCTTGTTGAAATATCCATATTACTGGCATTTTTTCATCAGCATATGGCATCATTATCGCTTAGAATTCTTGCATACTGAAACTTATCCATTTCTTCTCCAATTTTGTGCAGCGGCTCAACACCACGTGACAACATAGCACCCCAAAACATTATAGAACCTCCTCCATGCTGCAAAGTAGCGTGGGTGTTCTTTGGATTTCATTTATTTAAACTTTGGCCGGCGAACACATTTTTTCCATCTGAAGAGACCCTATAAATTTTTGTTTCTCCAGAAAATAATACTCTTTTCCATACGTCCAATGGGGGTTCTTCTTTGCGAATTCGAGTCTCTGCTTTCAATTATGTCAAAATTCTTCCAATCAGTCCAACTTCTCACAATCGACGTTTTACTGTATCTACAGATGGTTTTGCCTCATTTTGGATAAAGACTGTAATCCGAATCTCATTTGTTGGTTTATTCTGATTTTTTTCGACTCGCGCACAATTAGTGCATTTTCATGATATGTCGTAATAAGTCTACTTTTTAACGGGCCACCTTTTCTGTAGTCGAATGGTTTCTGAAATATTTCACCCCTTGAAAAGCCATTCTTTTTTATTTAATCATTTAAGGATGTTTCGATTTCACGATGTGTTTCCATCCAGAAGAATCTGTATAATAATCTTTCGAGCACTAAGATCCCAGGATTTTCTTTTGCCCACGTTAAGCAAGTATTAAGAAGTTTTCATACCTATACTGAAAAACACTCTGCGTAATCATAATTTATTTGTAACTTTTAAAAATTACCTGAAATTGAATTTTATAATAAATTTATCACGGTCCTTAATTTAGTTTACGATTAATTTATTTCACAAATTATAAAAACATCACAAAGAAAAAAAAGAAAAATAATAAGTGTTACATTTACATTTATATCACTGTTCTAAAATAGTTGCACGCAGCTGTAAATATAATTCGATAGAAATTTAAACACCATGATCATAGATTAATATAGCGACATAATTGTCAAAATTCTAGTGCGACTGCATCTCTTCTGTATGTCTACTTTATTAACTGAGACAACCTTTTGGGAACATTAATTTATTAATTAAGTTGTCGAACAAAAATATATATAAATTTACTGTATATTTGTTACATTTAATGAAAGAATACAGTAGCTTTTTTGAAACATTTAGGAAAAAATATGTATACTTCCAAATATAAGATTTTAAGCTGCTTTAGTTTAAAGGAATAAATAATAAATTATAAACGAGAAAATAAAAGCAATGATTTAAATAGCAATAACACGAATAAATCTGCTTCCAAGTAGGAGCGTGGAATAGAATTGCTGAAGCTCAAAAATAAACGTAGCGCTCAGAAGACAAAAGTCTGATATTGGAACTAACCCCTTAACATTCAAATATAAATAAAATGCATCAAATTAGAATTCAAACGATTTTAAACTGAACTTTAATATTACTTGTTTCAACAGCGAGCCATGATCTTTTAAAAATACCCACGATCATGACACTACTATTCATATCAAAGTACTAATTGTGCATTTGTATTTATAAAAGTTAACATAGATATTTCTTATTTTATGTTTATAAAAGTCTACACAACTAAATTAGCCTCTTATAAATTTCTTCTCCCATTTGTAGTATTTATTTCATATTGCGTGATCTGTAAAAAACGCCTTTAGTTTTCCTTAATAAATAAATACATACATGTGTATTTTTAAAGTAATTTTTATGTCTAATCATGTTCTATTGAAAAATAATACGCATTTTTAAAAGTAATTGATTTTATCAAAATATTTTTTTAATCAAGCGTAAAAAAGCATTTTTTCCAAGGAAACCTTTTAAGTGTATATTTGTATTTGTTGTAATATCAAATTTAAACGAGTATTTATTTAATAATTAAACCAACAAATAACTTTGTAAGTAATTTAAATTTAATGTAATCAAAGTGGTAAATGGGAAATAAATACATATACACATATATGTAAACAAACTCTTTATTTTTCAGTGCTATTAAACAATTTACCATAGTCTCGGATGAGATTGAAAATTACATAATTTGCAAAATTTCCAATAGGCAAACATACAGCTCCATGCGAGCAGAAAATGGATTTCTAGAAATATCACTGATTATATACCTTTGTATATAATGTTTTTGTTTCCTCTGGTAACTTAAAGTCATATTGTTAAACAGCATAAATATCGTAAATACCCAACAAAAATGTTTATTGTCAAGTAACCAGTTAAAATGCAAAATTCTGGCACTTTAATATTTCAACAATACAATTTAAATTTATTAGGCAAGTTCTTACAACACTGCTTATAACCTTTAACTACTGAGGTGGTGGTAAATTTTATCCTTATGTTTTTATATTTGTACAGTTTTTTTAGTTTTAAGAAAAGTGACTATGAAATAAAATTCTTGTTTTGTTTAACTAGAATTTTGCGTTCTCTAATTTGATTATTTTATTAATATATAAATGTATTAACTTATTCCAACTGAAAAAATGATGAAAAATGTAAGTTTTTTTTGCAAAAAAATTTAAGTGACTATGCCCAATTATTTCAGCT
The DNA here is from genome assembly GCA_950370525.1 of Bellardia bayeri. Lineage (NCBI taxonomy): Eukaryota > Metazoa > Arthropoda > Insecta > Diptera > Calliphoridae > Bellardia > Bellardia bayeri. The sequence goes on along the minus strand of OX493264.1, from coordinate 87,197,756 downwards.
CAGTAGTTAAAGGATAAATATGTCATTACTATAATGTCACAAAAACTAGTTACAAGTAATTACTTAAATAATACATTGATAGTTAGGTCTCACTGAAGCTGTTATCAGTAAAAACAGAATATGCAAATGACTAGCAATAGTCAAACGAATAGGACTATTCATTATAACACTACTTCTAAGCAGAGACCGAAAATAACTCGTCCATATAATCAAATATTAAAATTGTGATTTATATTTTGTTTTTAAAAATAAACCACTCAAACTAACTGTAATAAAATGATTTTTGTTTACATGGTTTGGTATGACCTTTATTACTTTTTATTGTTTTTTATGTTTTGGTGAGAGACAAACTATTTCAATTGTGGTTGATCCCAAAAACTATTGACATTATTTCTCTTTTATTTACATACTACGAGGGCGGTTCGGAAACATCTTAGCCTAGAACAGAAAGCGCCATATAAACACAATTGCTCTGACGAGTAAATTTCCTTGTATCCACAAAAAGCGAATTCCCGTAAATTTGTGATGTGAACATATTTTGAAAAAATTAAATTTAACCACAAAAATTTAAGCCCAAAAAATTTTGAATAGTGCTAAATGGAATAACTAAAAACGTGTAAAAAAATTTAAATTTGTTTATTTTCAAACCGTTTTATACATAACCGTGTAAAAACAGACTTACGTTTTCTCTATTAGCAAAAGAAGCTGTTTAAAAATTTAGCTTCAAGTAAAAAAATTATCCAGTTTTTTATCGTATTTAAAGCTGTTTCTGTTTAACTATTTAAATAAAAAGCAAATAAAAGTTTGTGACATTTTACAGCAAATTTAGATCTATTAGTAGTTTGTACAAATGTGAAATGCATATAAGGAGTTGACGACGTATTGCTTGGCGCCATAAATAATTAACAATTAGGTTATTAATAAAAATTGATATGCATCCAAAAACCAAAAACAAAGTAAATATGTAATGTTTATGTATTCTAAATAAATTCAAAGACGCACTATAGCTGAACAAATAAATGAATTAAAAATATGACAAACAGGGTTTTTTTGTATATGAATATTATGTCATAAATAATTAAATTTTATCTAATTAAAATTAGATAAAATTTTTTAATAAAAAATGCATATATTTAATGTTTGTTAAAATAAACTCCTAAAATAGTTAAATAAGCCACATTTATATTCTAGACACACTTTTGTACACAAACTTAAAATATTCAAGACTACACAATGCACATATTTTTGCCATATTTCCTGTGCAAAAACAAAACAACTTATAAAAAAAAAACTAAAAAAATATTTTCGATAAAAAATAAAGCGGATATTTTATTATTTATTAAATATACTAAACTAAACAAATTTGGGTACTTCGTAGAGACCAACAAACAAAAGAAAAGCAAAGAAAATTATTCCAAAAATATATGAATTTTCACAATGGTTTAATAAGTTTATTGCATAATAATAAAGAATTATCATGTTTAACATTTTTTATTCTATTAATTTTTCTAACAAAACATAAAATTTTTATTTAAACGAAGACATTTTTTACTATGTTTCTTTTTAAGGCAAAACTGGAAACTGAAATTAAAATTAAAATTGAAACTAAGAAAGCAAAGTAAAGATAAAAACACTTTCACACGCTTAGTAATTTCTTGCATGCTGTGATGGACAATAAAAGCTCATGTGAATTGACATTCATCTGACACAAAAGCCACCATAGCGCAGTGCGTACAGTAAATACGAAAACAAATTATTAATCACCAGCGCCAGACTTTCATTCTTTCACTTTACAAAAAGTGAACGAAAATATGAAAAAACATAGTGAAGTTAAAGAAAACAATAGTAAATTCATTAATAAGAAAGAGTGTCAAATTTGTGTCAGGGGTCGAATAATATAATAGATATTTTCAAAGCTATTCGCGACATCGTAATATCGACTAAAGACTTTCATTATAATGTATTACGTTCAAATGGTAATTAAATGATTCATTAATTTTTTAAAATTGTGATTTGAAATCATCATTTTAATTTGGAAATTTCATGGGATACAAAAACACGCTTGTTTACTTAAATAACTTGCTAACTTGCATCAGTTTTGCTCCAAAGTTGGGGATATTTTTAATCCCAGTTGGTGACAGCGAAAAAAACTACCTGCAAACCTTGAAAAAAAACTGAATATTTAGTTAGTTCTTGTCTTAACAATGCCATCAATTTGTTCACTTGAATTTGTTTCGTGTGGACAACTCTTGTCGATGTTATGCTCTGGTTCGAACAATATTGTCGGAACTTTTGTTTGCGCAAAAAGATCGCCATTTTTAAAAATTCCAGAGAAAACTACGAACTTGAATATTGACACATTTTCCCCACATATAAGAACATGAACAGATTTATGTTAGTAATTCTAATATGCGAACAAAACGGTGGCTTGTCAAGAAGTGGGAATACGAACGACGAGACTTGTAACGATTACGGAAAATTCGCCATTTTAAAAAATTCCAAAGAAAACTACGAACTTGAACATTGACAAGTTTTCCCTACATATAAGAACATAAACAGATTTATGTTAGTGATTCTGCCGATGCTCTCTTATGCTCACAAAACTGTGGCTTGTCAAGAAGTGACGAGACTTGTAACGATTACTGAACAATATTCTTAGCTATATGAGATTTATAAGCTAAAGTAAGTTAAGTTTTTAACGGATAGTAATAAATACAGCAAGTTTATTGCGTAGCATTTGAAGATTCGAACCAATGACTAAAAAGTTATACATTTAGTTTCATATATTTTACTATCGAAATCACTGTGCAAGGTCTTAATGAGTAACACTTTAAGTGTCCGAAGAGTATTAAGTGGAAGAAGCACTAAAACAAAACTTGACTTGAATTTCACACAAAATATTTAATTGTTATTTTTACAGCTTAAATTTCTTTAAATATATATGTATATATGTGTTGTGACTTCTTTAAAACAATAAAAACTAAAATAATTTTAAACTCGAATATTTATAAATAAGTTGCTAAACTACAGAAATTCCCAAAATTTTATACATATGTATATTGAATATCTTCTGTATGGTATGTAGTTATCAACATGATCGCCATCATCTTCATCATTTTACGCAGAAATTGGTGGAAAAATTTCAAACCAAATAACAAAATTTCCCTCAATATAACAGGCAGCGAGACAACAACATTTTAATGATATTCCTATGCAAACTTTTTTTGTAAATTTGTGCAAATAAGCATAAAAGAAACAATGCAATCAACTGTTTTAAATATAAAGTTGAAAATATTTTTAAATAGACTATTAATGAGTTTAAAAAAGATGGTCAGAAATGTGTCATACAACTGTTGAGTGATTCGGTTCGGCTACGATTAAAAGCCGAAATTTTAGGAAAGATTAATCAAAGGTAGACAAAACAAAGCAAAGGTTTTAAGTGTTAAAATTTGTATTTATGCGCCTTAGTTTAATTAGTTTAATTTTTGGAAATTTAAAAATTAAAAAGTGTTGATCAAGTTATGACTCAAACTGGTAACAATCTAAAGATAGCTAGCAAAAACTTGGTGATGACTTGCAATTATTCGATACCTTACATTTCAGAGACTACTACATGCCATCTGCATTATATAAAAGCAGAGGCAGAAAATAACAGATCCACTTTTATTTTAATGGTTAAATGGTGACATTTACAATTAAAAATCGTTTTTTTTTCTTTATATCACTGAGAGAGTGATTTATATAAACCGAAAAGAAAAAAACGGAAACTATCGAGATGAGTTATTTATATTTAATTTTTTTCGTAAAGGTCAGATTGTAACTTTTATTCTCAAACTTTTAAAATAAATGGCAAAGGTTATTTAATGGAAATCAACGAAGTTTGAATTTAAAATTCGCTTAATTGTTACTTAATATCGTTAATATCGGCACGACTTCAGTACATATTTAACATATTCAATTTAAAATTTATTAAAAATTTCTAAAACAAAAATTGGCTATACGAGGGCGGTTCGAAAAGTTTTCCTCAAGGACTTCAAAATAGTGGTTTACAAATGTAATTGCATCTTCATTTGAGATAAAACGTTTGCCAACTAGGAGTTTTTTTAGATTTGGAAACAGGTAAAAGTCACTCAGAGCAAAATCAGGAGAATAAGGTGGGTGGTCAAGCAACTGGTACTTAAATTCGTTGATTTCTGTAGTTCTTCATGCAAAATTAAATGAACTCGATCATTTGAGATGCCCATGTTATTGTCTATTTCACGCACTTTTATTCATCTATCATTTAAAACCATATCATGCACTTTGGCTACAATTTCTGTTGTTGTTCGTCAAAGAGAGCAGATTACAGTTTGCTCGTCGTCTCGTACTTGATTATACCACTTCCAAAATACAAAACCTGTTCTCTTTTTCCTTTTATATCCTCCACCACCAAAAGTGGTGAAAGAGGTTGTAACATTGATTAAAATTCTTCTGAGACTCAACAAATTATATATATTCTTGATCTTTAATACGCAACCACGTCCAAATCGCATAACTTGTCCATTGCATCATTGTTCAAAGCAGTTTGCAATACGAAACTGTACCAAAATGTCAGAAAGCAATAACAAAAAAATAATAATTTTCAAATTGTTTTTACTATTTTATTTAAATATATTACGGATAATATATATAGGGTAGTATTTTTGATTCCGCTGTGTAGAGATGAAAAACGAAACGAATAATTTCAAATTATGCTTCCACAAAAAAGTTTCTTTTCACAATCGCGGAATTTTATAAAGATCGGCTCATAATTGATCTTAGCTACCTTATTAAAGATAGATAAAAAAAAATATAAACATTCCAACAAGTGATTGTGATAGAATGAAGGAAGGTCATGAATCTAGATGTGACCTTTTCCATTTTCATGAGAAAAGAAATATGATTATTGGCAAAAAGGTTTCTGAATATAACGATACTTTTTTCCTGGTGGTACTTTTAGTGTATTTCTAAATCAATGTACCTGTAAGTAACAAACGGAAAAAGGTACAAATTCAAAGAATTCAATTAAATAAAACTGTTCATCCATTGTTATTTATTTATTTATTTATTTCTTTATTTATTTATTTGAAAAAATAAAATTTGCAGTCTTTTGATTAACTACATTCGTTTTTATTCAAGTTTCTTTTTGATATTTACGCTTATTTAAAATTTATCAGTAACTTTGAAAAAAAAACAAAACATGTCAAATTTAAATATAATTAATTTAATTTATTTTAGTAGATAGAAAAAAGCTGTGGGTGCAGCATTCCTACCATATCTTTCTATATTAGAAACAAAGACTTTAAATTAATATACCACACATCATTTTATCAGCTGTTTATAATGGTATAATCAGTATTAGTATATCTGGTAAATATTTAAAATAATTAACCTTAAATGTAAACAAATTTAAGTTATTCATTCATTTTTTATTAAACAAAAAAAGAACAACTGATGACAACAACAATTTGATAAAAAAAAATTACAAACATGACCCAAAAAAATTTTTTAAAATAAAAAAAAAATAAAACTAAAAACACTTGTCCTAAAAACGTCACTGAAGCGTTTTACACATACGAGTATATGTATATGTTTAAATTTATTATTATCTTTAATGAAAAATTATATATTTCAACATTTTTACAGAATTTTCCGTCATAAAATGACACGAATTACGAAAATAATGACCTTGACAAATTTATGTTGCTGTTGTCGTTAACTTTGAATAACCATAATTAAATGTCATATACTCGTAGACTTATAATTAAAATAGATGTACATACTTTTTTTCAAAAAGTTGGTTTTAGGCAATGATTTCATGCTATTTAATGTAGTTTTCTTGTTACCACATGAGAAGAAAAATATCAAGTACATGATGTTGTGTCTGTACCCTACAGTCTAAAACTGCGTCAATCGATACATGTCTTGAAATATATTGTTGGCAATAAGCTTAAAATTATGTATAAAACGAGCCTTATGGCGTTTTTTTTTCTGGCAAAAATGTTACATATAGTAACATATAGATTTCCCATATAAAAAAGGTTCATAGTCGTTCATCAAAATTATTGCAATGAATAATGAATGTACATGAATAATTTCACTTATTTTCAGTTCAGTTAATCAATAAAAAAATCAGCTAAATCATAATTTTTGTTATTGTGAGTTGTAATTTGTTTTGATCAAAGTCCTTGTTTTCCATTCTCACTCACCTTTACTTTATATGCGAATGGAGATGACATTGATATTTCATCTCTAATCTGAAAAGCAATCTGAAGGTTAAACTCTTAACTAAAGACTTTAATTTCTCCAAAACCGTACTATGAAGATATAATTAAATTTGAATTTTTGTTTAAAACTCCTAAAGCCCATTTCAAATTCGTCAATATCATTCTATGCCTACATATATGTCATTGCAATCTTTATAATTTATCTCCCTACTTATTTCCATGTAGTTTCACTACATGCTTATTTATAAAACATGCGTGTCTTGTTTGCTGTACCATTTTTACTGATAAGTTTGTTACTTTTCAGCTAAATTTAACCCAGTTTGCCCTGAGATTTTTGTTTAAGATCTTTTTGTAATTGGTTTTTATACAGTATGAAAGCAAAATTATACTCATACAACTAAATGAATGCAGTCATTTACGAATGAACTTGATTTTGCAATTGTTGGCAAGTTTTGGAGGTTATAAAATAATTATATTTACTATTAATAAGTCAGGTATTCATAAATTCAAAAATATTATTATTATTATTGAATTACTATAGTTGTAAAATTAATTATTCATCATATGAATATGATTTTACCTACATTTTTTTATAGTACACCTATAAAATGTTATTAGTATTGTTAATGAAGTGAAGTGAAAAGAGTAATTCGATTTTTCAAATTTCTTTTAAGATCTGAAAGAAACAGCAAAATAGATCTCAAAAATTTAAGTAGATTTAATGAATTTAGGTTATTAAAAAAATATATATTTGCTTTAATTTTTGATTACAAATTCTTTTCTTGAGTGTAATTTCCATTGTGATAATGATGATTTCACAGTATACAAGTATGTATTTACTATTCCTAAGGTGTGGTGTCTTATTTCATATATATTTGTTGCTGTTTTTTTTAAATTTTATTTGCAATATAATAAAGGAAGTTTAATTTGTTTGAAACAATGAATGAGTTTGCATTAAAGATGATACATGTATGAATAAGTTAAATAAAAAGTCAACCTAAGTAAAGATTTTAAATGAATTTTTTAATTATTTAATGAATAAACTGTATACATATTTTAAAGCTTAGTTAAAATCAATTAATGAAATCATAGTATGTCTATGCTTGGAATAATGTGATGTATAATGAGTAGGAATACTAATATGAAATATTATTTAAAAACAGAAGAATGTAATTACTATATATAATTTACTTTATCAAGGATAAACAATTTTTTTACTAATTAAAATTTAAGCACAGAAGTACTCTCCGTAATTCTTACCCAATTATACCATTAATTTCTTCCTTTTTTCTTACTATACTGTTCCCTTTGTTTAAGATAATAATCCCACTAAGGAAAAGTACCATTTATGTCCCATTTATTTAGAAATATCAAAAAGTAACATAAAAGTAAACTTTTATGTCTTTAATTTTGGAAGAATCAAAAAGCAACTTTAGCAAAAAAGTAACAATTCTTTCACAGGTACCTTAATTGGAGCTAATATGATATATACTATACTGCGTTACATAACTATAAATATGTGCATAAAACTTCTCTTAAGTTTGTAAAGGATGATTTTTTAGCTATTATCTAATTGGCAGCACTGATTTAAACAGCTGACGCACGTTTCGTGTTTTGTTTCACTGTCAAACATCTTCAGTTTTTTTTATAATTTAACCAACAACGCTTGCAAATTACTGAATTTTATTATCAAAATGCGTGCTCTGTTAAGAAAGTTCATCGCGCGATGAATTACCTAAAAATTGTGTTCAGCGACGAAGCTCATTTTTGGCTCAATGGGTACGTAAATAAGCAGAATTGTCGATTTTGGAGTGAATATCAACCAGAAGCATTGCAAGAGCTACCAATGCATCCAGAAAAAGTCACAGTTTGGTGCGGTTTATGGGCTGGTGGCATCATTGAACCGTACTTCTTCAAAGATGATGCGTAACGTAACTGTGAATGGTGAGCGCTACCGTGAGATGACGTCCAACTTTTTTTGCCTAAACTGCAAGAGCTTGACTTGCATGACATGTGGTTTCAACAACACGGTGACACATGCCACACAGCACGCACAACAATAGACTTATTGAGAGGCGAGTTCGGTGAATATTTTATTTCACGTTCGGGACCGGTCAATTGGCCGCCTAGACTATTTTTTTGTAGAGCTATGGTAAAGCTTATGTCTATACAGACCAGCCCGCTTCAATTGACGCATTGGAAGACAACATTGAAGCATTTATTCTTAAGATACCGGCCGAAATGTTTGAAAGAGTATACTAAAATTGGACTAAGCGGATGGACCATTTGAGGCGCCGTCAAGATCAACATTTGCATGAAATAATCTTCAAACATTAAATTATCAGATGTCACAGAATTTAATTCCATTCGGAAGTGGAATTGATTCCGTTTTTTACTTTTATAGAAAAGGTAAAACGAAGAATTTTTTCAGAATGAAACCTAGAAATTATTAAAATTACAATTCCACATAGCAAATTAAAAGTGGTTTCATTCCGGTTTTGCATTTTCTATAGAAGCAAAAAACGAATTCGATTCCACTTACGAACGGAATTCTGTGGCATGGCTGGATATGGACCGTACTATCGATTCAAATAAAGATTTCATGCATTTTTCTGAATTTTATGTGTTTTTTTTTTGAAAAACTTTCCTATAGCTTTTAAAAGATCACCCATTAATTTAAAGAAAAATAAATAGTTTTACCTATATGTATGTATGTAAAACGAACAAAAAACAAATATTATTTCACAGAAAAAGCATTATTTTATATCTTACCTCTCAAAAATATATAAAGAAATTAAATATTGTTTCATAACTATAAATACACTAAAATTAAAAATAACTTAATATACTAATATTCATATAAAATCTAGACTTTAATAATGTGTGTAAAGTTAAATTTTAAAATTTATAACCCCAGGCACAAACCTTTAAAGTTAACAGAGTTCTGTTATAGTGTTAATATTGCACTGTTTGACACATCATGAATTGGTATACGCATTAAAAATTATTATTTGCCCATAATTGACCAAATCCTCTATTCCCGGAAAACTGGACTCATCCTTCAGAGAAGTCAGTATTTCTGTTAAGGTTCCTACTCGCTCTGTTAGAAATTCTTACTATGGACTATTATAGTCACTCAACTTCTTTACAAATCGTATATGCATTTGTCTGCTCACATTGCCTCTATTCCCGGAAAACTGGACTCATCCCTCAGGGAAGTCTAAATTTTTAAATTTGGAAAAACCACTTATTTAAATATATTTATTTGGAATTTTTGTAAAGTTTCAATATTTTAGGGGAAAGTGGAACATCATATGCTATCGTTCCATTTATCCTGGTTGATGTTGTCCACAATTATGGCCAAATAATCATTTTTAATGCGTATACCAATTCCTGATGTGTCTAACAGTGCACTGTTAAAGAATATCTTTTATATGTCTTAACATAATAGATTTTCAATTAAATTTAAAACATAATGGATTTTGCATTTTTTCGGCAAAAAAAAGTATCTTAATTTTTTTTATTAAAAGAAAACTTTTTAAAGGAATATATAACAAATTTATATTTGTCTAAAAATTAGCTTTACAAAGATCATTTAAATATAAAAAATCAAAATTTTTACCAAATATTTAACTTTAGGGCATATATTCTATAATTTCAAAGCTGGAATTACAAAACGGAAAGCAGTTTTGAAAGGCTTCATATCCCATATTATCCTATCGCCCCATTTAAGGTGCGCTAGTATTTGCTCTCCAATTAGCTACTCTTCTTGTATAAACCGTTATTTAAAATTGTTTACTTGTCAAATTATGTTTTTTTTTATTGCAAACACGTTGAATTTGTACGTTTTGTATTTTAGTTTGCTCATAACATGCTGATCAGTCAATTGAATTTTAGATATAATGTGTTCCAAAAAAGGGTAAGTCATTATAAATGTTAACTTTTATTTTCAATGAAACTGATGTTAGTTTCTTGTATAAAAATTTGTATATTTTATTATTTGTTTTCAAAATAAAATAATTTTATTATCTAAAGCGAAAAAAGCATGTTTTAACATTACGCCCCATATAAGGTGCATTGGGAATATGAGACACCATGAATATTTTTCAAGGGGTCGTAATTTTATATACGTTTAGAAATGTATTTTATCGAAACAAAAATATATTACGTCTAAAACTGAGAAAGAGTGGAGTACGCCGGAATTTGTTTTGGATAAAGATAATCCATTGCAGTTTTGCGAAATGTTTTTTGATGACGAAGTTTTTGAATTACTGCGTTCAAACACAGAAAATAATGCTATTGGAAAAGGCCAATTGAACTTTCGTGTTACCACTGAAGAAATAAAAAGCTTTCTAGGTATTTTGTTCTTGTCTGGCTACTATAGTGCATCGCGTTATAGATTGTATTGGGATCAGAGTGTTGATACACATCGCCCGGGAGTAGCATCATGTATGAGTCGCAACCGATTTGAAGAACTTCTTCGCTATTTTTATGCTTGTGATAATAACAACCTTCCTACTGACGACAAGTTTGAAGAAAAAACTTCCTGATTCGATAAGACTAGATGAAAAGGGACATTACATTTATAGAAATGAACCACAAATAAGATGCCGCCATTGCCATAAAAATACAAATTTCAAGTGCAGCAAGTGTGGAATAGGCATACACCAACATTGTTCCCAAATTTTTCATACATCAAAATAATTTGAAATTTTTTTGCAATAACTTTACGTTGTTTTTTTTAATAAGTATACTGAAAGAAATTAATTAATTTTTTAATAAAAAAAATGTAAAAACTACTTAAATTTTTAATTTTTTTTGTACAAAACCCGTGGGCATATTATCCCACTGCCCCATTTAAGGTGCGCTTCCAAAAAACACCTAGATATAAAAAAAATTTATTTTTTTTTACATTTTCTCCTGTTTTAATGTGACTTTTTCACAACTTGCTAAAAAAAAAAAACAAAATATCGTTATTTTAATGTCTTGGGATAATATGGGATATATTCTTTATCTAGCCTTAAAGTGTTTTAAAAATCCGAAATAAATGTGGAGTCTTTGGCCAAAATTCTAAAAGTCCTATTTTTTGGGATTTTTTTTCATTTTTCAATTTTTTTTTCAAAATTTTGATAAAATTTGATAAATTTGCAAATATCGGTAACAATTTTGACTCACTAAACTACTACACTAAACTAATTACTTGGTTAAAGTGATCAATTTTTAAAAATCTGAGTCTGGTTTGGATCCAGAAATTCTTAAGGTACGGTCACATTTGGCAAATATTTGCCGAAAAAGACAGGACACAACAAATATTAAGTTTTATCTATTTTATTTTGTGCTGTTTTATATTGCAAAACTCTTGTAAAAGTAAACAACGTCAAACAAATTAGTGCAAAAACAACGCTTTTTTGAGAAAATATTTGCCAAATATGAAAGTACCTTTAGCAATTTTTTTTTGATTTTCTAACATTTTATTAAATAAAAAGAGACTTACCGCTAATTATAAGTTTAAACAAACTGTTGCAGAAAACATTTTCTGAAAGTAAAAGAAAAATAAACAAATATTTATTATTTTCTGTAGCATAAAAATGTCTATGATAAATATTATTATAAATTATAGATATAATTTAGTTATTATAAATACGAGTAGTATTCATATTAAAAATATCTAATTGTTATATCTTATTATTATTATTTCCTACTTGAATTCTTCTGAACAAATTTATATTTTTTCATTTATATTCGTTTTCTTAGAAAAACAAGACAGAAAACAAAGCTTAAGTTCTAGTTGAATTGTTATTATGCTTAAGATCACAAGACACTTAATAATTGAACATACATAAATTTTCTTAATTCAAAAACCACATGCAGACATACCTTGCCAGTAAACTAGTTCTCAAAAGTGTGAATTTATTTGATGGCTTAAAACGTGTTAAAACACGACTTTATGTTAGTTACCAAAACTAAATGTGTATATGCATTCATAAATATGTATATGAATATGTACATATGAATGAAATTATATACATACATATGTACATATATTATTCTTATTCTTTTCACCTCAAATTTTTAAAATAAAAATTGTACTTTTCAAAATGCAAACAAAAATAAAACTTCCCATTGATAAAGAAAAAAGACAGTGAAATAGAAAATATTAAAAAAACGACAGTAGAATCTGTTGACACAAATACCGCACAAACAAACATCATGATCAGACAAAAGAATAAAAAATACCAAACGAAAAAAATACCTCAAACTAAAAATTTGAAATTAAAAAACTAATGCATTGTTCGCTTAAAATCCGGCCGCTTAGCTGTTTTAGTATTTATGTATAGGTAACACAAAACCTAATAGTGGGAACTATAGTCAATTGGGCATATGTATCTGAATCGTTCTTGGACCAATCAGCCTGCCAGACTGACGGACAGACGGACATCATTTAATCGATTCTGAGGTATACTTTAAGGTGGGAGCTATGCAGAACTACAATATACCCTGCTTTATTATGGCGGTTTAGGGTATAAAACGAAAGTCTTGCCTCTACGTTTTTAAAAAATTCTGCTTGTCGGGATTTTATGTGAACAGTAGAAAAAAATTAACACACACATGACGTTATAAATAAATTGGGTTAGTGTAGAACGAAAAAATAAATACATACAAGAGAGAGACAGAGAAAAAAAAAAAACAAATGTAACTAACTGCTAAAATACGTGAATAAGGCAATAACCTACTGGTTGTACACGTATAAACAACGTTTGTTGTTGTTTTAGCTGCCAGTTTTGGCCATATCTAAATAAATAATTTATGTATATGAAACGTATATATACATACTTAAATGAACTCGCACAACAACTTGAAAATGTATGTTGTGAATGATAGAGACATGCCCACATTTGTTTAATAACTACTGAACACTTTTGTTTACACTGAATATTAATTATACACACTCGTATTACTGTGTGTAAGTTGTAAATTTTCGTATCAATACTGCCAAAATTATTTACACTTTAATTTCTCTAATCTCAATTTGAAATTTAGAAACTTTGGAAATTTAAAAAAAAAATGTTTATTAATAATTAAGTTATGTACGTGAAATTATTGCTTCTATATGTACATATCTACATATGTGATAAACTATGTTAAAGCACTAACTGGAATTCGTAGTAAGCGTGAGGCAAAAACCTCAAGCATTCGTCAGTGACTATAATTGACATAGAATTGTTCAGTTGCTTGCTCTTGTTTTAGACATTTTTTTCAAATGTTTTCAAATTTAAATCATTTGATCATTGATCAATTTTATATACACTGCGTTGCATAACTATAAATACATAAAATTTTTCTCAATTTAGTAAGATAAAGAAAAAGTAAAACATGTATCAAAAAAATCATTATTTCTTATTTAACCTCTTAAAAATGTATAACGAAATGAATTAGTGTTTCATGAATATAAATACGCTGAAACTTAAATAACTTAAAATACCAATATACACAAAAAATTTAGACTTTAATAATGTGTTGGGCCTTATTTTTGAATCAACTCAAAAATTCGTTCAGGTATACTATGCACCAGATCAATTCTTATATCTTCAGATTAAAATCTCCAAGCATCTAAAACAGCTTTTAAGAGATGCTTGTCGGTTTTCGGCATAAATATGACGGCTTAATATTCCCCAAATGTTCTAAACGGGGTTGTAATGTGGAGAACATGCGGGCCATTCAAGTACATTCATATTTATCAAAGACAATCATCCCTTCGTTTGACAACTTATATGTAAAGGTGCATTGTCTTGTTAAAAAATAAATTGTTTTTCATTAATATTTTCTAAAAATGGCACTAATTTCTTATACAGTAATTTTGTGTAATCCGAAGAATTAATTTTGGTGCTTGAGATTGGCAAATCAAATATAATGTTTTCACAAAAACTTTCCCAAACCATCAAGGAACCGCATCTAAAATGTATTTTAGGAAAGATGCGTAACAATAAAATATCTGTTGCAATCATCCGGATCATTAAGATTAAATTTTTTGTTGGCATGGGATAAAATTACCTTAAAAAAACATATGTTTAAATAGTGGAACTATTACCGAAGATTATCGGCTTACCTGTTTTTAGTAAGTTTTTAAGTTTTTTTTTATCGAATTCAAATATAGTAGGCAGTTTTGTGGCAGAGTAATAGCCTTGGCACAGACAACAGCTTTTGTCGAGTAATAATGTGAGTTTTTTTCTTATGACTGATTTGTATACATTTACTTCACATTCTTTTATAATCTGAAGAGTCTTTCATTGTGTTGCTAGCACAGTTCATAATTGTGCGATTTTGCCGTTCAGAAAACTCTTTTTCGGGCCGCCAGTTTTGTTTTTTTTTCATAATAATCAGGATTATTTGTTACTACAACATGTGGGCGATTTATTTTTTTTTTTTTTGCAATTGCTTGAAAACTTAAGCCACTTTTTAATAAATTGGTTTATTATTGTGTATTTTGATTCGAAAACAAACGTTTTTGAACTGCAATGTTGAAAGTATCAAAATTCGATCGATTTTCTTTTCGAAACGAGTTAAAAAAATCCACCTGAAATTTTACCTTTTTCAAAATCACTGTGGACAATTTCATAATAAGAATAAATAACAGTTATATTTTTGTTATTCTAGTATTCTGCTTTGTTTATCATAAAATGTAATTATAGTTATGAAATACTAGCAAAATATTAATGCACAATTTCTCTCTTAAATTAATAAATTTTTGGATAAAAAAATTTTATACTTAAAACTGTTCGTAACTTTACTACAAATAACAAACCTAAAGTTTAATTATAGTAATGCAACACAGTGAACACTCTTTATTACATTAAGGTGCAAATATGCTAAGTA
This sequence comes from Bellardia bayeri, assembly GCA_950370525.1. Lineage (NCBI taxonomy): Eukaryota > Metazoa > Arthropoda > Insecta > Diptera > Calliphoridae > Bellardia > Bellardia bayeri. The sequence continues at coordinate 87,182,637 of OX493264.1, read as the reverse complement.
CACTTTTTATGAAAATTTAATTTTAAATATAAAACGATAGAATATGTAAAAATACACACTTTTTGAAAAATTTTAACGACATAGTTAATAGTAAATGTCCCAATGAATTAATTTTCAACAGTGCATATTTTGTCATTAAATGAGTTGACAAATAACAAGTAGAAAACAATTAAAAAAAAAATGATTTTTTAAAATACTTAGCACATTTGTACTTTAATTCAAAAAAACTCTATTAAAATTTTCCTTCGAACACTATGCTCCTTTTAAATATGTAAGTAAGCAAGTATATAGTATTTTCTATCTATATACAGTGCGACAAAAATAATAGCACTTCGATCATTTATTTGATATGTATCTGTAAATGGCAAAATATTTTATAGACGGACGAGAGTAAAATCATTTTATTTGGTGGAAAATATGTTAGACGTCCTTTAAATGCAGAATACAATCCACAATTCACATCTAAGACGGTAAACCTTATAGGTTCTAGCATTATGTTATGGGGATGCTTTTCATATTACGGTGTCGGGCCAATACATTGCATAAAATCAACAATAGATCAATATGTTTACATTGATATACTAAATAATTTAATGCTCCCCTATACCATTGACGAAATGCCATTGGTTTGGGTCTTCCAAAAAGACAACGACCCAAAACATTCAAGCAGAAAAGCACGTCAGCGGTTCATTGACACCAATATTGAGCTCATGGAGTGGCCAGCGCAATCCCCATAAAGAGTATTTGGGCTAACGTAAAGAAAAGTGTATCTCAAATAATACCGACTAACAAGGCAGGAGTCGTGGGCGAAAATACCTAAAGAAAGATGTGAAAACTTAATTTACTCCATGCCGAAGTGCTGCGCCGCCGTTATTGCCAACAAAGGCCATCATACAAACTATTAATAAGTTATTTGTTTCAGCAGCTTCATTTTATTTGTTTTTTATTTTATTTATTTGAAATGTAGTTTAATTTTGTAAAGTCTATAATGAATAGTGCTATTTTTTACCGTCCAAATTTTGATGCTTCAGCTGAATTTGTAAATCTTTTCGATAAAAAGTCATTAAAAGTTACACAAATGTTTTTTACGTTCAATAAATGATTGACATATTTCAATTATGTGTCACGGGAATAACTAGGGAACTTAATCGAAAAAAAAAATTCATATATATAGTCGAATACTGTCTTCAGTGCTATTTTTTTTTATCGCAGCTGTACATATAAATATTTCTCATTCATCTAGAGCTATATCAACAAATTAGTATACACCCACTATATTTGCAAAACCCTAAAGATAAGTGGCTACTTTTTCTAAAAAGGTAAACAATTTATTTGTTTGTTTAAAAAAAAAAAAAAAAAGATAAAGTTTAAAACATAGAAATTGTTATGAATACATAAGTTGAATGACATAAGTAAATTCAACGGTAAATTTTTACCTCAACTACTGTATAAAAAATAGAAACGAAAAATAACATATTTTAATGTGAACGTGAATATCACGAGAATTTCGTTAAGAATATTATATTGTTAAACTGAAAAATAACATAAGCTGAATACTCCAGTAAAGAAACATACGTTACGCTTACATTTATTATAACTATAAACAGAAACCTCTCAAAACTATAATGACTGACTGACTGACTGTCTAACAGACGAACATACTGACTATTCCAGCAAACTAACAGACTTACATTTAAGTAAGTTCTTTCACTTAAAGTACACTTCAAACAACAACTGCAAAGAACACATCGGCATTGTTGTGTTAAAACGTGAACGCGTATTCGTTCACTAACATTGGGGTACCTTGTATTTAGTATTTAGAAATAAACAGTGTTTGGTTGTCTTAAACTTTTAAAAGCCCATGAGTCTTAATAGTCTTTTGGGTTTTTTATAAGTTTACTGCTGCTGCTAGCTTTATTTTGTGTTATTATTGTTTATTTTGTTTCATTGTCTGAGTTATAACTTTAATAGAGTGGGAAATGTTGCGTTACTTTGGTTTTTATTTAATTATTTACAGAAGAATTTCTTCTTCTTTCAAATTCCTCATGCGTTCTATATTAAATAAATAGTTTTAATTAAATAATAAGAGCTGTGGTGGTCATTGCTTCATCATTAAATTTATTTTGTTTAAGATTATTTATTTTAGTACAAAAAAGTTTTGGAAATCTCATAATAATAAATTTTTGTTATTTCATTTAGAAACGAAGTTATTTTCGACAAGTAAGTAATTTTACAGAAACAAAATCAATGAAAACGTGTTAAGACTTTGTTTGTATAGAAATTTAACAAATTTATAAAATGTTATTGTTCCTGAAAAGTTTGTGTGTTGAGTCTTTTGTTATAGATTTGTCTATTGGAGAATTAAGAAATTAGAGTATAAAATTCGATAACATAAAATTAACATTTTCATTATAGAGGTTAATGGCTGTGAATATACAGTGGGGAACTGAAATGATTGCATGTTTGTGCCTTGTGCTCTTTTTATTGCATAAAAATAAAACTAATAAGGATTATTTAAAAATGTTTTTATCATTATTTGAGGTTTAAAGCTAATCAAAATAATTTACAATTCAAAATTGAAAATAATAAGGGTCCTCTAATATCGTTTAAAAGTTTCGCAAACTGTGCATTTTTACGCCCTCGTAAAAAATTACATGAAAAATTATTTACACATACGAGTAAATCGTACTTAGTAAATTTTCCCAACAATTTTGCCTTGTAAATTTGCGTTGTTCAATTGCGCATTTAACTCAACAGCTGATTTTTATATATTTTGGAAAAAAAAAATTGTGTAATTTCAGGACTGAATGATGAACAAATGGCATTACATAGCGAAAATATTATCCAGCTGCAAGAACATAAGTGAAATCTTCCAAAATGTCATCTACCGCCTTACGTTAATTATTTACAAACAACCAAACAACTTCTTCAAATAATCTCAATAATTTAGTCTTTTGGCTTTCGTTAGGCTTTTTAAACATCAATATCCTTTTTAAAACAAAAATTTTAAGTTTATTTTATTTATTTTTGATTTGACGTTTCTCACGAACTGACGTTGTTATATTGCACAAAACTTAAAAAGGGGCTTCATGCAACAAGTCGCGCAAGTTTGCCCAAAAACGGCAATTTTAAGCAATATCGTACTCATGATTAATAATTTTCGGGAAATATTGTGCAATTTTGCTCAATAGTGTCAATATTTGCACAAAAATATCAAATCTTACCTTAAGATTTGTATTTGCTTGCTTTGTTTATGACTTTATAAATGGATGGTTATTTATAGAATTGCAAGTAGTAAACACGTTTTGCAAATTATCCAACACAAATCAAATTATAACAAATAATGAATAAACTGTCAAGAGCCATTGAGGGCAATATTCTAGATATGACAAAAAGTAGCTATTCATGAGGTTAAAAGCTAAACTGATTAAAGTAAGTCAATCAGTGTCCATAAGAGAATAAAAAAGGCGCGCTATTGTTCACAAATCACATATCGGAGGAGGCAAAAAGCTGTTAACTAACGCAGATGAACGTCTCATGATAATACACATGAAAAGAGACAAGTGTTTGACACCGGAAAATCCCGAATCAAAATTTAATCGTTTTCAATCAATATTGCTGATGCCAAACACCTAAAAATTCAAAGACACAATGAAAGGAAACATAATACGGAGTTGCTTACATGGTATAATGAGGAAAAAAGACTATATGCGTATTTTACAAACTTATCCTCCCAATTTTGTAGATAAGACCATCTATCATGTGAATGAAATCGATTTTCAGCTGAATGGTTTAGAGAGCAGAATTTTGCAGTGTTCAGCAAAAAGTCTCCGCCCTCAATCCGATTGAGAATTTGTGGTCAATTGTGAAGACACGGTTGGGACAATATTAGTTAAATCCAATCAATTTGCATTAGATTCTGCAGTGGGTTTAGCTCGATTACGAGAGTATTCGAATAAAATTAAGTGAGAAATGTCAAATATGTAAAAAATGTTTTTTTCCCTAAAGTTTTGAATAGTGCATAATTAAGTACATTTCGTTTCGTTTGTAGTTTTCCTTAGAACTTGATACTTTTAGTTTTGATTTATAAATTATTTTGTCAATTGTTTTTTAATTTGCTTTATAAGTTTTATTTAGTGCACAAAGAACTAACATGTACTCCTTTGTGTTCCCACTGTATTTACAAATATCTCTACAGAATTCGTTAGTTATTACAAAATACTATCTAGCTTTTAGAACATTTTTTTGGGTTTTGTGAAATATTGTTCTTACGCGAAAACATGTAGGTATTTGTAAAATAAGTTTAATTTTATAATTTTTAAGGAGTTTCCTTCAGGCTAATTTTTTTAATTTTACTTTCACACATTTTTATCTTCAAGATGATATTATTTTTTCTATAACCTAAATACATATTTGAATTATCATTAAAATAAGACAAACACAACATTAATTCATTAAATGTATGTCCAACTTTAGATGGCATTAAAAAACGATCCTCAGGTGCTTTATATAGTTTCGCACTTTATCTTATAACATACAAAAAAGCATTCAAATAATGAAAAATAGTGAAAATACGAAAAAAAAAAAATAATTATCAACCTGACTTTAATGACTTCAAAGTGACTTTCGCTTTCGTTTTTAGCCGTAGTCTTCATTTCTTTTAAAGACATTCATCAATATGATCGCATAGCCACAATAATAATTTAATCAATCTTATTTCAAATGACAAGTAGCATCATAAAACAAAACAAAAAAAAAAACAGACACCAGTTTAAAGCACATAAATTTTGAAATGAAAAACAAATGACTGAATGCGATATAAACAAATCTGCATAAAAATAAATTAAACACAATTATCATACAAACAAACAAAACTCCAAAATGTTTTGAAAAAATCAAAACAAATCTTTAATAATGATAAGTATTCAACTACGTACAACTTTCTCAAGCTGAAGAATTTTTGTGTTTTTAATTTTCAACTTTATGGGTGGTTTTATTTTGTTTCCATGGAAGCTGGTTAATATAGCCTAAAGGCCACAGATGATGATATGTTTGCTACCTAAAACAGACTACAGGTTTTAAAAAAAAATTATAAATTTAATTTATTCCATATAACAGATTTTGCTGTTGTTTTAAACAAAACATTAACAATTTAGGATCATTCTATATTTAAAATCATTACAGATTTACATGTATAATTTATTGTATTATACTGAAATTACTGGAAAATCAAGTTTATTTCTTAAAAAATGAAATGTCATAAGATTTTTTTTAAAAATTCATATTGCTGAGACTGTATGGAGAAAAACAAAATTATAATTTTGTTACTTTATGTTATTATTGTTGTTTTTCAAATGCCTTTAAACCAGTTCATTAACTTCACCTACATACGTACAACTTACGTATAACAAACAGCCAACACACTGTGCACCAAACTCAGCTGCACAATCAAACAACCATGTTGTACTATTTTAGTTGTTGTTGCAACATTTGCTTTTATTTAATACAGCCCGCACTTACTACACATTCACATTGTTGATAGCACAAGATTTGTTATAAATTAAATCGCATAGACAAAAAAAAAAAAACAGCAAGCGAAACAATAATTTAAATATATTTTGTAAAATTTAACGTCAAGCACGAGTGCATTAATTTGCATCCAATTCAGCATGCAGAAAAAAAATTAGCAATTTTATATTGCTCTCCCAAAAGAAAGGTATTGTTAAGTATATAACGTCTCATTACAGAATCATACGAGTGTAAGAAATAATATTATAATAATACGCTTGTTAGAAAATAATGGTAAAATAAAACATGTATATATTTCAAGTAAAACTATATTAATGTAAACAAATTTGGACAAAAAAAAACTAAAAATATTAATAATTTAAAATACAGAATATAACCAATAGCTGAACAAAAGTTACTCTCAAAGGGTGATATAGTCCTATTTCGATAGAGCTAGGAGAAGAAATGTTCCGATTTCCATTACAAAATTGTAACGAAATTTCTTCATAATTGCGACCTGTACTTTGCGTACAAGGTTTACATGGGCAACCAGCCAGACGGAGGAACTTACAAACATCCGCCCAAACGCATGATTCCTCCCCATTATGATGGTGTAAATCCCAATTTACACGAAGCAAATTTTTAAGCTAAGCTGATTACTTTTTAAACAACAGGATGATGGGAAGATAATGAGTATGTACTTGTCTTATGTCGTTATACCAGCAATTCGATTTAAGCAATAAGTATTGTGCTGTGTGAAAACCGAAGAAATTTCTATTGAAAAAATTGTATCAATCTGTTTAATAAAAATGACTTCGTGTACATTGGGTCTAAGGTATAAATACTACAGCAGTATACACATTACAACAACAAGCAAAGCAAGAGCAAAAATGTTGAAAATTGTTATCGTTCAAAATATACTACATACATTTCTCATTTGTGGTTATCTTACATTCGTGTTTTAGAAACGTTTTATTTTGAAAATAATTAGGTCTCTCGGGAGCTATTGCAGATATCGTAATTAAATTTCACATGGTAGGGACTGATATATGGCTTTAAAATATATTGCTTATATATGCAAAATAAATATGAGGGAAATCGGTCAAAAATTCTAACCGATATATTACAAAAATTGGACCTGGATTCAGCAAAAATTTTGAAATTTTAAATTTCTCGAAAACTCGAAAACTATAAAAGATAAATAGCATACGCAATTATGGATTTTAAAGGCCTAAACAAGAATTTTCAGAAAATATAAAAATATTGGAATTTGGATGAAAACCCAAAAACAAAAATACGTTTAAACGTAAAAAGAAATCCCTCCCTGAAGGGTTTGTGGGGGTACATCACAAAAAGTTAAACACTAATACTCCTTTGCTACTCTCATGTCAAATTCTATCTGGATCAGACCAGCGGTTTAGAAATGCGACATTTATTTCCAAAAAAATCGATTCTTGCACGCTATATATGAAAAAAAAACTTTTTTTTTAAAAAGAGGGCCAGGTTTATGGAGCTGCTGAAGAGTAAATATAAGCTTTTTGTATAAATATTTGGTATATGAAAATTAATTAATTTTATAAATGTTTCGGCTGTTAATTACTTTAAGAACTTTATTGAAGAGAAATATAAAATTTTAATTTATGAAAAATTTTAACAGTTAAAGATATCATAAGAAAATTAAAAACTAAATATTTGCAATTTTTTATTTTCACATATCGAAATTCCTAAAACAGGAGTGTTGCAAAATTTTAATTTTTTTTTATAAAAATGCCCACTGTAACGTTATTTACCGTTTCATAGTAAAAAAAACTTTCTGTGTATTTGAGTAGCAAATAGGGCTATACAAATATGAAACTTTTTGGAGGATCGGTGCTAAGCGTCTGGTGAGGTTGAGTCAAATTTTATTTTACGCGCTAATGCATTAAGTTCTCTTTCCTGATTATTTAAAAATTATATATAGTCCCGAAGAATTTTTTTATAAAAGAAAAAATATAGGGACATTTTCGGGAAAATATGTAAAAAAAATATGCACTTTTTTACATGGTTCAACTTTGGATGCGTGTAACTTTTAATACAAAAGCGATAACAGCTTGCAACTTTTTTTTAATTCTATCTAGAATTTTATCACAAATACAGCTAATATTTTAGAAAAAACTCCATTGACCTGCCATATTTAAAAACCCAAAAAGATCGAGTAAAATTAAAAAAAGATAAAAGATAAATATAAATAGTGATCCATATAGCCCTTTTTCTATTTGTTGACAGTTTAACAATTAATCTTGGAAAAATTCATACCGCATCAAAATCTTTAAATTATTCAGCTGTATTACGAATCAGCATTTTGTAAGAAATGTTCTGGGCTTATGTGCAGTAAAAAGTGTAATTTGCTAGATACCGGTAGCAATGCTAAGATGAGTCATAATTCGCAAGATTCTGGTAGCAATTCTCAAGATCGTGATGGAAAATTAAACCTTCCGAATGAACTACCAACAGCGTATTTTTAGAAATAGTCAAAGATTTTTCTTTTTTCGGGCAATAATAAGGATTCCAAGATCCATTATATTTTCAGTGTTTTATTTAAAATTAAAAATATAAGATTGTCATTTTGTTTTGCACACGGATATTCACTCGTTGTGAAGGTGTTAAATTGTAGAAAAGCTTTAAATAAAATGTAGCTATCTTAAGTCTTTTGTTTTATGGCTAAACAATGTTGGAAAAATTGTATAATTTTGTTAAACCAAATTCCATTCACTCTTCTCGCTTGAAATCGATAAAAATTTATTTTCTAGTAATATGATTTTCTGAGTGTACAACATTATTATAAACTTCTGTGAAACATAAAAACACACACTAAAAAAATTTCACTTTCTCAGTCATTTAATAAAGTTTAAAAAAATAAATACTGATGTAAAAACCTTTTAAATTGCATTGATTGTTATAACTACGTATACTCGTAAAATAACAACAATAAAAAAAGAAGCAGTGACAGCATTAAATCCAAAGAAAAGCAAAACTTTAAGTATAAAATAAGCGGACTACAATTTTACTTATGAATTTTTAAAAACTCTGTTTTGTAAAGGAATGTTGTTTTACTGCTAAGATTTTTTGCCGCCTTAAAGATTTTTTATTTTTTAATGCTGATTTTTTATGTTGCTGCATTTGCTGGCTGTTGCAGTAACGAGATATAAACAAGTGTAACTTGTAACACTTATTTACTTTGTTGTTTTTTGTTTTTGGTTCATTTGTAAGATTCAAAATATTTGAGTAATTGTTTTATGTTGTTATATTCTATTTACCTTTTTTAAAAATTAATTGTATTATAGTGCACAACCCAGATTTCTATTTTTAAAATTATTAAAATTTAGTTGACTTAAAATGCATGCAAAATACTCGTTTACTAAAGAAAAATTAATTTTATATAACTGCTGATTTTCTATTTACTTACTTAAACGTAATCTTTACTTATAAGGGCTTCTTAAGGTAAGGTCACACTTGACAAATATATGCCGAAAAAGACGTAACCACTAAATAACATATATTTGGACTCATTTATTTATTTAAAAAATATTCTTATTTATGCCAAATCAAAACAAATATTATTTTTAATTTATTTGATGCTGTTTGATCTTGCAAAACTCTTGTAAGAGTAAACAACGTCAAACTAATTTGTGCTAAAACAAGGGGTTACTGTTTTTCTAGTAAATATTTGCCAAATGTGACCGCACCTTTACGGACATACTTTAAATCAATTATTTAAATAATTACTTGTAACTAGTTTTAGTAATATTAAAGTAATAACATATTCATAAGCAATTGTAGTAAGAAGTTTTTTTTTAATTCTAAATAGAAACAAATCCGATTTATTGCAATAAAGCTGGTTCCAAAAACTACTGTAAATGATGTTATAAAACCATACAAGCAAAACTTAAGCACAGATAGATTGCAAACAAAAAGAAGACTCAAATTTTATTTAAAGAAATCTGAAACTTAGTCCCAATTTACACGTAGCAATTCTGTAAGCTTAGCTGATTACCTTTTAGACATCGGAGTGAGGGGAAGATAAGACGAGTACACACTAGATTGTGCTAGCAATTCTGGCACTTGATACATACAAATGAGAGAGTAATACATATGTGTATACAAATGTGTGTCTACTCTCAGTCAAATAAAAATACGAGTGACTTAAGCAATTGTATTGTGCTGTGTAAACACCGAGGAAATCTTACGGAAATAATTTCATCAATTTTCTCAATAGGAATTGCGTCGCGTAATTTAGGACAAAGACAAGACTATATTCAAGCAAAATCAAGGTCTCTTCATTTATTAAATCAAGGCTGTTTTGATACCATTAAAAAAAATATTTAATTAGTTACATATTTTCCACAAAAGAAATTTAAATTTTCGTCTATTCATGTTAGCTACCTAAAGACAAATTTAATATGTATGACTTTGGTATTTTAATATTAAATTACTCCTTAGAGTAATATCGAAATGTGTCTGTTAAGATCGGCTTTAAATTTTTCACCACAGTCTTCAGACTGTTGTTTGGTTACAGTTTTATTTTATATTTCCATGTTTGTTTTAGTAGTTTTAAAGAAAAAAAATATAACATCACAAACCACTTTGTTTCTTTTATCTACCAAACAAGATACAATTGACTCATAGTTAAAGTAAAAGACACTTGAATGGGGAGAACACTGTTACAACACTCGTTGCCAACCGCTTCGTTGTTAGTTAAATGTGGAATTATGTCATTATAAATACTAGTATATGTATTTAGTGGTGGCAAAGACCATGATGTTTATCGAATACGATGGAAACTTGTCTTTTTGTAAATTGTCTAACTGTGTCAGTTTAAAGTCAATAATTAATTGATTAAATGTCTGTAAAAAGTTTGTTTTTTTTTTGTCTGTTCAATATTTGAAGGCATGATTTGTGAAACAAAGAGAAAAAAGAACGAAAAGAAAACAAAACTGTTGTAAATTAAATTAAACCAGTTAAATAACTACGTTTCTGTTTCTTCGGTCGCTAATCAAAAAAACAAAAACAATTTAAGAAGTAAGAAATTCCGTTAATAGAGGTAAGGGAAATGAAAATTTTTAAACATGATTGTAACATGCACAACTGTTACAATTTTGATGCTTCAATAGCATCGATATTCTTTACTTTTAAAAATCGTGACCATTAATTTCAAAAGCGTTCAGTTTTGTTGTACATATTTGTTAAATTTAACAAATTATTATTGTAACGTAAGCAACATGTACGCATGCGCAGTAAACTACGCATGAAATAATTGTTTTTAATTTAAAATTGTAAAGTAACGATTTGCTGGTTTTTAAATTACAACTACAAACATTTATTTATTTTACAAGTTTTATTTTTGTTTTTTTTATGGCATTCAAGCATAAACATTTTGCTAGTGGTTTTAAGTATTCAATGCATTTCAATACCTTGTAAGTTCGTATTAAATTAATCAATAGTTTTTATTTTTTCTACATTTTGTTTGTTAAACTCTTCTTAGTTAATGTTGCATTCAGTAATGCTAGTTGTAAAAGTTAATAGACCGCAATTGTTGTCAATTGTTTTTTTTTATTTTTTTTTTTCTATTTCAGACAATATTTTTTAAATATGTACTGTAAATAGGAAATCTTTAATTTAATCAAGCCTAACTTTAGTATATAATTTTCTAAAACAATAGTTTTAACAGTTGGACGATTTTGTGGCCTGTTTTATAATAATTTGTTACGGAAATTTTACTATTGTTAGTGGACCTAGCCTAGTTTTATTTTAATAAAACCATTTCAGCATATTGTGACCCATATCAAAATATTTAATATTTTTCGGAAAAAATATACCAATATATAAATTATGTGTTTGTTGGATTTGGATTTGAAATAAAATAATATTAATGAATATTTGGTGTCAAAATATCCCAATTTTTTAAGAAACACTTAAAAGAATTTTATAAGCCTTTATTTAGATTGGATTTGTAATGGGTTTTTTAAAAGATAAAGCGAAAATTACACTGATCGTTCAAATTAAATTTAAATATCTATATATATTTATTTAAAGTATTGGCCATATATGACCTTTTCTCATCTTTCTGGCAACATATGAACTGTTCATCTTTTGAGGCCAAGAACGAATCAAGCCAATTTCGGTTACCCTGATCTGAAGTAAAGTAGGGCGTGAAAGTGCTGCAGCAATCGAACCAAATAGTAGTCGGACGGGGCAAGGTTTAGTCTATAAGGCGAGTGAAGCAAAACTTCACAAGCACTTCTTTCTAAATAGGTTTTAACAGGTATTGCAACATATGGCCGAGCGTTATCATCATTGCGTTGTGTTTTAGGTTCATTGCTCGGTTTAAAGCAGCCGCTTTAAATCAGTTGCATTCGGTACCGGTTTACTGTTATTTCCAAATTTCAGCAGCTTATAGTCCAATTTATGCTCTTCAAACGTTATTGGCTGGCCTGAGCAATTTTTATCTTCCGTGTCAAAATTACCACTTATGAACCACGCAGATCATATCTCGCACGTTGAAACCAATATAAAACTTTCATTGCTAGTTTCAGTGTCCTTTATTGACACTTTTTTTAAGTGAAAGAAGTAAAGCAAAACGTATGGCCCAAAATTCGACATATTCGAAGCAGAATAAAACCTTGTTTTTTACTCTATAATGTTTAATAACTAAGTGAGAGCAAATGCTACTAAAGACAAAAACCAATACACCATCTATTGTGAATCCCGCATTTTTATGTTATACATCCAATGCATTTGGTATAAATCCAAATAGATTGGCAGGATTGTGCTGGAACAATATTTGTCAACTGATAGAATGTTAGACTAGTGGGAACGAGGGAATATGCAGCTTGGGTGAGCACAGTTCTCTTCGGTAGCTTTTTTTTACAATAACTTTCCACCTATATGATCAGAGCTGGACTCACAGAAGCGATTGATCCATGAAATCCACTGTATTGTTGTGTCCTGACGGACTAGTATTGATATGAAATCAGAACATTCTCTTAATTAAGATCCCTTTAGTAATTAAATTTAAAAATTTTGATTGTATTTCACTTTAATTGTTTTGATTCATTACTTTATAGATCTTAGGACCCGATTACCGTTCACAACACTAAGTATTTTGATGGTGTATGTTATAAACTGCGATTACAATTCACACTTATCACTTATCGGCTTAATCTTAAATAAATGCATGTTGTGTTGTCGTCGAGGCAACACAACGTTTTAGTGTTGTGAACGATAATCGGGGACTTAAATAATCTTAATGTCAATTATTACCTTAGTGTACCTAAGTAGTGTTGAATGCCACTACAGATCATATATCGTTGGGTCAAGTTACATTACACTGTCCCCTATTCTCCACGAGAAAACAAGTGCAATTCTTTGAAGTATGTATTTATTAAACTCTTTGGTTATTATAATTGTTGTTAACAAATTGAATTTATTTCATATTTTTAATAATATTTAGTTTTGCAGTCTAACTTTACTGTATTGCACAATTTTAACACCAGCTATAAAAGGATTAACAATGTCCTATAAAATTGCATCGGTAATAGGAATAACTGTTATAATTTGCGCTATAATCGTAAACAATTTTAATGAGATTTGTGTGTATTTAAGTTATTTTAGGAAGTAGTTTTTATATGGAAACAACTATGCGTCTATCGTTATAAGTCGATATTTATCTATTTGTTTAAGGTATGATCACACATGACAAATATTTACACAAAAAAACGTAACCACTTGTTTTAGCACAATTTTGTTAACCGTTGTTTACTCTTACAAGAGTTTTGCAAGATCCAACTGCATCAAATAAAATAAGACTAAATATGTGTTGTGTCCTGTCCTAAATAAACGAAGTTTTTTTTAAATAAATAAACAAGTTCAAATGTAATTTATTTAGTGGTTACGTCTTCTTTGGCAAATATTTGCCAAGTGTGACCGTACCTTTAGAATCATAACCTGATAACAATTTTTATAAAAGATTTATGCGTTTGATTTTCTGTAGTGGACTTTATGAACCGTTTCAAACAAAATACGGTTCTGGGATTTCTCTTTACATGAAACTTATTTTTGCCTACTACAGTATCCATACTATATTCCTATAGGTATTTTTTGTACAATAAAGCTATAATCAGGTAGACATTTGTATGATTAATATATAGTATACATATATAAAAAGAGGGTTTAAATCTGAAATCTGCAAGTTACTCATAGAACTTGTATTTTCTTATCTGTATATAAATAGCAATGTGCTGTTATAATTTCTTTATTTCAGTTTTTTTTTAGCGGTGATATGTTGTCATCATATCAAATAAATAACAATAAAAAAAACTTTGATGCATACTAGTACAACAACTATTACTAACATTAAACCACTTTAGAAACGTCATCATCGTATCTAACATAATAATTATCTGGGTAATAATTTATTTTCTATTTTATGTATTTTGTTTATTCATTTTCAACAAGTGACACACTTCTGCCGATCAAGTTAGTTAGATAGACGTCTGCAAAACAAAACACTTAAGTGGCGAGTATGAATGGTATGGAACACAAAACAAACAAACACACAATCTAGTGTGAAGTTTGTTTAACATTTTATATAACAGTGTTTTGTTAATTGTTTTTAATAAAATTTGTTGGGGAAATAGTTAAAGAAAACAAATGTGATGAGATGATGAACTTTCTTTTGCAACAATTTTAATTATGATGTATTAATATAGTTTTTTAGTTATATGTGCTTTTCATATACACAAACATTTAAACAGTTTATCACTAATAACTGATTATGTAAGTTTGGTCAAAACGTTTGAATATACAAAAAATGCTCTATAAAAATGTTTATATTATTATTTTTATACATATTTTATATTACACAAATAAATTTGTTTATTGTGGTCATGTTACTTTTTACAATTTATAATAAAAACAAATTATGTTAAATCATGTTATTGTTGAAATTCATTTTAATAGACTTTAAAATATTTAAAATTACCTAAATTTATTATTAACATTTTATTTTTAGAGTTGAACAAACTGTAATTGATAAAAATGTATGACTGTGAAGAATTTTAGTTACACTACATTGTTGAGCCAATTTTTAAATTGTGTTTTTTTTCAAGTTTACATTCAAATTTGTGAAATTAATTGAATATAAGAAGAAGTAGATAAAATATTTAAAATTTAAAAGATTAAAAGATAGATGGGCAATTAGTTTTTGGCAATTAAACTTGATACTTGTGTTGTCACTGGAAAATATTTCATTCTAACAAATGTTTGTTTACAACCTACAAATTAGATATTTACAACCAACACCCAACATAACAATGGTAACAGAGCCTTTAATTGACGAAAGATACAGCCACACTCGGCAAATATTTGTCGAAAATAACCACTAAATAACATACTCGTAGGTATATTTGAACTCGTTTATTTGTTTAGAAAAACTTCTCTTATTTAGGACAAAAATACAACTGATAGTTAGTTTTATTTTATTTGATGTTGTTTGATCTTGCAAAACTATTGTAAGAGTAAACAACTTCAAACTAATTTGTGCTAAAACAAGCTTTTTTGAGTAAATATTTTCCATGTGTGACCATACCTTAAGAATAGCTTTCTGAATCGTTGAAAATATATCAGCATGATTATAATTGGTATAACTATAAAAAAAATTATAATAAATGCATGAGCTGTAACAATTACATTATAAATTTGGTCATCTCCAATTAATGCTCCAGGATGTCCTAGTTCAGCTCGAATTAATATACTTAATGAAGTTCCAATTATTCCAGATCAAGCCCCAAAAATAAAGTATAAAGTTTGATGCATGTACAAATCGCAAATTTTAAAATTGCTTGTGCTATCGATTTTAATTTGATCTACTGAAGGCAGAGAACCGCCCCGAACTAATTACATTTTTAAGTTATAACACTTTATAAGTAAGAATATAAGAGTCCTACTTTCATATGTCACGAGTACATTTTTACAGGACTTAATGAAAGCAAACTCTTAGCAAAAATATTTGCTAATCTGTAAACATTTTTGGTAAGGGAGAAGAGTTATATTTTCAATATTTTTCAATTTCATTAAAATCATTTTAATGGTATTCAATTATTTACTGCTTCTAAGTAAGACTTCCTAGTAATCGAATACTGGAGCAGTTAGGTCCCATTTTAGCTTCCTAAAATCTCAAAAAAATTACATTAGTTCTCAAATGAGTGCCCCGATAGACTAGGCGATGGAGTGCCGGACTATCAGTCAAAGGGTTGCGGGTTCGATTCCCGCCAAAGACTCTGGGTGTTTTGTGCAGATAAGCCAAAAGCTTCGCAGTTTGTTTGTTAATTATTTAAAAAAAATTTGTTTTGAAAAATAATTACTATAACTGCCGTTTTAAATTGAAAGTTTTCTGTCTTTAAAAAGTGACTTGTTACGACAGTTTTGAATCTTTAGAAAAGTATCTTGTTAAGAAAGTTTTCTGTCTTAAAAAAATTGTCTTGTTAAGATATAGTATAACCTCAAATATGAAAATTACGATAAATTATGCTCTATCACGAATGCCGTAATTCAGCTAATTAAGGACAGTAGTACTCTATATTTAAACTATTTCAGAAGGCATTTGGCTACAGAAAAGGTGGCCCGTAAAAAAAGCTATTACAACAGTTCGTGAAGATTGTGCGGGAGTCGAAAAACATCTGCATAAATCAGCAAATGAGATTCGGATTGTAGACTTTAGCCAAATTGAGGCAAAACCGCCTGTAAATACAGTAACACGTCGATTGCGAGAAGTTGGACTATTTCAAAAAATTTCACAAAAGAAGCCTTTATTGGAGGTAACCGAAAGAAGAGACTCGAATGCGCAAAGAAGTACCTCCATTGGACGAATGTAAAATGAAAAAGTGTATTATATTCGAACGAAACAAAAAAAATATGTTCGTCGTCCAAAGTTGAAAGAAATAATCCAAAGTACACCCGCGCCACTTTGGAGCATGGAGGAGTTTCTATAATGCTTTGGGTGCTTTGGTGTTTGGTCGTCACGTGGTGTTGGGCCGCTGCAAAAAATCAAGGGGAATATGGATAAGTTTCAGTACGCCAGAATTCTAAGCGATACAATGATGCCCTATCACGTTGGCTGTCACGTCGCACGTTTTCATGCGACACCCATATATTACCCTGAGGCTACGTCGCACATTTTCATACATTTTAATATGAAATTTTACATGAAATTTGGATTCCCTGGGTTTTTTGTGTCGCACATTTTCGTGCGACGTGGCCCCACAACATGTTTTATGTTCTCCAAGGCCATATCGCACGAAATGTGCGACACAAAAAACCCGTTGTAACTGCAAAATTAGGGAAGAAAATAAAGTCGCGAGTAGTCAAAACTTATTTTTAGGCACTAAGAAACGAAAAAAAAAAACAAAAAAAAGTTGTTGGCTTCAAATGACCAAAATTGTGAAATCACATTGCTACTGAACGATCAAAATTCTAAAAAGGGTTTGGCAGCCAACGTGCTATGATGATGAGAACATGCCAGTAATATGGATATCACGTCAAGCAATGGTTTCTTAACAACTCGGTTACAGTTCTTGACTGAGCTTCATGCAGTCCTGATTTTAATGATCTTTTTGCCGAAAAAAAAGATAGCTTGGAAAGCCTTTTCAAGTAGTGTATGTAATAAATTTGGTGACCTTAATGACTCAAACATGTCAAGATGTTATTGATAACAAGGGGTTTGCAACAAAATAGTAAATAATAATTAATTTGACACAATATGCAGTTATTTTCTAGGAGTTAGAGTTTAATTTACTAAACTATGACAAATTTGGAGAATATCATAAAATATTTCATATCAAGCACATGTTAGTAGTTAGTGTCCTTAATAAGTTGGACGTATGTAATAGCTGTGAGTTTGTACATAATAAAATATATAAATTTTCAAAATTTTCCTCGAATTTCTCAAAAAAAAAGTAAACCTGATCATACCTACAAAAATCAAAGTTAGCCTACCACCCTACTAAACTAAACAAATCTTACCAAATTTGACAGAAAAAGCCTAAAACCAAATAACTTAGTACATGATATATAGAGAGAGCTGATTGACATTTAATTTCTTATTAGTGAAATTTAAATATGGACAGATAATTTAATTTTGGTGTATTATTCTCACCAAGTAAGTTTCTCAAGAACAGAAATCACTATTTGAAAGGAGAATCGTCACATAATTTACCGCATATAAGGATCACTAGCGTTTGTGTTGTAAAACGAAATCACTCTACTTAAGAGGATCAACGACTCAGTGTTTAAAAATATACATATTTACAAAACGTTTGAGCAGTTAACACTACACATTTTATAATATAGTGTATACGAAAACAAAATTTTACTTTCACTAGTAAAATTAGAAAGAAAAACACTTTTTAAATTTGTGTGTCTGTTTTTTATTTTTATATTTTGTATGTTAGTTATTGATGTGTATGCTTAAATCTGAACTATAATTAAATATATTTTGCACGTAAATGACCGAAGTCAAAGTAATTTGTTTCAATAGAAAATTTGTTATGGCTGGCAAGAAAAAACTGAATATGAATACTCATACACAACTGAAATATGAAAAAAAAACACAAATATGTACTTAAAAAACGTGAATGACTTGAGATGAAATATTTGTTTAATGTTTATTAATATATACTATTATACATTAATATGCACGTATAAATAAAAGTATGTAATATATTTACAAAAAACTTAGATACCATTACTTGACAGGTTGTTTATAAACTTAGCTTATTTTATTCTAATAAGCGAAATCGTAAAACTAAATAATATTAAAAAGTCTAATAACCCAGTATAAATTAATTTATAACGCGTTGGCTATGAATTCCATATGAAATTATAAAGTAACATAAAACATTGTTCTTATAAATTAGGACGACTCTACGGAATCTTAGAAAACTAAATCAGAACACTTTCGTTTATTCAGTCCTTTGTTTTATATGTTTTAGCAATGTCACCTCTTCAACTATGAAAATAATGTGTGCACTCTTTAGTAAAGTTTTGGTCCTGTTAGTATTCAAAGGCTGCAGATATCAGTTTGACCCCAGATTCAAACAATTACACAAAAGAAAACATATTGTCAAAGGAAACTTAAAGAGGAGTGGTAATCGAAATGCTGTTCAACAGTTGTTGGGATCCATCAAAAAAAAAACACAGATTTTTATAAAACAAAATTAATTTTAGTTTCTTCTTTTAACTTTTCTTGAATATTAATAAATGTTATAACAATTCAAACGCATTTTTGGTTACATAAATATTAAAACATTTATGTCAACGGATTTTATGTGAACATTAGATATAAAGAAATCCATATGTAGTATATTAGAAATGTCTTTGTAAGTTTGTTTGTTTGTTTATTCCGCAATCACTCCTAAATGGCTGAACCGATTTTAATGAAATTCGGAACGTAGATAGTTCTATGCTTGGAAACGTCAATATGCTTTGTTTTCTCAAGACTAAGACCAGAAAGGGACAAAATGGACGTAAAATATTTAATATATTTATTTGTTGTAAAATTTGTATTTTTGCTCTATGCAATCAGTAACATATTTACTAGCAAAGTATTTTTTCGATTGTCTAACTTCAAGGGTTATTAAGTGCTCAAGCTTTTAAGTATAGATTTATTTAAGGGATCAAAGTTTAATAGTCTGTTACATGGGTTACATGGAAATTCAAGAAAAATAGAGAAAATACTTAATACTTTTGGTGCTTTTTTTGCTACCTTTGATATTAAATTCTTTAAAAGAGATATAATTTGATATTTAGCTGTTTACATTAGAGAATCCCGTATATTAACTTTAATACAGAAATACCAATTGACAATGCATATTCGTAAACTCAATACAAAACCAATTTGAAACAAATATTTAAGTACAGATTTCAGAGATGCTATTGTTAAAAATTTTCTTTTGAGCAAATAAAAAAACCTTTTATGGACTAATTGTACTCAAATAATGATCTGTAAAATTTGGTAAGCCCTAAAAATATAAATTTTTTCTTATGTTGGTCATATTTGTGTAAGGGATAGTCTTACAGTAAATACATACAACACCTGTTAATCGAGACATCTTTTAATTTAATCTTAAATATCGATTTCTTTATTAGCACAAAGTTTTCAGCAACATCCTAAATCTTACAAATTATGATCAAAAGACGTAAGAAGTTCGAATTGAACTATTTTAACTATTATAATTTCAAATGTAAGTTTGCAATTGTCAATGTCAAATACGGAAAAATTCAAAATTTAAAATGATCAGCGGTCTGGAATAAAAGATAAAAATATCCCCGGGCAAAGCCGGATTCAGCTAGTGAATACATAAATTTTATAGTGCACCCCGCATAAATTAATTACTTTTAAGCATACAGTTATAAAAAGGGTAATGACTTTAATGATTATTATAATTAGGCAATAATGATTTATTTCTTTGAGGTCGTGCTTCATTTTAAATTCAATGTGCAATTTCAAATGTACATTTTTTGGGTACATTTCGGTTATCGAATGATCAGAGCCTGTTAATTTTATTACAATATTGTTTGTTTACTTTTTCTTATATAAATGCTGTAATTACTTGTGAAAATATAAAACAAAACTAAATTTTTTATTGAAAAATTACATGAAATACGCAATGTTTATAGACAAAAGTTAATTGTTAACTATGATTTACTACTATTATTTAAGTAAGCGACTTTTAAAACTAGCTAAATGCTTAGAAAATTAAAAGTAAAAACTTACTATTAAAGTAAATAAATCAAGATAATTAAAACGACTGAATTAAGAAAACATATCTAATTAAAATGAATATTAAAAAGGAAATGAAAGATGGTAATAGTGAAGACTTTAATATCAAATATTTTACAAATTGTGTACAAATATGTTTGAATTGGCTGTTTGGAAACCGATCAATACTAACTTTAAACTAACTGAGAATTATAACCCATGCATACACTGTAATTATTATTACAGTAAAAAATATATATTAACAGGTTTAAATTTCTACCGTTTCGGTAAATACATATGTGAGTTAGTCTGTGTCAATTTAGACTAATAACTCCAAATAAATGCGGAGACAAAAATATTAAAAATTACTTTTTTTATGAAAAAATTAAGAAAAATTGTGAAGATACAAAAGTTCCATAATTTGTCTTGCTGAAATTATGATTAAAATCTAACCCAAATAAATTATGGTATTTTCAGCTCAAGAAGTCAAGCGCCGCGAGAAATTCTTCCCAACGTTTATTTCTGAAATTAAAAAAGGTGATAATTTATCAGTTAAAAATGGTAACATGAGCAATTATGAATCATCACAAAAATCGTTTACATTTTTTACACATACTTCCCCAGCTTTATTAATAAACATTTTTATTTAAATTTTGCAACTAAAATGCGTGCATCAATACAAATCGCTGCGAAATAAGTCTGCTGAAAAAATCCTCTTATAATAACAAAAAATGTTGATGATTGTAGCATAACATAATTGTTTACTAAATATTTCCTTACAATAAAGAAACAATTTCAGAGGCAATCTCACTGTTTTCGCTTACTATAAAAATCATTAAACAAAACTAATAGAATAACTGATATTGACTAATATATTTTACAAAAATTTTAGCAAATGTAATTTTCAAAATATAAAAGTACCATTAAAAACAAAAGCCACTGAATTAAATACGACAACACTTCAAAAACAAGTTGCTCATGATACCTCCTCTACCCTAAATATTCCTAAAGGTGTAAAAGTAGTACTAGCAAAGCAAATCTTAATTTTAAAATGTATGACTCATCTGCAACCAAAACTCATACTTAAATAATTTAAATAGAAAAAAAAAATTATGCAATTTTGTAAATTAACTTAATAATTAGTTTTAATTATTGCATTTTCCATATGCAATAGCCTCATATGTCTTGTAAAACAAACGTTTTTAAATAACTTTGCACAAATTGCAATTCGAAACGGAAATAATATGAGTGTTTTACGTAGTACTGCTATTCTTAATCTATTCTGCACTTTAAGATATAGCGTAAATATTAGGGGTATTAACATTAAGTAATTAAAAGAGGAAATTAGTAATTAAGAAGAAAATAACGTAATTTAAAGAAAATCATGTATTATACAATTTTGTTAATGGGACAAACAAATAAAATAATTTCTTAATTCATAAAATAGATGAAATGTTTTATATGCTAGATATTAGATGACAGCTAACGATTTTTGAAAAGTACTTACCACATAATGACTTTATTCCACTGTCATCTGATAAATGGGAGTAAGGACCTATTTTTGTGTTACAAATCGAAAATATAGTTATACACAAGATTTTCTAAAAGAAAAAATTGTTATACACTTTTTTTTTATATAAAATAATGGTTTATTGAAGATTTTGTATTGAAAATACTGTTAAACTGAAAATTATAGAAAATACTGTTATACTGAAGATTATAGAACACACTGTTATACTAAAGATTTTATATAGAAAATACTATTATAAACAAGATTTTTTATAGAAAATACTGTTATATATAAGATTTTATATAAAAAAAACTGTAATGCACAAGATTTTCTATAGAAAATTCTATTATACACAAGATTTTTTATAGAAAATACTTATACTGAAGATTTTCTAAAGCAAATACTTAGCTATAGCAGACAATCTTTCTGAGTCTGAAAGAATTTTGAACGTACATTGAAAACTAATTAAAAGCAACAACTGAGACGCGGTACTCGCTCGGTACTTTTGAATATGAAATAGTGCCAACATTTCCATCCTTATTTATTTTAATTCCCTTCAAACTCTTCAATTTATTTTTGAATGTACCTAATACTATTATTCTTCTAATTTACTACATTTGAACAATGTTTTGTATTGTTAAATGTTGTTAAACATTGTATGCATTTTAGTTGTTAATAAAAATAAAATTTAAAGAACTTACTTGATTGTGTTTCTGTTTGAAGTGTGTTTTTTCTACTAGTTTAAACAAAAAATAAAACACAATTTTAACTTTAACGTCTGCTTGAAGATTTATGTTTCAGATTTAAATTTCAGAATAATCTGTTTTTTCTTATTGTTGACAGCTTCTAATCTTAAGAATGATAGAAGAGGAAATTAAGTAAGACCCCGGCAAAAATTAAATTTTATTATGCATTTAAAATTTAAATAAAATGAGTCTGTTAGTTGCTCAACATAAAGTATTAAGGAGTAATAAAAATGAATTATTACCACAATTTTTAAACCAGTATTGGATAATAAAAATTATATATATTGTTTTGAAGAAAACATCATGTTTTTTTTATTTAGCTTTATAATTATACTAAATGACTATATTTCTTAAATACAAGTATTTTTTATCTAACTGTTATTTTAAACCAAATGAAGACTATTAAAACTAGAGACGTCTACTTAAAAATCATTAGTAATGATATTTTTGTATATTCATTAAACATTTGCAACATTTCACAATGTTAGCCCTTTGTTCATTGATTTTAACTAACCCAATAAATGCGAGCCACAGTATAACCGATCATACATTAACAAGTTTAATAGCTATGTATGCATGATTTAAGTATAGTCTATGAAATGCTATTACACATACCGTCATCACTGTTATCAATCATATTATGTGGTCTGTATTGTTGGCAGTTAGTTGAAACCAGTCAGTTTCAAATGCCACAATCTATTTATTATTTACGACTACTGGCTGAAATAGCAAAATATAACTGACATAATTTGTAGTTTCGTCTCTTTACTTTTCTTATAATAATTGCTTTTGTTAACAATTTTTTTTGTTTTTTTGTATAAACTAGGTCAAGAATTTGTTGTGGGGAAACAGCTAAAATAAAGCCTCCCAAAAACTGGTAGCTAAGAAAGACACAAACAATTCTGTTTGGTGTGCAAAAAATAAAATTAAATTGGGTTCACATGAATTTGTATAAGTAGGTACTAATAGATTTTAAAGAAACCTAAATATAAAGTACATATGTACGTATATTCTTAAATCTTTAGATATTCAACTCACTAACGATTACACTATAAAAAATTAAAAAAATTTAAATTTATACAAAAAAACGCTAGATTACCTAGAAGAATAACCAACTCCTTTGATACCCTCAAACAATTTTTCAGTATTTTATGTAAAAAGTCTAATTATAACAGTATTTTCTATAGAAACTTTCGTGTATAACAGTTTTTTCTACAGAAAAGTTTTTGTATAACAGTATTTTTATAATCAATTTGCTACAAACGACTATGAACACAATTTACAATTTGAGTTGAAAAGAGAGCTATTTGAAAATCAAATTTAATTTTCTCTTTTCTATTATAAACGCAAAAATGTTTTAATTTGTAATAAGTTAAAGGGTTTATTAAACTGAAAATAATTTTGTTAAGGTGGTTTTAGACGGTATGTATTTTGCAGTGTACTCGTACTTGTCAGTTATACGATACATACATATGTAATTGTGTATGTCTGTAAAAATTGGCAATTTACAGGCATTTTATATTTTTGCTTTCACACGTCGGTTTTTAGTTTCATGTAACAAAATCTACAATAAAAGACAACAGCTATTTTTGTTATGAGTATTTTTGCGGGAGTTTTGTGTTCTTGCAAATATAGTTTGAAAAAATAGATTAAAAAAATTAAATAATTGCATTTTGTAGCATTATTGCAGTAATAGCTTCTATAAAATATAAAGATAAAAAAATGAGGCAAATTTTAAAGAGAAAATGTACTATATGAAGCTAAAAATTGTTGTATTAAAATTAAATAAACAATTGGCTTGCAAAACAGTTGGTTGCAGCTGCTTTATCAGATGAAATAGAACATGCTCTATTTGAAAATTTTATACTGTAAATGCAGGCTGACATTTGCAGAAGCGTTTTTCGCTTTTACACGACGTGTAAGCATTTTGCAGTGGAAAATTTGACAAGCACACTGCAAAATACATACCGTCTAAAACTACCTTTAGTTACTGTTAATCGATCAGTTCTGTAAATTCTGTTTCATACCCTTCAGCTTTAGCTGACCAGTTTTTATTCAATTCTCTTTTGAACTTGTCATTTCATTCACACACATCAATTGAATTTTTGTACCTTTTCATGCAAATCAACATGCATGAATGAAAAAAACAAATGCAAATTAACTTGCACAAAGGAAAAAAACAAAAAGAAATAAGAAAATTGACTAGTACCGTCAAGTATTCCTTTCTCACCCAAAAATACTTGCCTTGAAGAAAGTCAGAATTGAACAATGTGAAAGCAGACTAAACATTTAAGAGCAAGTAGGAAATTTTATAAACTAAATTCCTAAGTATAACAAGTTATTACAATTTCAAAGATAATATAAAACCATAATTTCTCACTTTGATTACCATCACATGTAAATCATTCATCAAAATCAATTATCCCCAACATTTTTTTAAAACAACGTACAAAAAAATAAGTGTAAGAAAAGAAATATAATGAATTTTTAACAACAACAACAACAAAAAAGTAAAATTCCGTTAAATTCAAGACGTTTTTTTTAATTTTTGCCAACAGCCTTAACCCAAAAATACAACAAAACAGCAAACAAAAAAGGTATTAGTATGTTATAATGACAGAGATGATGATGCCGATGGCGATGACGACAATGATTATGATGATATGTAATCATCTTTACAACGTAATAGTAATAATATACTATTTATTTATTATAATACATAATATAATCATTATTTTAGTGCATTCAATCATCATCTAATGTCACTTATACATACTCATAAATAAATAAAATACTGACAGCTCCACGTAGCCACTATTCACACATATTTTACATTTTGCTATATGTAGCTGTATTATAGCTTGCTATTGTAATTGTGGTTAATGTGGCTGTTGTTATTTATTTCCCATAACAGTTTTCTTAAAAAAAAATAAATTTTTTTATTTTTTGTTTAAATAAAGCATAAAATAAAACAATCCGAATTATATTCTTCATTCATGATTTTTTATTTTTGTTTTTTCTATTTTTTTTTTTGCAGAATGATGGAAATGAGTAATTTTGGTGCAACAAAAAAAATGTCACGCGAAGAAAGACGATATTCCGTGCCACATGGTCCAAATTCACCTCTACCACTAGCGGCCTCCGAAGATTTACATGCATGGTCAATATACAGGTACATACATACATATTCAAGACACAATTTTCTATATAGCAGTACTAATTACTCCGATCAGAGAAAAATGTTATATAGTAAAAGAATGAAAAATGATTTGTCTGATCTTACAAAAATTTTCTGTATAGAAAAAAATTACTTTTTCCTAACAGACAAAATGTTCTCTTCAGAAAAATTTATTTATGGCTGTTTTCATAAACGCTGTATGCAATGCAACATTTCATTGCATAGAGTTCATAATAGCATTTAGAAATATAATTAAACCTTTTTGTTTTAATATTCTCTTTAATAGTCCAATATCTTTATATTTTATGTGATAAAAGTTTTTAAATTATATTCTACATGCTATTATGAACTCTATGCAATGAAATGTTGCATTGCATACTGCGTTTATGAAAACAGCCTATCTGTTTACAGCAGAGGTGGGCAAACACATACTATGATGTTTATATTCAGCCCTATTCTGACTTTCGATTACGTCTCCGCATTCAGTTACGTTACAAATTGGTATTCCAAACAAAAACTGAATCGAAAGAACAAGAAGAAGACAACAATGTTTACAAAACCAATTTGTTACTATGAAATGTGGAATAGAAACAAAGAAATGAGCAAGTGTGTTACTATTTTAATAAACAAAAGTCACAACAAACAATAAAAATAGGAAAATAAAAAAATTGTGCGATTAATAAGGAGAAATAATAAAAATAAAATTACACAAAAGGCTTGTAAATGAATAAGAATAAAAAGGTAATAATTTTTGTTTGCAAAATATTTAAGTGCTAAGACTCCTGTCAAGCCGGTGGTGGTATTTTTAATTTTTGTATTTAAAGGAAAAATGGAATCCATAGCAGTGGCTTTATTGGTGGAAGAGGAGAACAACGTGACTCAGAACACAGAGGTAAGGCTTGAAAAGCTTGAAAAGAAAATACCTGAACTTCCTCCTTGGATCGTTTATAGTAGCCGCAAGCAATATCCTGTTTTGTTGACATTAAACTTGCCAGCTTTTCGTATTGCTCTGATGTCGTTGTTTTTGACCTGGAAAAATAAATAAATGGACTGCTTTCCTGTTTGTAGTCACAGTAATTCTTCCTTCGTTCTACCATTACACATTTGTTTAACCATGTTCTTTGTTGCTGCATATCACCTCTTAATTGGCCGTACAACAAAAATTTATATAAATCACTTTTTGAACACTTTTTAAGTTTATAAAAAGACTAATCGAAAAAAATTCCGTTGCAAAAATATAAGCGTAGAAAAATGTAACTACGATCGTAATACAGAATACCTACAATCGAAAGAAACGTAGCGGAAACGAAACTCTAAATACCAAATTTGCCAAACGGAGAAAATTTCGACTCGAATCGAAAGTCAGAATAGGGGTGATTTATTAACAGAGAAGATCATAAATATTTACTGCCGTATTCATAAAAAATAAAGTAGGTTTGAAGTGTGCTTTTAGAAAAAATTTTCATACAAAATTTTCTTAAAGTACATTTAAAGTCTAGTTTAATTTTTTATGAATAAAGGTATTAAAGAATTGCGTAACGAGACCGTAAAAAATCATCAAATTGCCGATAAAAAAGAACAAATCGTCATTTCGAATTTTAAAAATCGCCAAAAAAAAAAATTGGAAAAATAAAGTCATTATTTCTAACAGTATTTTTAAATTTTTATTTAAACGAAAACATAAAAATTCAAGTTTATATAGTCTCTTGTACAAAACATACCAAAATACATAAATTTTAACTTTTTAAATACGAAATCACAAAAAATATAATGTTAAACACAACTTGTGTAATATTTTTATAATATCTTAGGCTGCTTTCGCACTCTTCAATTCCGACTCGTCAAGGCAAGTATTTTTTGATGAAAAGTGAACACAAGGGGTACAAACTTGATGATACTAGTCAATTTTAATACCCTTCACCTTCATGAGAAGGGTATATATAAGTTTGTCAATCCGTTTGTAATTTCCACAATATAATTTTCCGACCCTATAAAGTATATATATTCTGGATCCTTATAGATAGCGGAGTCTATTAAGCCATGTCCGTCTGTCTGTCTGGATGCTGAAATCAGTTTTCTGAAGTTCCCAGATATCTTCGGGATCCAAATCTTCATACAAAAATCTTCCCGAAATATTGCTCAATTATACATAAATGCCTATAAAATTGGAATATAAACCCAAAATTCAGCAAAAATAAGTTTTATGCAAAAAGAAATCGCAAAACGAATGCTTTAGAGAAGTTTGCTATTTAAAATCAGCAAAATCATTTTAACCCAACCAGAGTTATGGACCAATATGTGATACAACCTCCATAAAAATTTGATATTTTTTGTCTATTTTATTGCAATATTTTGAAATATATTGCAGATAATACCATGAAATTTTGTATACGTTGTTTGTATGATAAAAGAAGAAAGTGTGCGGAAAATAGTAAGAATCGGTCCATGATTTCTCATAGCCCCCATACAAAAATCTTCCCAAAATATTGCTCAATTATATATAAATGCCTATAAAATTGGAATATCAAGACAAAATTCAGCAAAAATAAGTTTTATGCAAAAATAAATCGCAAAACAAAATTTTTTTAGTTCGATCTATGTTTGACCATAGCCCCCATATAAAGTCCACTTCCAAAATTCACTTAAATACGTATAAAACAGATATAAATAATGTTAAACGGCTAAAATTTGACATGAATAATCTTTATAGGCAAATAAATTGTTGTACTAAATTTTATGATGGTCGGCCCAGAATTGAATAATCTTTATAGGCAAATAAATTGTTGTACTAAATTTTATGATGGTCGGCCCAGAATTGGTCATAGCTCCCATACAAGGACCACATCTGAAAAAGACATTTATCCCTATATATATTGTATAAATATCGGTACCGACTCAAAACGTTGCACAGATCATTTACATATATACAAAAATCATCCCACACAATTTTGTAAATTTCGGTCTATTTTTATGTAAATCCCTCTTCCGAAAATCACTTAAATACTCATAAATCTCTTATAAATAAAATTTTACACGGATCATTTACATGCATGCCTAAATTAAACTGCTGGATTTTGAGAATATCGGTCGATATTTGACTATGTCCCCCATATTAGTTCCACTTCCGGAATCCACGTTAATACTAATATATATCTTAAAAATACCGTTATTATGTTGAAATTCGACGTGAAATATCCTCATATGCATGAAAATCACTGTTCCAAAATTTAAGAAGATCGGCCCATAATTTGTCATAGCTGCCATATAAGAACCATTTCCAAAAAAACAAATAAATTCGGGACAAAAAATATTCTTTTCGGATTTAACCCATATTCGGTCCATATTTTATAATCATGATATATATCATTGGAAAGGTATTTTTAATGTATTACAAATTATCAGACACCCAGTAGTTCCCGAGATATAAGCCTATATATTTTAAACTTTACGGGCCCGCCCCCTCGAAAATAGGCGTGACCGACAACAATTTTTTTGCTAGCATCTTCTCGCAAAGCCCTATTTGAAGTTTTTTTTTTTTTTTTTTTTTGAGTCACTAAAACCAAAAACCAAAAGTCACAAAAAATCGTCAAAATGACGATAAATCGTCATATCTGGCAGCTATGATCGCAAGTGCTAACCAGCCACTGATTTAAGTTTTATCTCTGAGATCACAACAAAGTCCCAATTTACACAAAGCAATTTTTATTGAAAATATTATACAACTTTTTGCTTAAAATTTCTTCGATGTTCACACAGTGTAATTCTTATTGCTTAAATCGCCCGTATTTTTATTTGAGAGTATACCCATATTTGTTTATACATATGTAATAGGAATAAGAAATTAACACGAATTGCTAGTACAAACACGTGTGTACTCGTCTTATCTTCCCCTCACCCTGATGTCAAAAATGTAATCAGCTTAGCTTAAATACTTGCTTCGTGTAAATTGGGATAAAGTAAGAAACAAATGCTTATTAAGCTTAAAGTGTGTCAACATTAGCGTTAACAACATAGTGATAAGAAATTTCAATTTTGCCCATGACTGATTTACAGTGACAACTTTGAATAGCTGATATTTTTAGTCACAATATCAAACATTTGGTATTTGCTGAAAGTCGTTTACAGAACATAGTTGACCTTAGAAAATTAGCCCATAGTTTCACGCATGGTGCAACTATACAAGGTGAGTGCAGTAGCCCAGCTGACTGACTTTGTTTACAATTTACTTATGTCAAAAGTAATACTTTTTCCAGTATTTTTGACAGTAGTACATTACTTTACACAAACAAAATGCCTGTTGTTTCTGTTTTGTGTTGTATTTGTTGTCGATTTGCACTCACCTTGTATAGTTGCACCATGGTTTCACGCAATCTTCTTTAATTTTAAATTATTCACCAACATAAATTAAAATTAATCAAATATTACAATGTAATAGTAATAAAGATTTCTCTACAACTTCAAATTAAAATGTTTTCAACATAAGTTCCATCTCATTTAACTGTTTATTCGAAAATTATCTGCATTTTTGTTCGAACTCTTTCTATTTCTACAATTCAAAATACAGATTAAAAAAGTATTGACCTTTCAAAAAAGGTGCAGTGTATAATTTTAATTAGCAAAAACTTCCTGTTTTCTATCAAGCTCTCAGAAATGTTTGGTAAATGACCGGTGCACAAATTATGACTAAATGCAACCACTACAAATTTAACAATTTTTATGTAACAGAAATTATTGAATGTTGTTCGTTTGTTACCGAAAAACCACCACGGTTGATTAGATTCTAATGAACGGAAATAATCATAAAATTGCATTGATTGATAGATTGATGCTTTTCTTTGTTTATTTGTTCTCTCCTTCTCTAAAAAAAAACCCCATAACATAAAATCAATTGAACAAACCGAACAGAAAAAATATATGTGCATAATGAAAGATCATATACATACACACCCAGGGTTTAAGCCAATTTATATGTAGATATGTTTAAGTTTGTAGGTTAACCAACCAAACCGCATCCGTTTATTAACTTAATTAACGATAAAAAAACGAAATAAAATATTTTTATTCGCTTGTATTTCTCTTTATTGTTCTTTGTTGCAGACAAAATTTAAATTCTGATTTTACTGACTCAGCTCTGGGGTCTTCTGACAAATCACCGTTGCCATATGGAAATTTTCAACTACGCGATACAACAGTACAATCAATACTCAATCATCCGCGTTATGGTCCCAAGTAAGTTGTGTGTTTGCAGCAGCTGCTGCATATTGTTTATTTTAAAGAATTTTATAGTAAAGATTTGAATTTTTTATTATTTATAGATCACCATTGGGCTCTAATATGTACACATATTTGAAATTTGGTTTACCGCGTGTGTTTCCACCAAATGCCGGTTCACACCGATCGCATCGTCCCGGACCGGGTCCGGGTGGCATACGTGGTAATGGAGGTGGTGGCGGCGGTGGTGTAAATGGCCGCATTAATAGGGGATTCCGTGATAGTTCGACAGGTCCTACTGCTGGTTCGTCTGGTTATGACAGCAGTGACAACGAAACTACACGTAGTCGTGGACCCCCCAATTTAAGGTAACTATTTTTTATTGTAAACATAGAAATTATTTATTAACATAATTAAAATTTATCTCAGAAAATATCGCAGTGAATCGGATTTTCGTGCCATAGGTATAGGTATACCCACATCACGTCCCGATTCTAGAGCTCAAGGCATACCAATGTCAGCATTACGCCAAGCCAACAGTCGAGCGAGTATAGCAGGTAAATAAAGAAAATATTTCTTGAAATTCTTTAATTATATTTTATTTTAACGAATTTTTTGTAGTTGGTACGCATGTTAATACCCATCACCAGTACATACCCAATGGCAAACATTATGGACATCGTTCACACAGCGAAGCTGATTTACTGGCGACTGGCAATGATGTTTATGATTATGGTGGTGGTGGTGTAGCTATAGGTGGGGGTGGTGCAGAATCGCGCCTTTATGCCTCATCACGTATTCGGCATAATCATATGGAACAACAAGCCAACGGTCATATGGTCAATTACGGCATGACACATCGTAAACGTTCTGAAATCGGTTTGGTTTATCCCAATATACAAGTGCATTGTTTAGATGTCAATCCCTGTTTAAGAGGTGTGTCGCTACAAGCTAAAGCTGGAGATTTATTTGCCATAATGGCAACATCACAAAAGGAGGGCACTGCCCTGACAGAGTGTTTGGCTGGCCTAAGGGATCGCATGGGAGGTGAGATTTTAATAAACGGACAACAAATAAATCGCCGTGGTTTACGAGAGTTGTGTAGTTATGTGCCTGCTTTAAATGCCTCGTCCTTGGATCCGAGAATGAGTGTACAGTGTACCTTGAATTTTCATGCCGCTTTAAGAGGACCCATGGATCGTAGCGATTTAAAAGAGAGGGTTAGTAGATGACAAACAATTCAAATCATATTGAAAATATCTAAACTATTTCCTGTTATTACTAGATGGATGTTCTTATTGAAGATTTGGGCTTGACCACGGTGCGTGCATCAAATGTCTCCTCTTTGACACACTCAGAAAAGCAGCGCTTAAGTGTAGCCTGCCAATTATTGGCGCAATCTTCAATATTAATATTGGATCAGGTTACTTCAAATATGGACATATTTGACACTTTCTTTTTGGTCGAATACTTACGACAATGGTGCAGTGGTGGCCGTATTGTTATAATGACTCTACAACCGCCCACATTTGAGATTCTATCGATGTGTTCGGGTGTACTTTTACTGTCTGGAGGCAGAACTGTATTCTCTGGTAGCCGTTCAGATTTACCACGTCATATGGGTGAATTGGGCTATCCCTGTCCGCCCTTTAAAAATCCTGCTGATTATTATTGTAAGTATAATAAGGATTATAATAAGTACAAAAATGCTACTTCAAAACTGCGCGAAATGAGTTTTTATTTTTTTATATGATTATTTTCTAATGTTAAAACAACTGTAGTAAATCATAGGCTATCTAAAGATTCACGATTAAAGGTAAACTAAGACTATTTGACATTCAGAAGTACCGTAATTTTAAAAAATTAATAAATTTTGCGCAATCTAGCTATTTTAACCATTTCATTACCGGTTGTTTACTTGCTCTTAGCAAACAATAAATATTTTAAATTTTTCAGAAAAATACGTCCAAAAACGTTTTTTGAATTTGAAATTTTTAATTGAAACAAATAAGAAAGTAACCAAGTTGAGCAAATGACACCGAAAATTTTTTGGATAATTTTGACGCCATCTACATTGTTAATTATAAATTCTTCATGGTTAATTATCAATATCTTGAAGTTATTTTCTCCATACAATACAGCAGTCTAGTTAGAAATCTATACTTATTTTTGGAGAACAGAAGAGCATAAATATGAGAGTTATTTTGAAAAAAGAGTAGAACAATTTGAATATTTATACCAAGGCGTATTAATAAGGTATATGCAACAGATCAGCTGATTATTAATTCGCTGCGAAATAATGTATCCATCTGTCAAACTTTGTTTATAATTGTTTTTTTGAATTGAAAAACGAAGTAAAGAAAAATAAAATTATTTAAGAGTCTGATGAAGTAAAATTAATAAAAAATAAATAAATTATTTGTTGTTTTGGTTAAAAAAAACTGTAAAAGTAAATGAAACAAATGGAATTAATTTTGTTTATATTTCAATTCGCCCGGATTTTGACATTTCACATACATACATATTAACAAAAACAAAATGCCTGTTGTTTTTGAATTGTTTATTTATTGCAGTGTTGCATACACCGTATTCATACATATGCCTTGACTTATACGCAGAAGCATGGTGCAACTATACAAGGTGAGTGCAAATCGACAACAAATACAACACAAAACAGAAACAACAGGCATTTTGTTTGTATAAAATAATGTACTACTGTCAAAAATACTGGAAAAAGTATTACTTTTGACATAAGTAAATTGTAAACAAAGTCAGTCAGCTGGGCTACTGCACTCACCTTGTATAGTTGCACCATGCGCAGAAGATTACTCGCAATCTTTCCTTAACAGACATTTTAAGATAATAGCAATTTACTAGAAGATCTCTCATTATTTTGCCCACTTATTAAACATCTTAAGATAAAAACCATGTTAAAAAATTTCCCTTTGTATTAAACCCATCTTAGTGGACCTGGTCACCTTGGACGACCTATCAGCGGCCGCATTACTGGAGTCATCTGCACGCATAGAATCTTTAGCAAATTCATGGGATCAAATAAATTCCGAACCACCACTAGCCGCACCACCAGCCTCAATGCCTAATTTTATACGTAAAGCTGGTTTCTTTGGACAATTTAAGGCGTTAATAAAACGTTTTTCAGCCTATAAGCAACCTGGTTCGCTACTTACTTGGATTAGTAAATTAATATCGGCTGCGGTATTATCATTATGTATTGGTTGTATATTCTGGGATGTACCAGCTTCAGATCCACAGCTCACCTATAATGATCGTTTGGGTTATCATCATTGTGTCATGGCTTTAATGTATTGGCCACTACTTATGTTGACCATAAGAGATACCCAAGAGGATCGTAGGCATGCGGAAAGAGATATACGTTTGGGTTTATATTCGCGCTCATTGTATATAATAGTGCAGGTTAGTTAAATGCTAATTGTGTTAAAAAGTTAAAAGAAATAATGTCATAAATTTAATATATAATTTTAGAGCTTGTTGGGACTATTTCCAAGTCTATGCATATGGTTGGCCTATTTGTTGCCCGCCCATAGTATGGCCGGCTTGTATACCTACACCACCAGTAGTGATACCGGCATTTATCTATATATGGGTAAGTTTCTCTGGATTTTTTTATTGTAAATATTTTACATGGAATTGAATTTTCTGTTCACAGGTTATATGCTACTTTATCTTACGGTTATACAAACCTTGGCCTTATTCTGTGCTCATTTGATGCCCTGCAAAGTTTCGGCCATGATTGTCAATACCTTGATTCTTTTGGGTTTGACAGCTGTGGGCGGTTATTCGGTACATCCCAAAAATTTGTCAAAAATATGGTCTTGGTCGGAATTGATATCGCCTGAGAAATGGCTTTTACCAGTTTTAGTACAAGATGAGTATAGTGTGGAAACTTTGGCCAACTCAGCAGGTTTACAATTGTGTCGCAATAAACAGGTGAGTTAAAAAAATTTACTACGAGTATGTATAAATTTTCATCTTTCATAAACTAATTTCGCTTTTCATAGGTGCAACATCAAGAGATTATTGTGCAACAACCCTGCCCACCACCGAACGGTACACAAGTGCTAGTCGATTATCAATTGTTGCCACAAGATCATAAATTAGATCCAACAGCGACCTACGATCAAACCACTACCATCGCTTTAGTTGTGGCCTCTGTGGTGATATTCTTTGTTACCTTCTGTGTGTTCGTTTTCAATTGTCGCAATATATTTTGTAAAAAACAAAAAAAGGCCTTCAAAGACCGCTTTTGAAGTGGAGAACCAAGTGCAGTATAGTTAAATATTGAATCAGTAGAGATAAAGAAGTGGCTTCTTTTAAAATAGTAACTAAATACATTTACATATATACTAAATTAGTGCTGCAATATTTTAATTAAATTTAAGTTTAACGACTTCCATAGTTTTAAAAAATAACTTTTATATTATTTTTATTTAATTAATTACATATTTTATTATGTTGCACATTTTGATTTTGCATTTATTTTGTAATGAGACAAATTTTTGAAATAAAATTTTAAATAAAATACATTTACAAAATATATATACATACCTACAAACATATTTTATAAAAAAAAATATTTACTAATTGTTGTTGCAATTCTAATGTTAGAAACAAAAAAAAACATAAATTAATATAAAACCATATTATACATTATTTTTAAGTAACATTACGTTTTCTTGATTTATTATATTAATGCTGGACTAATTATAGTTTTAAGGAAATTTATTGTAAAATATTAATAAATATACAATATTTTTTAAACGGAAAATGGAAATTGTTTACCTTACTCATAATCATCAGTTCTAATGATTTGACTATCTATTAGCTCATAATTCTGTTGACAATAAAGTTCACATTGCTGTCGCCACACCAATTTCGCAAAATCAGCGAACTTTAGGCTCTAATCTAAATTCTATTGATATTGAGTCATATATAAAATCTAAGGATCTCAGTAATAATAATAGATTCTTTAGTATTTGGAAACTTTTCACCTACTCAAGCAAATAGAATTATTGAAACACCGGCACCATCGATTTTTAAAAAATCGTCAATATTAAATTCCGCCGTATTCGAAAAACATGTCGAACTTCTTTAATATAAATGCTTCTTCGACAATTTGTGAAAAAGTCGAAGAATACGAAATAATTCGAAAATGTAATAAGTACCCAAATGTTATTTCATTGTCATCTGTACATAAAACATCATTAAGAACAATAAAAAAAAACAGTGTATAGAAAGGAAGAAGCTGGGGTGACTATTTTTTACAGGAAAATTTTTATTTTTGAAAGAATATTTTATAGAGCCCAACAAGTATAATGAACTATTTCAATAGCTTTTTTCAATGATATTGTTCGCTAAAAATTTAAAATTTTTAATAACATCTGCTCAATAACATTTACAAGCTACGTTTGGAACAAGAGCAAAACAATTTTATATTTGTATGGTAAATACATTTACTACAGTTCTGGCTGTAGTATTGAATTAAATGGTACTTTAAGTAAACACCCAATTAAATTAAAAAAGCAACAAATCCGTAGTATTAGGCGAATCATATCAAAATATGAAATTCGACATCAGAAGGCCACTAACTGGCGAAATAAAAAGATTTGCAACCAAAAACTAATTTATGAAAACTGGGAAACGATCATGAAATTTCATCAGATGTTGCAAGAAAAATAAAATCGGAGCAACTTAGATCTATGCAGCGTGATAACGACATATTTATTGACTTGTACATAATGCAAAGAGATCAAAAAAAAAAATTCTGTAACATGGCCAATATGCAAACGTGTATGTCTTGATTGGAGTTACGCCTCAATAAATGCTGTTGCCAGAGTGTTCAACAAAGGCAATGTTTACTATAACTACTATTTATTACTATTATTTTAATAGCGAGTAAATATTGGCATATATACATATGTATATGCTTTATATACTAGCAAAAGCTTTCGAAATACAATGTAAAATCTATACAAATTCAAACGATTTTCTTTTCGAATCGAAATACACAATAACCCCCCTGTTTATTTTAATTTGAAGCGACAAATCTAGTACTTTTCCGTTAAAATTTAATTATTTTTTTATGTTTTTTTTTAATTTTTGTTAATCATCGAAATCATGAATAAAAATTCCGCGGGAGTTTTTTCCCTTTTCCCATTTTTCCTATTCAAATTCAATGTTAAAAAAAAGGAAAAAAACTCCCGCGGATTTTTTATTCATGATTGGGCCGAATAAGTTATGTGTATTTTGTTTAAGTTATTTATGAATTATGCAATATACTTTGTTTTCAAATTGTACTTGTAGTATAATAAAACATATTTTTGAAGAATATTAGGTTAATAAAAATTCCACATGAAATTTGTTCCCTTTTCAAATTTTTCCTATTAAAATTCAATGTTAAAAAAATAAAAGGGAACAAATTTCATGTGGAATTTTTATTCACGATAGGGGTGAATATATCTTTAAGTTACTTCGAGTCGCGGTACAAAGTATTAAAATTTACAGCTTTTAATAACCATTTTGAACCGACTTATTTTATGCAATATTAATTGTATTGAGTATTTTTAGAAAAATTAATTCTGATAAATCTTTAATAGAAGGTAGAAATCTATACCCTAATATAAACTATTTCCCCCAAAACTAAAATAATATTATTATATTGGATAAACTAACATATATGGCATTGATATTTACATCAGCTAATACTAGTATCCAGAACATTAATTATCTTTCAATTTAAGATTCAACCCTAATTTAATTGAACTAACTAATTTAAATTGTTAATAAAAAAATTTTGTATTTACATTAAAATATTTAATTTATTCTCTTTTACTCAATATGTATGTATGTACATAAATATATTCGAAACATGAATTAACTTAAAACTAAACGAAAAACTTTGTGAACGAAAAAAGTGTATACATAAATTCAAAATTAATGATGGAACAAACGTAAATTAGTGTGAGCCATAATAATGCCGTGCTCATTACAAGCAGCAATGACACCAGCATCATTGGTAGAACCAGACGGACTAGCAATGTAGGATACACCACTCTGCAAAATATATAATAAGAATAAATATTTCCTAAACGAAGTAAAAACTAATGTCTAAAAATGTAAACTTACCAAATGAGCACGATCAATATTATCTCTGAAGGGGAAGAAAGCATCGGAACCCAATGCAACACCAGTCAATTCCTTAAGCCAGGCATATTTCTCTTCGGCGGTGAATTGGGCAGGTACTACTTCATACATGGCCTCGAATTGAGCGAAAGGCATATCCTTGCCCACGGTGCCGTTAACAAAATTGTCGATGGCATTTGAGATTTCAGCGCGTTTTACACCAGCCTTGAATTTCATGCCAGCAACACGGGGATGTTGCCTCAACCACCAGTTATCAGCCTTTTCACCAGCCAAACGTGTACAATGAATACGTGACTGTTGACCAGCGCCAATGCCAATTACTTGACCGTCACGGGCATAACAAACCGAGTTACTTTGGGTGAATTTCAAGGCAATGGTGGCCACGATCAAATCACGAACAGCGGCTTCGGACAACTTGTTGTTTTTGGTAACAACATTTGTGAAGAGAGAAGGTTCGATGACGGCATTATTGCGATTTTGTTCCAAAGTCAAACCGAAAATGGTTTTACGCTCCAAAGACGAAGGTTCATAAGTGGGATCCATCTAAAATTATTAGGACATTATTATATTAAAATTTAGCTTTAGTTATTTATTGCACCCACCTCTAAGATGCAGTATCCACCATTCTTCTTTTTCTTTAAGATTTCCAAAGCAGCAGGTTCATAGCCGGGAGCAATAATACCATCAGAGACTTCACGCGAGATAATTTTGGCAGTGACAACATCACATACATCGGATAGAGCTACAAAATCACCGAATGAGGACATACGATCAGCACCTCTAGCTCTGGCGTAGGCGGTGGCAAGTGGGGTCAAAGAATCATACAAATCATCAACCATACACAATTTGGCTTGTTCCCTGCTCAAAGGATTACCCACAGCAGCACCAGCGGGAGAAACGTGCTTAAAACTAGTGGCAGCTGGCAAACCCAAAGCCTTTTTCAATTCCCTAACCAATTGCCAGCCGTTCAAAGCATCACATAGATTAATAAAGCCAGGAGAAGCATTTACCACGCGCAAAGGTAACTTCTCTAATTGTGTGAAAATTTGTGCAGGTTTTTGATGAGGATTCATACCGTATCTCAAGTTGAGTTGAGAAACACCACTGGAGTATTGTTTACGGAAATAGTCCGAAATGGCATCATCGTAGGTGGCGGTATGGGTAAAAGCTTTCAAAGCCAAAAGTTTGCGGGTTTCCAAAGAAGTATCACCGTTTTGCTGAATTTCGGCTACAACTTTGCCATAATCGTCAGCTTCACAGATAACTGTGACGCGATCATGATTCTTAGCTGCAGCTCTCAAGAGCGTAACGCCACCAATGTCAATATTTTCAACAGCATCGGCTACCGTTACATCGGGTTTAGAAACAGTATTAACGAAGGGATACAAATTGCACACTACCACACTGATATAATCAAACTTTTGCTTTTCCATATCAGCCTGATCGGATGGTGAAACACGAGCCAAGATACCGCCATGCACAGCAGGATGTAAAGTCTTGACACGGCCACCCAACATTTCAGGAGCACCGGTAATATCAGAGACGTCCTTAACGGAAAGGCCAGCATTGCGTAGAGCAGTAGCAGTGCCACCACTAGCAACCAATTGGTAACCCAAAGCATTTAAGGTCTTACCGAAATCAACTAAACCAGTTTTATCCGAAACACTAAGAAGAGCTAAAATAAAATACCCAATTTCACATTATTATCGTTTAAATAAGTTTTCAGATTTAATTTGTATAACATACCAATACGTTTAGAAGCCATTTTGTATTTTTGTTGTTTTCAAATTTGAACGTAAATTTGAAAATTATATTCCGTATAGGTTTTTATGCCGCAACTGCAATTGTACGAATATTTAAAACGTTAAATTGTTTTTCACAAAGTCAACTTGCATCATTCCGTCAGTCTTATTGTTTATTCTTTTAATCAATCGATTGTATTGACCTTTCTTATATTGTCGTGTGATAAGCCTTAATCGTCTACAAATGTGTGTGCAGAAATTATTATTTACATTGCCAATTTAACCTCTCCACAGCTACGAATTATCAGTGATGTGAAAAATAAAAACACTTCACAACAAGTTTATTTTAAAAATATTATTTCAAAATTAATTGTAAGTAGGTATAACTTAAAGATCTTTTAATAGATTTGCCTCATAGTGTGTTTGATTTTTGCTAGAGTTCAACACTATGCAATTTTCATAATACTGAAAATTGTTGTGAAAAAGTAAGATTAAAACTTTTTATATTGTTATGAACCAGATCAAAATAAAACAAGTAAGAAAGTATAGTCGGTCAAGCCCGACCATATAATACCCTACAGCCAGTATATCAATAAAACAGTTTTTCAGATATGGGCGCTATGTGGGAGATATTACCGTGAATATAAATATTATGTGTGTTAAACTTTATCTCGATATAAATACGTTTAAAAGATTTATGGAGGTTAAAGTGAATTACGAAGAGGTTCTTATATGGGAGTTTTGACTATTTATGAACTGACTATTATAAAATTTGTACATAAGAAATTCATTTTTGTTAAATTTTATTCGGATACCAACATTTTTAAAAGAGTTATGCTCTTTTAAGTGATTTTCGGAAGTGGGCCTTATATGGGAGCTACGACTAATTATGGACCGATCTTCACAAAATTTGCAGATGTGATTTAGCTTCATTTATTATTCATTTGTGGTGAAATTTGTTTGCATACTTGCATAATTCAAAGATTTATGATCGGTAAACCCCAATTTCGGGAGGACATTTGTATGGGGGCCAGTTAAAATAATGGACTAATTTCCACCAGTTTCAATCCCATCCATCCTTGGGCCGAAAAAATATCACGTACCAAATTTTATCGAAATAACTTCAAAATTGGGACCTGTACTCTGCGCACAAGCTTTTCATGGACAGCCAGCCAGACGGACGGACGGGCATCGTTAAATCGACTCATAAATTGATTCTGAGTCGATAGGTATACTTTAAGGTGGGTGTTGGACCAATATGGGCGTTACAAACATGAGCACAAATCCAATATACATCCCCATGTAGGTGGTGTAGGGTATAATTACATACTGCCGTATTCAGAAAAAATAAAGTAGGTTTGCTTTTAAACAAAATTTTCATACAAAATTTTCTTAAAGTACATTTGAAGTCTACTTTATTTTTTCTGAATAAGACTGATAATGTATAATATAATCAGAGAACTTCAGAGGCATTTCCATGCGAAATTTATCTTCTCTTTGAAACAACTACAATTCTTTTTAATTCAAATATTGAGAACTATTTTTGTTTATGAAACTTTAGAAAAGTAGTTAATGAAGTTGATTCTAGTCAATTCCTTTTTATAAAGAGATTTGAATTTTACTTAAAAATCAGTTCGTTTGTCTCATGGTGTAACTATATATGTATAGTTGCCTGCTTGTTTTATTATTTTCCAATATATGTTTATACTCTTGCTATTATATTTTTTAAAAATAAATAGACAATCAGAGATAGTTAATACCAACTTCTACATATGTATAATAAAAATACATATAATAAATGAGTATTAATTTGTTTTCCATATATTCAAAAACTTTTAAAGTAAGCCTCGTATAACAAACATATTTAATTATATTTTCTCTCACACACATTTGTTTTCCAAAGAAAGCAAAGTAATTGAAAAATTACTACCTACTAAATCTTTTTTTATTAATGTTCTTAATAACTAAAATTATATGGAAAAATACACTGAATTTCATAAATTTGCATGTGAGTGATACATATTGGATAAAAAAAAACCTGTTGAATAGACAGACGGCATCTTATAAATATGAGAAATACTTTGTTTCTATGAGCATATGTATGTATGTATGTCTAACAGAGGGCACAAAAACCCACGTGCACCCCTATAGAAACTAGCTGGGAAACAAATTACATTGAATTTTCAATGAAAATTCCATGTATATTTCAATCAAGCAACAGTTATAAGATACATATGTATGTATATAAAATTCAAATTAAAATGTAAAAGAAACATATTTTAAAATTGTGTGTTTTTTATTTCTATTCAATTCTCCATAACCTCCTACTGTCCACTATCTTTGTCATTCGTTTATTGTTTTGTCAAATTTGTTTTTAAACTATTTCAATAATGATATGTCCACATTTGTTTATTTTTCACTTACTAGTTAAAAATTAGTTAAGATTTTATTGGCAAAAACTTTAAAATTAATTTTAAACTACGCAATTGCACTGCTTTAAATTAACCGGTCTAACTGCGAAATCACCACTAAGCTGATACTAGTGGCACGTGCTGTCGGATTAGTACAAAAAATTGTAAATGAACGTCTTATCAAGAAGAATGTTGATTTCAGAGGGATAAAACGGGTAAATTTAATTAATATCAATACATTTGTTGTAGAAGATTTTTAAATGATTTTAAGAGATGTAAATTTCTAAATTATGTTTTTGATATTCACAATATTTATCTCTTTTAATAAAAATATACATCCACGATTTCATTCATTTCTTTCAATGTAGACCCGATAAGCCAAACAAATGCAAACGTCAC
The DNA here is from genome assembly GCA_950370525.1 of Bellardia bayeri. NCBI lineage: Eukaryota > Metazoa > Arthropoda > Insecta > Diptera > Calliphoridae > Bellardia > Bellardia bayeri. The sequence goes on along the minus strand of OX493264.1, from coordinate 87,139,956 downwards.
CCATCAGCTGTAGTTGTGACACATATATGCATAAATTCGGACTATTTCTACTACTACACATTCAAAAACGTACTAAAAGTACTTGAAACAACAACTCATCCGTAACAGCGGTATTGGTGATGTGGTTAAAAGAATATAAATTGTATTATTAGAAATAAAAACAAATTTTTATTAATTTTATTAACTAAAAATACACTTAGCCTATAATAAGCTAAAAAATAAAACAGTCAAAATGTATAACAATCCAAACGCAGGCATGAGGAATCGTAAGTGGGAAATTTGTAAAGAAAAAAACAAAGGAAATATACGCAAGTACCACCAACACCCTGAACTGGAGATTGTAAAAAAAATTTTCAAACTAAAAAACAAGTCTACAAATGGCAATAAATTCTTACTACTATAAATTTGTATACTTTGTTTAACGTTTGTTGTATTTTTATTTTAGAACTTAGTGTTTTTGCTGTTTGTTAGTTGAAAAATGGTGATGAAATACTAACAATAATGTCTATTCCGCCTCCAACGACATGTTTTCCGTGTCTTCTGTCTTTTTCCACCTTTGAGCTTTGCCTATATTGTTCAATGTTTGTAGCTCGCAATATTCCTTAGTTTATTTGCCTTGTGTTTTATATTGGGAAAAAAAACTTTACTAACAGTTTAATATGCATTTTATTTAGCTTCCGGTCCTGGTCGTAAAATACAGCGTGTTAGTGATATCAGTGTAATGGGTCCTGCTGCCCCCATGCCCAATGCATCAACCTATATGCCACCAACAGCTGGACCCACAGTATTGGATCCCATGATGCATTCTGCTGGCAATATGGGTGCTGGCTCGTTTGCGGCCCAAATGCAGCCACCATCTCAACCCAATGCATTCAATAATGGTGGTATGCCTATGCCAAATCAAAACTATGGTTATGCCTCGCCCTCTCCTCAACCCCAACAACCTCCACAATATAGTTCTGTACCTGGTGTTTCTGGTGGAACTGTATTTGGTTCTCAACCGCAACAGCCGGGAGTTGCTGGTCAATTTCCACAATTTGGTATGTTCCAACAGCCCATTGTCCAGGACATGGCTATGCAGTATGGTCAACGTTTGGCCGATCAAGGCAAACAAATAGTGGAGAATCAATTTACAAAATGGGTACCAGTGGCCAAATTAAAATACTATTTTGCTGTCGATAATAACTATGTAATTAATAAACTACGTTTGATTTTCTTCCCAATTACACATAAGGTAAGAGTTTGAGATGTTTATTTTAAATTTGATCGAAAGTGGAATTAATTCTTGAAAAAAAAAATATTTATTGGGATTTATATCAGTTTAAGCCTGCTTATTTTAAATCTGTAATTAATCTGAATAAGCTAAAATAGGATGGTTTCGGAATAGTTACGACATAATGAAATCATAACGAAACAAACGTGTGACATATAACCTGTGCGTCAAACGTCAGACAGCCGTATTTTTAAAATAAAGTTATTTACATTTTGAATATCACATGAAAACTTTTTTAAAGAATTTGCGTGTTTATGAAATTTTAATTTTATGCATTTAGTTTTGTAAAATTATCTTTTTTATTGACAAATTTTGATGCCAAATATCCTTTATTGGATTTTAAACTTGTATTACTGTGCTACTGCACTTATGACAAGTAATAACTCAATTTAAAGTTAGTTTGTCAGGAAATATGATCAATATTTTTTAATAAATTTTAATATTTTTTATTGTATGTTTTTAAATATGGGTTAAAGGGTGCTTTACATATGAATCAGTCAGTATACTTCACATTTAATAATTAATCTAATACAAGTATTATTATTAAGAACTCAACCAATCACCCCTATCGTGAATAAAAATTCCACATGAAATTTGTTCCCCTTTATTATTTTAACATTGAATTTTAGTAGAAAAATTTGAAAAGAGAACAAATTTCATGCGAAATTTTTATTCACGATAGGGGTAAATATTTCATCACTTTGTTTTTAGATAAATTAAGCTCATTGAATATTTTTCTTATACTCTGTGGCTAATATATAACTTGTTTTAAATCTTGAAAATATGTGCTCGTATTTTCACAGATAATTAAATGCTAGAGTACAATAAGAAGTATTTGGTGGATGAATTTAGAATCCCTTGGTCTTAAATTAAATTGTTTAATTTAAAAACACTTAAATAAAAACCCTCTACTTTCAGGACTGGTCCCTCAAATACGATCAAGAACAACCCGTACAGCCCCGTTATGACATAAATGCTCCCGATTTATACATACCTACTATGGCGTTTATCACTTATGTGGTTGTAGCTGGCCTGATGTTGGGTCTACAAAATCGTTTCACTCCTGAAAAACTAAGCATTGAGGCATCGAGTGCATTGGCTTCAAGCATTTTCGAATTAGTTGTATACTCGATAACATTGTATGTGGTGAATATTAAAACGAATTTAAAAACATTGGACTTGTTGGCATTTTCGGGTTATAAATTTGTTACCATTGTGGCATGTTTGCTAGTAAGCACACTGTTTCATGGTTTTGGTTACTATATAGCGCTTACATATTGCAGTTTATCCTTGGGCTTCTTTTTGGTAAGTTTTCGGTAAAAGAAAACGAATAATTTGAAAGATTACTTAATTTCTTTTATTTACTTTCAGTTACGCACTTTAAAAACAAAAGTTTTACATGAATCTTCACCCACTAACCCCAGCGGTGCCATTAATTATGATCCATATGGCAATCCCCAGCAATTGGATTATACCGGAGGACGCAAAAGAAAATTATATTTCCTTTTCTTAGTAGTTGGCGGCCAAGCATTTTTATCTTTCTTACTATCGAAACATTTATACTTTCCCGATGCCGCCACTTTAGAAGCTAGAAACTTAGAATTCTAATGTAACTCTCAAATTTTAAATCAAGTGTTTAGTTTAAATATTTCTGTTCATTTTTTTTTTTTTTTTTTCAATTTCTTACATTTTTTAGTTTTAATTTTTTATATAAGAAATCATAAAAATTCTTAAAAAGAATAGTTTACTTAAAAACGAAAAAAAAACTGTTACATGAGAGGGACAGATGGAGATATGAGATTAAATAATGAATTGTTGGTACTCTTTGGATGTATTGGAGATGAAGAATGATTTAACCAAAAACTAATTTTCCATTGCATTTTCCCTTATTTATGTTGGTTTGTGTATTTTACATACATGAGAATTTCTAACATAATTTTTTAGTTACTATATTCGAAATAAAATGTATATTTTCTTATAAAAATTAGAGACATATATAATTATTACTTTTTTTGTCAAAAACTTTATAAGTGGTAATGATGGTAAGTTTTATTTAAAGGAAAAACTGTTTATTTGTTAATTCTAAGTCAATCAAGTTAGAAGTTTAGTTTGGCGTGAAATGTTAGGTTGAAAATTGGCATGTTTTCTTTGTATTGATGTTCTGAAGAAAATTGTAGGTTTTGGTTATTAATATTACAATAATCTGTTTCAGATTGCTTTTATATCCCGATTATAACCTATAATTTGTGTGAACGTGGTTAGAAATTATTACCATATTTCTTGATATAAAAATCAATCAGCTCAACCATGAATAAAAATTCCGCTGGAGTTTTTTCACTTTTATTTTTTAACATTGAATAAGAAAAATGGGAAAAGGGAAAAAAAACTCCGACGGAATTTTTATTCATGATTGAGCTGTATATAAAAAATCGTGCTATATGCGGAATATGAATTTGTCAGTTATTGATCTTTTGAAATAACCCAATTTACGGATCAGGGGCAAGAGAGTAATATTTTATTTACTTAAAGTAAGAACTTACCAATAACATGTTGAGCTTGATTGAGACATATTTTTAATTTATTTTGTTATATTTTTATATTATACAAGGTTGGCAAACCGTTTCCAATATTACCATCTATTGAAATTACCGTTAGCTATCAGTGTATTGCCGTTAGCGACCGTTTTCCGTAAAAGATTTGAAATTAAAGCAATTATTTATAAAATTTGAATAATTTATTGAAGAAATTAAGAAAAAAAAATTTAAAATGGTTTCAAACTGGTGTTACCGGTATTTCGACGAATTTTACGAATATAATAACGTTACCGTTTTAATCGTTTAAAAGAAACCCGATAAATAAAAACTATGAAAACGAACGTTGTTAACAAAATAACCGATATCGATTAAACGAAATTACCGTTAATGAAATATGTAGTTCGAAACACCGTTATATTTCAAACGTTTCTACGGCAAACCTTTATTTTTTTAATTAAATTTTTAATAATTAATATATTTTTATTTATGAATTTTGATGTTTCTTGATTTAAATTACACATTTTATATATTTCTTTTTTATTAATTTTAATATTAATTAATTAATTATTTTTTTTTCAACTTTATATTTTTATTAATTGCCTTTTACCTACTTTTACTTACTGAACTATTTAAAAACTTTTTATATATTCTTTAAATATAATAATTTAACACATTATCATTAACTTTAATTACTTTTCTATACACACCCACATTTAATTTTCGTCTTTTAGGCCCATTTTTTACTGCCTTTTTTACATACATTCATACATACATACGTATGTGTACATGGAACTTTTTTCAAATATAATTTCTCCTTTTTATTAAACATAACCTAAAATAAAACTCGCTAAATTTTGCCGCACTAATTTTTCATTAAACATAAAAAGAGGTGCTCCGCTGGCTCAATTTAACCTTGAGACTCTTTTTACACACTCACACATTAACATTGGATGGGTTTCTCCTTTTTTCTAACGGCCATTTTTTGTAACACTGAAATTAACTTAACGAAACACGAATTTTTTCAATTGCAATTTACACTAATTTTTTAAACACTTTCTTTAAACATTTGCTTAAAATTTTATAAGCAACTTATTAAATAATGCTTTTTATACATTTACTTAATACTTAAAGCAATTATACCGAATTTTAATTTTTACAATAATAATTTGTAACGAAACGTTTCTTAAGTTAAACACGCACCGACGAGCCGACAAAAGGAACTAAATAATATAAGAGACTAAATTTACTTGCATACTCCATATAAAAAGGATAGAAGCGAGTGAGAGTCATTTGTAAAAGAAACTTTCGAACAAATGATTATTAGCACAAAAAATGTAACGTATTTTAACTCTCATTCACTCTCATTTGAATATAAAACTTTACTTTTTAAAATAACATTCGCTTCTGATTATTTACGTACTGCTAATTTAGCGTTTTTAACATTTAGTAAGTATGTAGTCTTTTTGCTTCAGCAGACTTAAACGAATTTAATTGTATACAAATTTTAATTGTATTGAAAAAATATATGATAATGATGATAATAATTTTAAAAACATAAAACTTGATTTGAAAAAAATATGTATGTACAATTGTTCATAAACAAACTGATACAATAATTCATTTATTTTTTTTATTTAGCATATTCGGAGATTAATAGCAAAAGAAATACTTTATTTGATTGTAAAAGATAATATGTTACAGTTTTCATAATCTATAAAATGGTGTAAAAAATGTATAGTAATTTATAAAATGAGAACGGCTGGGCTGATTTCTGTAAAATTTTTTTCAGTTGTTCGTATTTTCGAGGAGAAGGTTTTTACGGAAGACAATTTTGTAAAATCCATCCGGAAAAATCGAAAATCGAGTTTTTGTATGAAATTATTCCTTAATGGCTTTCCAAATCAAAAAATAGAAAGTTCTTAGTGTAAATCATGAGAAATTGCGGAAAATTTGGAAATCTCTGCGCAAACGTCGGAAAATTAATTTTTTTTTTTTGTACGAAATTTTGTGTGAAATTATTCCTGTTGTATTATATTATTACTGTAAAGTTTGTCTGAAGGCTTAAACATGGGGCGAGGTAAAGTTCGCCGGGTCCGCTAGTATCATATAAACAAGTAAAAAAGAGTAGTCGGTCAGACCCAATCATTTAATACCTTACACCCAGTGGGGTATTATATGGGTGTTATGTGGTAACTACGAGCCGTGATTAATTATGAACCATACATTATAAAATTAGTGGGTCGATTACGGATGGCAACCAAACCTCAGTGGAGTTTACAGTTGCCAAAAACATATTACAGATGGCAACTGACAACTGTAAGCTGTTAACTGCAGTTGCCGAACATGGCAACCTAGAATTTGTGGTGGCTTTGATTTTTATTTTAAGTGGCAAATTGTAAATGTTAGTTATTTTGTTGTTAAACTATTTATATTTTTAACATATAAATGTTTGTTTTCTACTCGATAATTCGAAAACCAGATTAAACACGAAAATTGCCTCACATAATAACAACTTGCATGTCAGTTGCAAGTTTGGTTGTTATACGTAATCGACCCATAGGTGTCACGATATTTGTATATATAAAACTTATTTGTGTTCAATAGTATTTGGATATCAATATGTATTTTTGTTAAAGTGATTTTTGTAAGTGTATCTTAATGTTTCGTATATAACTTATTTTTGCTGAATTTTGTTTAGATACGCGTATAAATCAAACATTTATAACCGATAAAGCCCTATTTCGGGAGGACAATTTCTATTGGGGCTAGGTGAAATAATGAACCAATTTCAACCAAATTCAACAGCAATCTTCCTTGGGCGCAAAATATCTTCAAAATTGTAACCTGTACTTTGCGCCAGCCAACCAGACGGATGGCCAGACACTGTTAAATTGATCGATATACTTTAAGGTAGATGTTGGACTAATATTTATAGACATTACAAACATTAGCACAAATCCAATATACCCGCTTCACTATGGCGATGTAGGTTATAATAAATCAATTATAAAATAATTTTTTAGCTGAAATAATAAAAGAACTGTCAACAGTCGAGTAGCTATTCTACTTGGCTAACAGCTAAACGGCTTAAAGTAAGTCAATCAGTGGTCATATGAGTCCAAATTATTTGCAAATCGATGAGCAGCAAGACAAGCCCTGCATTGTCGATAAAAAATGTTAAGGCACCCATCTTTCTGATTTTGTAGCTAAGAGCGTCAATCATGTGGATGCAGTTACTTTTCAGTTAGATGATGACCTAAAGCACACATTAAATATCAAGAAGTGCCAACTTCAATCAGATTGAGAATTTGTGGTCAATTGTGAAGAGAAAGTTGAGACAATACCGAAATTTGGCAGCGAGTTCAGCGCGAATGAGAGATTGTTCCAAATGAATTAATTGAACAAATGATAGAGAGTACGCTCAAACACGTAAAAAGTGTTTCTTTTTTGTGAAATAACGGGCTTTGGACTAAATAATACAATACTATCACTCTCTAAAGTTGGTTTGTATTTTGTAGTTTTGATTTATAAATGGTTTTGTTAGATTTTAAACATAAAATTAGTGACAAAACACTTTTGCTAATTGTATTTATTAGTTTTATTTTACGCAAAGTACTAATATGTACTGAGAACGACTGTTAATAAAAAATTTAATTATTTTTTATGTCGTTTAAGAAATTATTAATTATTCGAAATCAATAATATATAATTTTAATTAGCTTTTGTAGTAAAAAAAAGTAGCGCTTTTTAAAGCGTACTAAGGAGCATTGGTTATTAATAGTTGACATCATTAATATTACTAGTTAAAAATGAGAATCTGAGAGAGAGTAGGGTTGCCAAAAGTTTATTTATTTGATATTTCATGTATAAATTAAGGAAACGGAAATAAGTAAATAATTGATAATTTGCGTAGAATAAAATTAAAATTTATCATACATATCATAAAGGCGTACACTGTGGCCGTGTAGTGTATTTAATGGCCATAAATCAAGGAGGTTGCGGAGCTTCATGAAATTTTGCACACATTTATTTTAAATTTTTTTCCGAATTTTAATTTTTTTTACAAAAATACGCCCACTTTTACGCCCACCTCCCACACAACTTAAATAGAAAATGTGGCATAACTTCCATGATTTTAAATATATGAACTCAATTTTCATAAAAGATTAATATTATATTTGTAGAATGAGCTTCTTAAAATATGAACTTAATCCGCCCACTTTTACTTTTTCACATCTTCGTAATAATCTAATTTTTTAAGCTTCAATTTCGTTCTAAATTTAAGTTTTTTCTATATAGCACACATGCTTTTCTCGCTCCCAAATTGGCACCGGCAGTTGTTGCGCAGTTGTTTTTGCACGCGTAAAATAACGCATATTTTTTACTGTAATTTTTTGGTTTTTCATTGTATTTTCGGCGGCGCGCAAATTTGCGCAGGTTTTTTTAGTCTGTTATCTGAGACTCTCAGCTTTAATTTGGTATTTTCTTGGCTCAAAATATATTGTCAAAGGAATTTTTTTTTTCAAGTTTTAAAAATTTTAAGTAAAAAAATACTTATAAGCTACATTCGGTGTATAGTTTATAAGTAACAAGCTTTTGAATATGACATAGAAAACTATTACATTTGAGACTTGTTCACATACTTCAACTTTGCGCTGCTCGGGACAGAAAACCAATAGAGATATTTGCATGAAATTTTCCACACATGACCTTTAGTTAGTTTTTAACCATCTGTGCAAAAATCATTAAAATCCAAAAACACGCATTTTGTTTTTGTTAATACATATGTATGTGAAATGTCAAAATTCAGGCGAATTGAAATTTAAACAAAATTAATTCGGTTTGTTTACTTTTACAGTTTTTTAAACCAAAACAACAAACAATTTATTTATTTTTTTTTTTAATTTTACTTTATCAGAAAATATAAAAGTGAAGTGGGTAAATTAATAGTTTAATGTTCTAGTAGTAAATCTTGAAAAATCTTCCTAATACATATATTTTTGCATTATGATACATATTTTTTGCTTTGAAAAATTCTAATGTTTAAAAATGTCAAAAATTACTGGCAATTTTACACATATGTACATACTTTGCATTATTTTGCAGAAAAAATTAATTTACTTTTCTTTATAATAAATACATACTTAATTTTTGGCGTTTTTTTTAAATTTAACAATACAGACAAATCCAGGTACAATCTGATATAACGCACACAAAATTTATAACATTAACTACCATATGTATAATAAACGTTGAGAAAATTAACATCGTCAAATATCATAAAAATTTAAAAAAACCGATAATCTCTAACAAAATTGGATTGATGAAAACAAAATAATTTTTTTTTTTTATTTCCCTTAGAATTTTTGCTGCATTTTGTATAGATACTGATTTTCTATAGACACTTTTGTAGCTTAGAGTCATATTTAGAGAAGACATTTGTGTGACGGCTAGGGTAAATTGTCGAGAGATGGTAAAAACAAGGATTCTTCAACAGGACTTGGCCATTTATAATTAGAATAAGGTGTGAAAAATTTCATTATTTTAATGTATTAGAAGAAAATAGCAAAAATATCAAAGTTTTCTGAAATTTTGGTCTATAACTCTGACACTACTAGGCCGATTTTGGTCATTTCCAATGCCAAAAATTTCGATGAAATAAACAATGATTGGGAAAAATGTCATTGCTCTAAGTCTTTTTTGTGAAGCTCTATCGTGCCTTCAACAGAAGGACAGACATGTCTAGGTTATCTAAGAATTGCATAAGGAATTTCATATAAACTTTTTGATTCTACGACCAATATTTCGTTGTTTTACAAATGGAATTACAAACCTAAGAGGGGTAAGGTGATGGGTATAAAAATAACATTAAAATAAAATTGTACAGATTTGTAAAAGAAAGTAAATTTTATAATCATTCCCCTTGAAACTACTTATTTCCGTTTCCTTAGACAAATAAACAATAAACAATGCATTGGCAACTCTTAACTCTCTCACATTCTCTTTTTATTAAACTATAAATTTGTCTTAATAGGAACCAGTGCTGCCAGAAGATTTTGGTGGAAAATCACATTTAACGAAAAAATCATATTTAAAAAAAAAACTCACCATTTTTAAAATAAAAAACAATTCAAAATTTAAGTTTATTACGTTGATTGCATATCGGGTTTTGTTATCATATTTTTCCTCAATGTACGATTTGTATTCATAAGGATATGATATAACCCAATAATCAACCAATTTTTAATAAACTACATGTTTTACCAAAAATATTGTATACTCGTATCTATAAGGTGCAGTAAAATACAAATGTTTAAGTAACTCATGCTTTGTGTTATTGCTTCTATCTAAATGTCAGAGATATTTAAGAATTTATGATTCTCACCTTAAATGTCCATCCGATTTCCAAAAAAAAAAATATTTTGGAATTTTTTTTATCTAATTAGTAAAAGTAAAGTTTTATAAAGCTTTTAATATTTTTTATAATTTAATTATAATACAAGAAGGTTTCATATTTTTTATAATATCTTCATCAATTTTTAAATTATAGCAAGAACATTTTTTAACTAGTAAATAGTCATGTGTAAATAAAATACTTTCTAATGTTGCGTTTTCAAGTTTTATTTAAATGAACTTTGGAAAAAATTTGTTCAACGTTTGCTTATGAACTAGAAAGAAAAATTATATTGGAAACAAATTTCGTCAATGTTGGAACAGCTTCGTTATTTGCACGAGTTATTTTAGAGATTGTGACCCAGAAATCTTCACTGTTAACATTTTCTAAGGTTTGAAAATATTTTGTGAAATCTAAATGACGAAGTTCTTTAAACTCATCGTCTAAATTTTGAGAATCATTAATTAAATTTGGAAATCGTTCCATAAGCGGAGACAATGAAGAAACTTTTTTAAAATAATATTATGTTGATCAAGAGAAGAAATTTATTTTAAAGAAGTGCCATTAAAATCAAAACGTTTGGCTAATTGCTTACAAAAGTAAAGCACTTTATAAAATAAACGGAACGTTTAAAGTTTGCAAAAATTAATTAATGAAAACATTGCCGTAATTAGGAGTTCTAAACCTTTAGTAAAACTAGTCAAAAATGCAACTAATCTAAATTATGTTATATTTGTGTGTATGTCTACCAAATTGAATGTGTTTGTTGTTGTACGTAAATCAAATTGTTTCTGATTTATAATGCGTAACTGCCATTTGAAAAGAAAGAGTATTGCATTTTTGTGTACTCTATATGGGTCACTTCATATAATACATAATATATAAAACGTAACCGCAACTAGCATTTTGGAAGAAAAATCATCAAATCATATTTTAGTTAAAAAATCATCAAAAATATGATAAAATCATAATTCTGGCAACGCTGATAGGAACCAGAAGTACGACGAGAGTAAAAATAACGGAAGTCTGCTCTTTAAATAAAATCTCATAAGAGTGTTTTGGAGTAATATAACAAATTTTGTTTTTGCAATATCCGTGCATGAGAGATTTTGTTCAAAAACTTCTAATCTTGTTCATGCATGTAATTTGTATGTATCTATTGCTCTTGTTAGTTACTTTCGTCGTTTTAGCAAGTGCGTGTATTACTTAAGAAACGTATCCGTGTAAATTAATATTAATAATATGAAAATGGTTGATTTATTACAAAAAGTTAAAGTAAACTTTAAAAAAGCGTTTCTAATTATTCGCTAATATAATTTTGTGATAAAGTTTAAGTAAATGTTATAATAATCATCAGATACCTATTTCAATGGAAAAAATCATATTTCGTTATATTAAAATGGCGATTAAAAGTTCTAGATTAAGTGTTGGTGTGATTGTGTGTATTTTATTAAAGTGTACAGAAGTCTCAAGGTTAAGCTGCTGTATTAGCGGAGCACCCTTTTTATATTCATGTTTAAATTGGTGTAGCAATATGTATTAGTTACATTTTTGAGGTTAGGTTTTAAAAAAGGGGAAAAAGGGAAATTATTGTTGAAAAAAAGTCAAATGAATGCAGAAAATGAAAAAAAGTAATTGAAAGGGTAATAAGAAAAAAGAGAAAAGTGTTAATTAAAAAAATTAATTAAAAAAAATAAAATTAGGTAAAAGGCAATATATGTATATAAAAGAAGAAATAAAAAAGAAAAGCTCTTTAAATATGTAAAGAATCAAATTCAGTTGTGTGATAAATCATTATAAAAAGTGTCAAATTAAAGAAAAGAGTAGTGAATAAATTAATAAAAAACCAAGGTTGGACGTCGATTTACATTAAATTTTTCATGATTAAATTAAAATCGTTAAAACAGCAATTTTCGGTATCGGAAATTACGCCATAATAAACTTTATGAAAAAAATTAATATAAAACAGGAGAGAATGTGGTTAATATTAATTTTAAACTCGTCATACTTAAATATAAATAAATTTTCAAACTAATACAGCCAAATTTTTTAACTTTATTTAGGGGCTCGAAAAGCACAGTGCTGCAGAATCGAAAATTTTTGGAAATAAATTTGCCATTTCTAAACGGATGATCTGATCGGGATCATGGGCATATCCCAGGAATATTCTGATTAAAATTTTGTGAATGGACTCCCCACACTATCCAGGGGCGGTGCTGTGGTTACTCAAAGTAAGATACTTTTTACAAGTAAATTTTTAATCGCGTGGCATTTTATGTTTTTCATTCAATTTTAAGGAATATTATATATTTTCAGAATGTCTCCGCCTAGATCTTTGCAAGTAAAATTTAAAAATTTTGCATTATCCTGGTCCGGATTTTTTTAAATATCGGGTAATATTTTGGACCAATTTTTAACTTTTTTTTGATAGTTAAGTAACAAAATTTCCAAACTTACACAAAGAGATTTCAAGCAATATCTTTTACAGGCCCAAAAATAAACGATTTGAAATGTTCAAAAAAAGTTGAGAACAGTTTAAGAACATGTAATAAATGTATATTTTTCTGAAAGGTTTCTCTATAGATATAATGAAAACTTATATGAAAAATATGTCCGATTTTCCTATTTTTTTTTTTATTAAAATTGACATTTATTCTAACATCTCAAAGCTGGCATTACAAAACGGAAAGTAGTTTTGAAAACCTTCGTGTAATCTTAATTTATTCTTAAAGTATTAGTCCCGATAAAAATGTGGACCTTATGAGCAAAAAAAAATCCCAAAAATCTAATTTTTAGGATTTTTATTTAAATTTTTTAAACTTGTAGAATTTTCTTTGTACTGTTGTTAAATTGTTTTACAATTTATTAGTTATACTGACAAATTAAATCTTGAAAATTTTATTGCATTGTGCTAATAAATAAAGATATTTTTATAAAAAACTAATTTGTTGAATCTCCAGAAAACCGAATTTTTATAAATTTTTTCTGGACTAAATTGTTTTTTTTTACATAAATAAATTTTCGACCTTAACCAAAATCTTATCACTGTATAAATATTAGCTATTTCTAAAAAAAAATTTTTCAAGAGATCAAAAACCACTTTATTTTTTATATGTAAACCATCCAATACCCTATTGGATTTGTGCTGTTTGTAATGCACAAAAATATTGTGCGCAAAGTACCGGCCGTAATTTTAAAGATATTTTGATAAAATTTGGTACATAATATAGTTTTTTGGACGGTTGGGATTAAATTCGGTTGTAGTCATTCCATTATTTCACCTAACTCCATATAAATGATCTCCCGAAATACTGCTTTTTCGGTCATAAAAGTTTGGTTTATAAACGTATCCAAACAAATGTCACTACAAATAAGTTATATATAAAACTAAATCACACATACAAATTTTGTACAGATTGGTCCATAGACGGAAATAGCTCCCATATAAGGTCCTCTTCCGAAATCACTTTAACGAGCATAACTCTTTAAAAAATTTTTGTATTCAAATACTATTTAACACAAATAATTTTTCATATATACACAAATCATTCGGCCCAATTTTATGATGATCGATCCATTATCAGTCATAGCTCCCATATAAAGCCCACTACTAAAAATTACTTTAACGACCATAAATTTAAAAAATCTTGGTATTCAAATAAAATTCAACACAAATAAGTTTCATAAATATATACAGAAATCAGTCGTCCAATTTATTAACGGTCGGCCCATAATTAGTAAAAGCTGCCATATAAGACTCACTTCTGAAATTCACTTTAATATGCATAAATCTATTCTAAAGCTATTATATCGAAATAAAATTCATGCCGCAAAATTTTTGGATAAAAGCTCCATAATTAGTCATAGCTCCCATATAGTGATAGGATTTCAGGTAATCGATCAAACTTTAAAAAAAAGCTTTGAAAATTTAAATTCTAGTTTTCAAAAATGGTATAAACTAGTTCCAGAACATCCCATTCTCTTCAAAAATTTCAGTAACTTTTGAAATACAAGTAACGGATGCGCAAGATAAACGGCACGGTCATTTTAAATACATCGGTTACGTTTTTAAAATACATGTATGTAACGGTTAAGCAAGATAAACGGTGCCGGTAACTTTTATTATATCCATGATCACGTATGAAGAGCGGGACCGGTATGCAATGGTTTATTAACTATATTATGAGCGGTTTGCGGTAACGGTTTTTATATCGATGATCACGGAAGCGATCACGGTTCTTAAACGATATTATCGGCGGTTTGCGGTAATGGTGAATACCTGGTATAACAAGATTTATAAAAAACAATTATTGTTTTAACATAAAAATATAAAATAAATAAATGAATTCTCAAGGAAGCTCAAGATTTGATTGGTAAGTTTTTCTTAATTTTTAAAAAAATTATTTAATTAATAATAACACACGGCTCTACCCAGGCATTTCCAAATTTGGCCAATTTAAAAAATAAAAATTATGTTTAAGTAAAATATTCTAATGACGCAAAGCGCCGATCCTCTAAGAAGTTTCATATTTGTATACATTTGTTATAAATACTTAGAATTTTTTTTTACTATCACACGGTAAACAACGTCACAGGGGAACATTTATAAAAAAAAATCTAGTTTCGGTATTTGAAAATAAAAAATGCCAAAAATTATACTGCCGTTGATTTAAGAACATTTGGATCCATATTGGTTTTCAACTTTATTATGATATCTTTAAACGTTAAATTTTAACATTAATTGAAATTTTATATTTATCTTCAAAAATTTATAAAATTAATTAACTTCACTAAATTATCAATCTTCAAGTCGTAAGGTTTTCACCAATACCAAGTACTTACATACATATATTATAATAGCTTATATTTACTCTTCAGGAGCTCTACAAACCTTACCCCTTTCAACAATTTTAACGAGGCGGAATTGATATTTTTGGAAATCTGTCTATTTTACATGGGAGTAAAAAAAGAGTATTAGTATTTTAATTTTGATGATAGATCCCACAAATCCTTCCAATTTCTAAGATTTTTATATTTTTCTGAAATTTCTGGGCTAGGTCTTTAAAAACTATAATTGAGTGTGTGTGCTATTTATCTTTTACAGTTTTCTTGTTAAAAGCATTTTAAATCGAAATTTTATCTTTGCAATCATTGCACACAACAATGTTGAATTTCCAAGGAATTTGCGCATGATTATCTTTCTACTTATCTTTCCATATTTCGACTGATTGAATTTTCTTTTGACAGAACAAAGTTTGCTAAAAATTTAATATATGTAACTAAAAAAATTAAACGTTTTAAAAAAGCTTTTATAGTCTGGCCGAATTTTATTGTTTATTTTATGTTCTTAGTCAAATAATACTGAATATTACACCACTTCCAATTTCATTTCAGAAATTTTCATTTATATTCGGAAATTTCTAATTCTATTTCAGAACTTTCTAATTGTATTTCAGAAAATTTAATCTGTATTTCTATTAGAAATTTCTGACCTGTGTAATTGGATTTTCTTTAAATTAATACTAGATTACTTAAGGTACGGTTACATTTGGCAAATATTTACTCAAAAAAGCGTAACCACTTGTTTTAGCACAAATTTGTTCTAAATTTTGTGAAAATAATTTGAAAAGTAAAATACCATTTTTAGTTTGGTGAAAATGTATATGTGGAATTATAGTGGAATATAGAACATAGGCGATAATTTTATAATCATCACAAATATGATTGCTATAATCATGTTCATTTTAACTTTAACAAATTATGTTTGCCGCAATCATATAAAGATAATTATAGTGACCATGATTTTGTTAAAATGAAACTTGTAAACATATTTACTATTTAATAAAAACGACAAAAGGTATCTTATTTATTTTTTTTAATAATTATTTATTTAAATTTAATTTTTCTTTAGTCTCTTCTGTTGTTTTTTTGTTGCTATTTTTTTGCAAATTTATTCCTGTGTTAATTTTGTATTTACTATTGGTATTTATTATTTACACAGAGTTGTTTTTGTATATAATTTTAATATTTTAAATAATATTTATAAATTTATTTTGTTTAAACTAGATGCCTGTTTATTGAATTGTTTTTAACACTGTTTCATTTTGTTATTTATTTCATTTTTACTTTTCTCGTTTGCGATATTTATTATAAAATATACTTTAATTTCAAATAGATGATCAACATATTATTTTAATATTTATATTCTTTTATATTATATATGTATATGTATATAGGGATGTATATGTATTTTGTTTTTGTATTAAAGAGAGAACGTTATAGATAAATAGTTAAAGAGTTAGATAGAGAGAGATTTCTATGAATTACATTTATTTATGATTAATCAACCAATTGTTTTGTTTGTTGTTCTTTTTGTTCTTTATTACTATTTTTAATTAGAATTATGTTTTTTATTTACTAAATGGTTTTATTTTTCAATGTTTTTGTTTTATTCCTATTTAATAGTAAAACATTTATTTTACATTAAATGTAAATAAGTAATTTTTTAAAAAAATTACTTTTTAAGTTTTATAATAAAATGATTTATTTTATATGTTTATAGTTCTTAAATACGAGTTTCATTAATTTTTGTTTCTATTTAAATATAATAGAATTCTATATGTATTTAATGGTTTAATTTCTTAAATCTCAATTATATAACTTAATAAATAATAATAAAAGCATTAATTAATAGATAATAGATTCTTAAATTTGGTAATTTCAAAGAAATAATTTTATACACATACATAATTACTTCGACAGGGTGGTGGTAGGTAATTTATAAATTGAATTAATATTACAAAAATTAAAAGCTAAACCAACAAAAAAAAAAAACAATTTTCACTATCATAAAACAATTACAAAACTAGTTACTAAATACATACTACTTAAAATTTATATTTTATTTTATAGTTCAAGACAAAAGTGTTAAATTTCATTTCAAACTTAAAAACAAGATTTCACTTAATAATTGTGTTTATTAGTTAAAGTTTTCATAATGATTTGTTTGTTTGTTTTTTCAAGAGTATTGCTTTTCTTTTTCTTTAATGCATTTATATTAACAAGTTTTATTTAAAAGTTTTAAAATATTGTTTTTTATGGTTTATGTTAATATTACACATACTTTGTTTATTTACTTTACTATGGTCAATATTTTTAGTAGTTTCTTGGAACTTTTTCTTTATTTTGATTAATTTCTTTTTATAATTCTTATTTGATGATTTCAGTTAATTTATAGGCTTTTCTTTACTTAATTGATAAATGATAAATTAACTATAAGGCAAAATTATTTAGGAAGTAAAGATATACATACATACATATTTATTTAATTATTTTTATACAACACATATTATATTATTTTATAAAGTATTAACAGAAATTAGTAAATGATAAGGTAATTTTGTTCATTTAAAGAAATGTTCTTTGGTATTTTCCAAAATATATTTTTAGTTTTTTTTTTTTGTTTGTTTTCTATTTAATAATTTTGTTAGAAATTTATTGAAAGAGATTCATATTAATGTGGCTTTTAAGCGGTAATGAGAATAAAACTGTATAAATTTTCCAAACAAAGCTCATACAAAAATGTCTTTGCAACCTATAGAAAAAGACAGATGGAGTTGAAACTCTTTTAGATCAGTGGCCGGCATTCATAGCCACTTACAGCATATTAAAATATTTTCATGTATACATTAAAAAGTGAACGTAATTCACAAAAATTATTAAACAAACATATAACGGGAAACAAAAATTGCAATCAAAAGTTTAATAAAATAAACTATTAAGTAGGTTCATATCGTAAGTCTTTAAAAATGGATACACAGTTTTTTAGACGTACTGTATATCTAAAAGTGCAAATACACAAATATATTCAATAATGCCATGTTCTTTTTGAGCCAAGGTATTTTTACAAATACATATAAAAAAAGTATCAAGGTAGTCAACATATAATAATGTAATTAACTAATTGAGTAGTATGTAATTGATCCCGATTTGTCGGTCTAAATATATTTATATTTTGTTTAAACTCACTTCTAAGGTATATTAATTGAACTGAGATATATTACTTTTGCTGATTAAAATAGCCACACTTTTTTGTAATAACGGACATTAAAAATTACTAGATTACTTAGACGCGGTTAAGCTTGATTACTTAGAAAAATCAAATTAACTAAAGCTAGATTTACACGATTGAAATTTTCTTCAAAATTGCTCTTCAAAATGCTTCAAACTCGTGTAAAATGCAAAAATTCTTCAAAATTTATTTATTTAATAGTTATTAATAGTTGTTAAATAAATAAATTTTAAAGAAATTTTGCTGTTTACACGAGTTTGAAGCATTTTGAAGAGCAATTTTGAATAAAATATCAATCGTGTAAATCTAGCTTAATTGGATTTTCTTTGAAATATTACTAGATTACTTAGAGACATTTAAAAGAGAATACGCTTGATTACTTCGAACATGTCAAGTAACTAATTGAATCTTCTTTGAATTAGAATATACTATTTAAATTTAAGTCAGTCTTGTAATAGTAAATGTAAAAGGAAATTATTAAAACAATGTAATAATGACTGAATTTATTCTGGTCAACAATTTTTGTATGTTGTTCTGTTTTGATAATATCAATTGCAATATTATGACTCAATTCCAAAAATCTGACTGAAAGCTCTAAATAGTTAAAATTTTTCGATTTTGCAAGAAAATATATCGAAACATTTTGTATTTTTTGCGGATTTTGATGAAACTTGAGATTTTACACAAATAATAAACAATTTGAGGCAATAAGAAGAAATTTACCAAAAAAAATATTTAAAACAAAGTAGGATTGTAAAAAAGAAAAATACAACATTATGCCAACAAATTGTACCTGTTGTTATTCAAGTGTTAATTACAAATATTTATTAAAATTTTAAGTGTACAGATATTTTATTTGAATTTTCATCAACATTTTGTTATAAAAATAAAAAAAAAAAATTCGAATATTAATAATTTTAACCTTTGACTTTTGATTTTATTAATTTTTTTTATATATTTTCATTAACAGAATAAACTTTTGAATTGCAAAATGGGCAGATTTATTTTGTCTCAGTTATATTTAATAAGATTGCTAAAAATAAATCTTAAATGTTCAGATAATGTTTAACAAAAATTTCAATAACATGAAATACTGTTTGCTTTCTACATTAATTTACCAAATTAATAATTAACAAAAGTTGTGTTTCTCTCGAAATTGACATGGAAATGTCCTGTTAACTTTTGCACGTTCTTTATTTTGTCATATTTTGTTAAAAATTAAGTTTTTTTGGTTGGGCAATGATATAGCTCACAGTTATTTTGATTTTAAATAAATATATTTGATGCTAATTTCGGTGGTAAAATGTTGTTTATCATTAATTTTCTCAACTAGAATGGGAAGAGTAACGCACTCCTCACTTGAGAAAAAAAGGTTATTTGGGAACTTAACCAAAGGGATACAAAACAAACAAAAAATAGCTGAAATAATTGGAAGAAAAAGACACCGCGAAAGACAACAGTTCGTGAGGATAAGGCAATAGTTAAAAAAGAAAGCTATATAATTTCAAGTCACCAAGAACAATAGATAATGACAGAAATCAATGAAGAATTTGGTTTAAATGTTTCCAGTAGACTTGTACGAAGACACCTAAATGAAAATCAGTTTTATGGTCAAGTATTCTTTTTGAGCAGGTCAGTCCATAATTGGCCATAGCTCCCATTTCCGAGAATAACTGGAATACTCAAAAAAATCTGAAATATGTATATCATTATTGAGATGAAATTCGCCATAAGACTCAAACAAAAATTCTACATTTTCAAAAAATGTGTTGTATAGGTAAATATGCGCTAATAAATATGTATAAAAACATTTTTAGCAAGTCTAATTAAAAACACTTTTTGGAATTTATTATTCAAGCCTATTTTATGGGAAGATATTTTTTCTGCCTACATACTATATGTACATATACCGAAGCTGCATTCAAATTAGAATATGCATTTTAGTCATACACACATATGATACAAACATTTTAACAAATTTGAAAATTAAAAAAAAATATAGAATATTTTAATTGCATTGACTATTTTCGAATAAGCATTTTGTTTGGAGTGAATTGAACCTGTTAATTGAATCATGTCAAATAAATAAATTTCATATACGAAATTTCGAAATTTTTTGTTTAATGAAAACTGGCTTGTTTTCTTTAATTCTTTTTATCATTACATATATTAACTTTTTTTTTAAATTTATTTTTATTAAAGTGGAATATAAATATTTATATAAAAAATGTGTAATAATTTCTTTTATTTTGAATAAAAATTTTTAACAAAACTATAAGTAGGAGAAAAATAAACAGGGCGAGAGGGAGGGTCAACTATAATTTAATATTTTATTTATTAATAATATATATTTTTGTTTTGTGTTTAATATTTAACATGATTTATAATTAAGATTTTCGTTTCTTACTTTCTTTTGTTGTAAATATCAAAAATAAGAAAATTATAAATTTTATATAAAAAAAAAAGTTTTTTATAAAAACAGTTTCTTTTTTGTCTTTCTTTTTCTATTTTACACTCTTTTCTCACCTGTGGCTAAAAAAAGTTTTGTTGGCGTTAAAGGTGTTGTAGTAGTTGTTGAAAAACAGGAGGGAGGAGAATTTGGAGTAGTAGTTGTTGTAGTGTTAGTAGCATAAATATTAAATTTTTCTAAATTCTTATGATATTGTTGTATATTTATTTTATCGAACTATATTACCGTACCACCAGGTGGCGCTGTTTGTGTTGGCGATAAATGTTGGGGAACATTCTATAATAAAGAAGGAAAAAAATTATGTTTCTATTAAGAATTGCGAAAATGTAGTTGAAGCGGAATTTGAAAGTCAGTAATTATTCTGGTATAGTCCGTTAAACACTTTCTAACATGTATTACTGAGTCCGATTTTAATTTTCGTTTAAAATTAATTTGTTTTTTTTTTAAATAAGAAATTTTCGTATAAGATTGACTTTTATAAAGGGTGTTTTTTTAGCAACTTTCTCTTTGGCAACACTGTTTTTAGCAGTTCAACTGTTTTCGTATAACATGTTACTGTTAACCATTGTTAGTTCGATATACAATTTAACCACGAATCGACTTACAAACGAACAAAGCTTGCAGATTATTGAATTTTATTTCAAAATTTGTTCAATGAAGATTCACTTTTTTATCGAGAAATTTTAGTTCAGCGATGAAGTTCATTTCGCATTTGTTGTGATATGCATACCAAAAAGTGCAATTTTTGATTTGCATTATGGGTCGGTGGCATCATTAGATAATAATAAGGCAGGAACGAACGTTATTGCGAGCGCTACAATGATATGCTTGCAATTTTTTTGTTCAAAATTGAAGAGCTGAACTTGGATGACATGTGGTTTCAAGAAGACGGTGTAACATACCACGAGTAACAATGACCTAATTGAAAGGCAAGTTCAGTTTGGGGCCGTTCAATTGGTCGCTCATATCTATAGGGACAAGCCCGCAACGGTTGACGCACTGGAAGCTAATATTGAAAAATTAATTCGTGAGATACCGGACGGTTTGTTGGAGAGAGCATGACAAAATTGTACCCAGCATATGAGGCGTAGCCGTAGTCAAGATTTATATGAAATCATCTTTATACATTGAATTATGTGGATCGTTCTGTCAACTAAAATAAAGATTTCATACATTTCTCTAAACTTTGTGTTATTTTTAATCAAATCCGAAAGCTCTTAAAATTTCACTCTTTAAAATGGCGGTAATTTTAAAGAAACATTAGTAATAATGATTCGTAACGTTCATTCGTTTTCATTAGAGAAAAGAGAATCGTAAGTTTGAATCTATTTATCATAGCTTTTTTTTGCAAATACATAATAATATTATGCCATTAGATAAAATTAAAGACAAACAAATTTAAATTTAGAATAAACACAGTATAGCAGTTCTTCAGAAAACAAGAGAAAAAATGTCAAGAAAAAGTCGATATTTTTTTCAAAATAGAAAACTTCATGACACTGATCAGTTTTCCGAAATTCTTTCGAAAGCCTACATAGCTAAATATTCAACAATAATCACTCACCGTAGCATAGCCTGGTCTAGCCCATGTGTATATGAAACCATCCTGACATGCCGTCAAAAAGCAGTCTTCTCGAAATATTAAAGCACTTAAACGTTCATGTGCGATCTTCTTGCACACCAACGGCTCGAGCAGTGGACACTCATCGAAACGTGGACACGCCGATGTACCAATTAGTTTCAGAGGGTCATATGATGGTATGATGGAGTTCGTAGTCGACGAGGGTGAACAATTCGATAGATTATTTAACAAAGATGATTGATGTTGCGATGACTTGCCCAACTTTAAGGAGCCAAAACTATGCGATGATGTCGAAGAGTTGGCATGCGTTTCGATTTGTGTTGAACTGGCCATATGCTGGTGATTCATGGTGGAATTATGATGATTGTAGGATTTTAGTAGACTTAATGTACGTCGATTTTGCCGGGTGCTGCCACCCTCAAGATTAAGTGATTTCTTATCCGACGAATTGAGGAATGAAAAGTTGCTTAATCTCTGTGTTAGCGAATTAAACGCCGATATACCAGAATCTGAAGATTTACTACTATTGGATGTTTTGTAGCCTGAAGAAGTTGAAAATGTATTTACATGATTGGAGGCGGCGTTGCCTTCAATCGAATCTGATTTGGTGGCTGTAATGCAGTTGGGAAATTTTATCGAACCACCAGCACCAGCAGCATTACCAGGAGACTTTGAGTTTGTTTTGTTGGCTGTTGTTGCAGTCGATGCCAAGATTTCATCTGGCGGTGTATTGGCATTTGATGATTGTGAGGATATTGTACAATTGGCTGTTGAAAACTTACTTGAACTATTACTATTACTATTTTGTTCTCCTGATGTTTGTGGTGTTGTGGTTGCGGTTGTCATTTCTTTGGTTGGACTACTACAATGTTGGGGAAAATTATTAGCATTAGGATGGCCTATGGCCACGGGTCGTATAACTTTAACACCATCTGAATCCATGCCACCATTCATAAAACTGTTATCATTCATGTTACAACTATTTACCCGCTGTCTAAGGGTTAAAGGATGCCTTAGTATATCCTCGGTTATGTCCCACAAACAAATTTGTGTATCCTGGCTTACCGAGCCCAAGCGATAACTAATGGCCAATTTGTCGGGAGCTAATGATGAAGCTTCCGATCTAAACGAGGCTGATTGAGGTCTCTGTCTTGAGTGTATGGGCGTAGAGTTTTTATCACGACCTCCCACTGCATATGAATCAAAACCATTTGCTGTTGGGCCCTCGCCAGCATAACGTGAGGATCCATATTCCATCATTTGATTTTCATCATCAGAAAAATCACCACCATCCCATGATGTATATGACGTGGTATACGGATCAAAAGCCACCACTGAAACCCACGATCTATGGCCCTGTCCGCGGGCCACTACCCGCCTCTCATGAAACGACCACACTGTTACCAAATCATCTTCACCGCCCACTACAATATACTTGCCATCCGGAGACCAGCACACACATAGAAAACCACCGAAATAGGAACGTGCTATACCCAACAATTCCATGGTATCATAATGAAATACTCGTAAAAAACCATCCTGTGATACTATTGCTAAATTTGAACCGCATGGTGAGAAACAAAATTCGTTTATACAACAATTTTCGGTATTAAAACCCCATTTATATAAAGGATTTCGACTCGATTTCGACTTGCAGGTTAGTATTGAGTAGCCGTCGCCCATTTTAAAGGGCTGATAGTTGGGTGCCGTTGGTGGACATTGTAGATTCTCGTTGTACAAATAAAGGTGTCCCGATGCATGTGAGGCCAAAAAGAGATTCGGTGAATTTGGCAGCCATTTTAAGCAGGTCACTTTAGTTTTATCAATTAAACGCTGGGAGGGAGAAACTAAACATTTACTTTGTTATTCTTAAACATTATATTTGTATACTTACATCTTCATTGTATAGTTTACGATATTCCCGGGGTCCTGGCTGTGGTGAAACCAGCTGTATTTGACCCGTTGTAAAACCTACTAGCAGAGGAGCTCCCGTTGGCGTTGCCGTTGTGGCATTGAAATCATGACAACTAGGATTTGTTCCTTTATAAAATTTCTTATCAATAGGTTTACTCAATTCCGCACCCTGTTGTAAAAGACAAAGTCAAATCAATTTAAAATATTTGCAAAATTATTTTTAAAAAATACAATTTTAATGAGATTAAGAAATATTTTCATTAGTTCATACATAATTAAACTTCATAGTTTGACTTGTTTGTTGTCTCTATGTATTTTTTTTTTTAATTTCCTATAAATTAAATATTATTTGATTTGCAATTTATTGCCAAACATTGTTAACACAATCCAACGTCAACTTCCTATTTAAAACTTTGTTGTAGTATATCAAACTATTAAATTATTAAACCATATAGGTACATAAAAACATGTTTTATTCATTCGTTCATTTTTTATTTGTTTATGATAAGAAATAAATAGAATAATAACATTTAAAAAAGACAGCAAAAACAAGGAAATGACAGTAAAAAAAAAATATGACCTTAACCTAAGATAATGTCTTGCCAATGTTACCTCATTTATTCATGAATAGAAGATGTATTGTGTTCTAATAAATTATTCATAATTCTGTCGAAAATCCATGTTCATTGGCAGGTGCAACCAATAAGGCAAATTATAGCCGATAGTCGTAGTATTAATGATAGTATATAATAAGATGCCAATGAACTTAATTTATATCTAAATACATATATACATACATATAAATATTTATAATAACTTTTAAATTTAATAAATTCCACAAATGAATAAAATAAATTCTGCAAGAATTGAAAAAAAAAGAATTATTCTAGCCTTGAGTACAGTTTCAATTCATTTTATTGCAGTTGTGTTTTTCAAGTTTAAACATATTTCGATAAGAATTCAAGTTAAACATATTTGAAAAAATTTTTGCAAGTGCTTGAAATTTTAATTCTGTATTTGGGTAATATTTAAACTGATTGGTTATCATGCCGCACAATGCCTCTAATATTTAGAATTACATTATACATTTTTGTAGATGCGTAAAGGTACGGTCATATTTAGCAAATATTTACTCAAAAAAGCGTAACCACTTGTTTTAGCAGAGATTTGTTTGACATTGTTTACTCTAACAAGAGTTTTGCAAGATCAAACAGCATCAAATAAATTAAAACTAAATATTTGTTGTGATTTGGCCTATATAAGAAAAAGTTTTTTTTTAGATAAATAAACGAGTTCAAATATATGTTGTTTAGTGGTTACGTCTTTTTCGGCAAATATTTGCCAAGTGTGACCGTACCTTAGGAAATATGTTTTATTTGATATTGTCTATATAAGGGACTTACTATCCGAGATATATGGAAAATCTTGAGCATAAGCAAGTAAGTATGTTTTATATAGAAAATTATTCAGAAAGGCAATTAAGCAAGTTAGAAAATTCTGCTAATAATTCAGTTTTCCACAGAAAAATTTGGGGATAACGCAGTTTTCTATAGAAAATTCTACGGATAAGCCAGTTTAATATAGAAAATATAGCGGATAAGTAAGTTTTCTATAGAAAATCTTTGTAAGTAAGTTTACTTAGATCGTAAAGTAAAGTACACTTACTTATCCGCAAGATTTTCTATAGAAAATTTTGCCATTAAGCCTATTGAAAATCTTGGGGATAAACCAGTTTTCTGAAAAAAATCTTCGGATAAGCCAGTTTTATATTGAACAAAAATCTTCGGATAAGCCAGTTTTCTATAGAAAATCTTGCGTATAAGTAAGTTTTCCATAGAAAATCTTGCTTATAAGTAAAATCTTGCGAATAAGCCAAATTTTACAACATTCGTAATTTTTTTTACTTTGATTTCTATTAAATTTATTTAAGAATTTTTAAGAAATTTAATTTTGAAATGCATTAAATTAATGCATTAAAATAAAAAAAATGGTAATTTTGACCTTAAGTTTAATTACCTACAAAATTTATATTTGGCAGCATTTTTTCAGTTTTTATTCCTATAAATATGTATTTCTGTAAATATTCACGACATTTACCAATTTTAATTGGTTAAATTGAAGTCAATGTTTAACTCCCTTCTTAGCCTTGGCAGCAACAAACAAAATTCTTAAAAAATCTTTGTGAACTCAAAACTCTTCTTTATATCCTTCTGTCATCTGCAGCACAATTTCACAGCGACAACAATCATCATCATCATGACACAAACACTTTTTAGTTTTAATGATTATGAAAATGATAATAAATGTTGCATAAGTGAGAATTGAATAGAAGATATGTATGCATATAAAAAAACATAGTACAAAAAAAAGAACAACAGAGTTGAGGAGTGACTGAGTGATAAAAGTAGAGAAGAGTTCAATGTGACACATTATCGTATTGTTGTTACAGTTGTTTTGTTATTGTTTGTTATTTAGTTGCTGAAAGATGATGTTTGTAATTTTTGCAGTATATCTGCATGTGTAAGTTTTTTTTTATTAATATTTTTTTGAATTAAATTGTTGCTGACAACAATGCACAATGTATAAAAAGTTAATCAAAACAGACAAATAGAAGGCCCTATATTATGATTTTTGGATGACATTAAAAAAAAAAATAAACTTGTGACTTGAATGACATAAAATTTGGTGAAATTTTTGTTCAGAATTAATGAATATAGTAGTACAAGTTTATTTTGTGTTTATAATTTATTTTTGTTTATAATTTTTATTATATCAATAATAAAAAATGTATATATGACAAATCAAAGCCATTTATTTAATTTCTTCTCTGGAATAGGGAAGCATTTTATTTTTTTTTTCGTAATTCACAGCGCACATTTGTCCATTTATTGAATAAATTGGACCGATACCAGATGAAGTAAAACAATCCCATAACAAAAGAAGATTTTGCCAACAGAACCTAACTAATTTATATTCGTTTCATTTGAACAAAGCATATTTCCCCAATTTTCCCGGTGTAGATGTTTCTAAAGGTACGGTCACATTTGGCAAATATTTACTCAGAAAAGCGTAACCACTTGTTTTAGCACAAATTTTTTTGACGTTGTTTACTCTTACAAGAGTTTTGCAAGATCAAACAGTATCAAATAAATAAAAACTAAATATTTGTTGTGCTTTGGCCTAAATAACAAAAGTTTTTTTTTAAATAAATAACCGAGTTTAAATATGTGTTATTTAGTGGTTACATCTTTTTCGGCAAATATTTGCCAAATGTGACTGACCGTACCTTAAGCGAAGCACAACCTATTTTTAACATTCTGCCTGTTTCATAACTCAGTTCCTGAAGACTATTTCTAATTGTGCGACTAGTCCCATATGCTCATAAATAAAGTTTGAGCTCTTCAGATGACCAAAATGGGGTTATTTTGCTTTTACGTATCAAACACTGATCAACGATACTGTGTTTTTCGCTTTCTGCATATTTCCCCTGGTTTTACTTTTATGTTAATTGCTTTAAAAACTTTCCTTTTGGAACAATCTATCAGTAGTGCAATTTTACTTACACTTTTTTCTTGTTTCCGAAGCTTTGAAATAATTTATTTTTCGAATAAACTGCAGTGCTTTCCGAGACTCATAATTAATACTTTTCTGGACTAAATTGAAAACATAAGGGATTATAGAAATATGGATTTTACTATTGTTTCTATTATTTTCTGTTGAAATATTTAATCTATTTATTAATCTATTAGTCAAATAAACAATTATTCTCAATGAATTCTTTTTAATTTTCCCCAATATAATTAAATAGTGTTGAGGTATGTATGGTCGTAATTTCTACCAGTAGATACATAGATATCTGTATAGTCACCTATTCTGATTGGAAACTAATGCCAACTTATAAAAGTCTACTACATAGATATAATGATTTATATTTTATTATACGAGTACAGTAATTGCTTAGAAAACTCTAAAAAAATTTTACAAAAATTCAACTAAAACTTCAAATTATTAAGAGAATTCAATGTTCAGCTGAAAAACGAGGTCTACTACTTGTGGCTTTATAATAAATGTAAATAGTCAAATCAAGGCCTCTTAGCATGTGACAAAAAACTCAGTTATTGTAGCAAGTTGTAGCAGTTAGCATTGTCGAGAATTTTGTTATAAATTTGAAAAATAATTAAATTTTAACGTTGAAGTGCCAGATAAGGTATATTAAAATTATGTAAAACATAGTATTTAATATTTTGTTTTTAGACCTTTTACCTTTATCGCAGCTGACAATCTTCTACACATAGAGTCAAAGAGTTTAATCACCTGCCTTTAGGTTATCCTTGCAAGAAATATTTCCTTTTTTGTCCAGTTATTTCCCGAGGTGATTAATTGGATTAAAGTCTGGCGATTACGGAAAATGATCTAAAGTTTTTGGTCAATGGTTAAGCACAATTTAGGTGGAAAATCTAATTCTGCGCTAGTTCTAAATTCTCTTTAACTGTTTTTTTTAATGAAAGATAATACGACCCCTGATGCCGCCATACTATCCTAGATCATTACTAAGCCGCTGTCATGTTTTACCGTCTTGGTAACTTATTTATTACTAAAGCATTCGTTCTTGGTTCGCCATATTTTTGTGAGGTTTTTGACTTTAAATATCTCAAACTTATATTCATCGTTGAATATTAGAATATTTTTTATATATTTTTTGCGAAATTCAAACGTTTGGTTTGGTTGTTTTTTTAGTTTTTTTATATAAAGGGTTTCTTACGTTGCACTGTATCATGTAGGTCATTTCGATGCAAAGATCTTCTAATCGTACTAGCGCTTTCAGATTTTCCAGAAGTTTTCGTAACATTTTCAGCTATTTTTACAGCACTAGATGTTGGTTTTGCTCTTATTTCTCTTACTATAGCCCTTATTTCAGTTTTTGTAAGACGTTTTGGTCGTTTTGCTCTAGACAAACCTTCTATGGTATTGTGTCTATATTTTTTTTTATTATACAGTGATGCCTTCCAACTATTTTACCTATTTCACGCAGGGATTTACTTTTTCTATGTAAGTGTATTATGATTTGCTTTGATGTTTGTTTTTGGCATTGTAAATAGTTCACTGCTTAACGTCACAACCAAAAGTACTTTGAAATTTTTCTGCAATATATCCACCATATTTAAAATATATGTATGTAGCTCTATATATGCTTAACTAGAGTATATATAGAACTTTTTTTTAACCATTTATTCGTTTGCATCATGATTACTAGTTTGTATAGCATCGATAATAAAGATACTATTTGTCGCTCTTGCAGTCAAATAGTGTCTGTTTAAATACAGTATACGACAGTTGTTTGTACGCATATAAAATAGTTTTTATGTACAAATAAAATTGTCATTGATAAAGGAATATAATTTTTAGAAATGAGAACTTAAAATTGACAAAGAATATCTGAGAAAAATTCAATCAATACACAGAATATGAAAACATTTAAAACTAATATTATGATTTCACCGAGAGGTTTTTCAAAACTAATATCGAATTCGGCACAATATCGCTCTTATTCCAACAAATGAGTAAACTCATTACCTAAAAGAAGTTTTTTATTCAATACAAATATCAATAAATAAACAAATATCAATAAATTTATAAATGTATTATGTTGATGACTTTAATTAATTATTCAGCAAAATAGATTACATACTGAAAGCATTCCCACGACATCCGGTTCTACGCACCGGAATGACCCTAGATAACTCCGCCAAGGGCTGTCAACTCAGCAATTACTGCTGTTACAGCAAACAAACAAACATACTGAAAGTTTCGGTAAAAATAAGAGAAAACATATTGCGTACAAACGATTGTCTATCACTGTAGAATTGAAATGTGTTCAAAAGGTAAAAAGGAAATGTGTGTGATGTTCCCTTTTTATTATTTTCTCTTATTTTTTGGGGTTATTGGTTGACATACTGACATTATCCGGTATAAATTTTTAACAGTTTTACTTATTTAAGTGTTATTGTTCTTTCCTACTTCAGAGTAGTTTTATTTTTATTTGCCTCGAAATTCATTTGAACTACTATTATTTTTTTCGCAATTAAATAAAGTGATGTAATTAAAAAAAAAAGTGTTAATTACATATGATATATGTAGTTTCTTTTGACAGGATGTATAGTTTTAATTAATAGGGTAATGTGATTTAAGTAGATGTAGATATTAGAACAACCTGACTGTTTGAAAGAGCACACAGCACAGAGCAGTCAGCTTGAAAATCTCTAAATAGATATGTTTAATTATAATAAATAGAGTGTACTGCAGTTATGTCTATTATTCACTTCATTATTGCTTAACTCAAAATTATCTTAAATTTTATCTCTAAAATATTTAAGAATTCATTACGAATAAATTCATAAAGTTAATTCCCTAGTTTTTAAATTACTTTGAGAATTCTTTATTGAATCATTCAAGGTTTCTTTAACTCAAATCCATTACAAAAAAAAAAGCTTAATCAAATTTATTGATTTGATGAATAAAACTTCTTCTCTAATTTATTATTGATTGAGATTTGCAAATGTTGTAATAAATATGAAATAAGTTGAAATAAATTTAACTCTGTTAGATCAATTATAATGAAAATAGCACAATTTTGGTATTGAAAACTTGCATATACTGTCAGCGTCAAAATAAAATCAACACCATATATTCTTAAAAAAAATTAAAAAGCTTACAGTCTTATTCAGAAAAAATTAAAGTAGACTTCAAGTGTACTTTAAGAAAATTTTGTATACATTTTAAAAATACAATATCATTTCTATATATAGGGTAAACTTAATAGCATATTTAAATATCATTATATTCTTCAACGGTCAGGCAATGTTTTGGTAAGGAATTTTGATTTGTGGTCTGAAGAGAATTCCTTTAGTCATATCTTCACATATGACTTCGGATATTTGTATAAAAGAATGCCTAGAGAAACTTTTTAAGCTGCTTATTAGAAGCCATCACCCACTCTTTAGTAAATTTTTGGGTCGCTTTAGTTCCCTTCTACTATTCAAAAGTTGCAATGCATTTGTAACAAATAAATCAGTTCGATATAATAAAAAAATATATTTCAAAGGTATGCAAAAACGGAATGGTACTGCAGTTCTGAAAAATATAAAACAATATTAGTGATTTGCTATAAGTATGAGGCTCAGTTGCGTCGAAATGTTGTGCCACAGTTAATGCGATCCAAGAAAAAATTGGACTTTTATAAGAGCAACTTAATTTTAATTTTTTTTTAAGATTTTCTTAAATATTAACAAATAAATATCAGTTTTTGGTTTAAAAATATTATATAAATATTAAATATTCATGTCACCCAATTTTATGTTAACAATGATTTACACATATTATTTCAATTAACTGCCTTTAGCTTCTATTTAAACATTGTAAAATTATTTCTTTAATTTTTGATTGAAAAGACTCACATCTATATTTTCAATAGCTTGCACATACCTCTTCTTAGTATTTCCAGAAAAAAAAACAAGTAAGAAAGTATAAAGTTCGACCATATAATACCCTACAACCAGTATATAAATAGAATAGTTTTTTCAGAAATCGGCGCTATATGCGAGATATTACCTATTATGGAGCGATCATACAAAAATTTAGTGTCATGACTTCCGTGAATATAAATATTATGCATGTTATACTTTATCTCGATATAAATACTTTTAAAAGATTTATGGAGGTTAAAGTGAATTACAACAAAGTTTTACCTCATATGGTTTTTTAGATATCGCCTGTAAACTTTATGAGCTTTTCCTGCAAAACTCACTTTTTCGACTTAGCATGTTTTGGAATTGAGCTATCGATATGGGAGTTTTGACTAATAATGGACCGACCATTATAAAATTAGGTGTCATCATTTCTGTACATATGCAATTTATTTTTGTTAAATTTCATTCGGATAAAAACATGTTTAAGAGATTTATTGTCGTTAAACTGATTTTTGGAAGTGGGCTTTATATGGAAGCTACGACCAATTATGGACCGATCATCATAAAATTTTACCATATTATATGCATATATAAGAAACATATTTATGTTCAATATTATTTGGATACCAACATTTTTAAAGTAGTTATGCTCTTTAAAGTGATTTTCGGAAGTGGGCCTTTTATTGGAGCTACGACTAATTATAAACCGATCTTCACAAAATTTGTAAATGTGATTTAGCTTTATTTATTACTCATTTGTGGTGAGATTTGTTTGAATACTTTCATAATTCAAACATTTATGATCGTTAAACTCCTTTTTCGGGAGGACATTTGTATGGGGACAAAGTGAAATAATAGACCGATTTCCACTAGTCCCATCCGATCTTGGACCGAAAAAATATCACGCACCAAATTTTATTAAAATATCTTCAAAATTGCGACGTGTACTCTGCGCACAAGCTTTGCATGGACAGCCAGCCAACCAGCCAACCAGACGGCCATCGTTAAATCGACTCAGCGAGTGATTCTGTGTCGATCGATATACTTTTAAGTCGGTGTTGGACCATAATTTATGGGCGTTAAAAACATCAGCACAAATTCAATATACCCTCCCTACTATGGTGGTGTAGGGTATAAAAACATTTGTGAAACACATTCGTATTCATAGTAAAGTTATATGTGTAATTTTTGTCATCGCAATAATAAACGGTAATAGACATTTATTTAATAAATAAAAGAATCAGTGTTTTCACAATTATTCTGTTCATTTGTTTGCTTTACATTTCTTCTATAACAATATCAGTTTTAGAACAGTCAGAATGCAGCAATAAACATATAAAGAGAACTGGAACCATTACTCTGAGTTAATCAATTAATAATACACCATTTACAATTTGTAAAAAAGCTAAATTTTGTGGGTTATTTATTGCTTCCATATTAAAAAATGTAACTTAAGTTACGGTTGCACGTGGCAAATATTTGACTAAAACAACGTGACCACTAAATAAAAGTTGTTTTAGTTCTTGTTTTTATTTAAAAAACTTATTTTACTAAGGAAAAATCACAACAGAAGTTAGGTTTTATTTTATTCGATGTCATTGGTTTTTACAAAACACTCGTACAAAAAACATTGGTTACGCTTTTTTAAGTAAATATTTGCCATGTGTGACAGTACACTTAGAGTAGAGGAAAACAATCTGGACAATTCGGAAAAGTTAATGATGTTGGAAAAAAATTGTTTGTTCTGAAATCTATTGAAATTTATTTATTATAAAAACAATACTTTTTTTACTCAGTATTTGGAAATAGTGTTAGAAGAGTCTAAATTTTAAGAGCTTGTTTATCTGGTAATTTCACAGCCTGTAGTTAGTTGTTTATATCTACGGGTATGCTTGTACAACAGTCTGTATATTTTTTATACATATGGACATTAGTAAGAGTGTACTTACATATATATATGTACATCTTTAAAAATTCGTTTAAAACTTATCAGTTTTCATATGTATATACACATCTAACTGTATATAGGAGAATCGATTGAAATAATAGCAACATCAATAAGAGACAATTGCTTTTATTAAACGTAAGAAGAGATCCAGTCGTCAGAAAGTGTTTATTTTTTTTTTTTAAATTTTATTTGTTTTTATTATTATTCGTTTTATTTCATTTATTTTTGCATTATGATAAAGATAAGATAAATTTTATTTATTTATATTAGACAAACATTTATGAATATGTATATATCGTTAGTTTAGATTGAAAAGGCGCTAAGTAACATTTTACAAATTCTATATTTTATTTTTATACAACTTGCTTTTAGTCTTTAAACCTAAAATTCTTTATTATAATTTTTTGGTTGAAATATAACGGTAATGCTAATTTGGACTATTTCGGCAACGACAGTTCCTGTTATGAAGGATAAAATTTAAAATATCATAAGTTATTTTCATAATTTAAAATTATTTAAAGGTAATTGTAGTCATTCAACTAAAGATAACTTACCGGTAACGGTAGTTCAGCTGAAAGAGCAGTTTAGGGGAAATGGTAGCATAGCGTTACACAGTGGGTCAGAACTGACATTTTTTGAAAATAAAGCTTTTATTTCTAAACAGCTTTAAATTGAAATCGATTATTGTTGGCACTAGAAAAGTTACACAGCAAATAGTTCTATGAATTTCAAAATGATGGACCTAGTATTTTATCAATTGAATTTGAACAGCAAACAAAAAATTGTACTTAGCTCATTTACATTCTAAGCCAGCGTTATGTTAATAAGAATTCCAACAAGTTAGGTAATTTATTGTTGTTTGATTTGCAAAATTGCTTTATTATTCTTTTTAAGTCTATAAATGGAATAGGAAGACTATTCGAATATATTAAACATCTTGAAGTTGTATTTATAATTATAATATAACAACAAAATATAGAAATATTATTAATAGTTATGTTAAAATACAGGAGGGGTCTTAAAAAAGATGCAACTAAAAAATGCATTTAATGTTTTTATTTAAAATGTAGTGTATTAAAGATAATCAGGGGTGTCATAGAAACCAATATTGTCGGAATTGGTTTTAAAACCGACAAGAAAAAATGCTTTGGTGTCATAGGGCACTGCTACACGTTCAATAAAAACGAATGTGTTGCAGTTTAAAAAAAAGCTTCTTTGCTTTAATTACTTTCTAAAATATTTGAAAAGTTATAGGTAATACCTACTTAAAACTATACAAAAATATTCATAATTTTTCGGAATTATTATTATATTATTCCTTGAACTATCTATATAATGTGATCATTAGTGCTGATGGATTCCAAAGAATTTGAAATGTAACAACTTTTAACTGATGAATGGAATTTATTTAATTATATTTTGCTGTATAATATTTTATTATCTAGATAGTTTAAGCCTTTAAAATAATATTTCTGATGGCTTTGCAATGATAAAGCAATTATAAATGCGTAACATAAACACTATTGAATGACCCCTGTAGCAATAGCAATATGTTAATTAATATCAATTATAGTCATATGATTAGAAATTGTGATATTTGCAGGGGAATTTTAGTAAACATACATAGGTACATATATATATAAAGAAACTAAACATACATACATATATAAGGCAATAAAACCCATTTTAAATGTTATTCTAAGTTCAAACTCATTTCTCAAAATTATTCCAATATTGATTTAAAAAGTTAACCACACTGTTAACCAATACAATATAGGTATTTTAATTTCCAAAAACATCGCAAAAATAAACCATGTTAACATTTTTAGAATTTTTCTTAAACTATATTTTTGCCCCTACGTTATTTTATATTGTATAAAAGTATTCAATTTTAAAGTTTGATAAAAAAAATTGAACTTGCACTTATTATTCCTAGAAATTTTAATTAGCAAAGAACTATATTAAGAATTTTCATTTAATATTAAATTTTTTTAATTACTTATTTTCCAGATGTGCAAAATGAATAAATAAATATTGTATTTGTTGCTTTAAAGAAATTGTACGCTATAAGAATTTACAGATAGGTATATAAATTGTACAAATAGAAACAAATTTCAATTGGGTGCTGTATAAAGAAGCAATGATTTTGAAGTAGTTTTGTACTTATTTAGGAATCTCTGCAGAATCAGATCATATCAAGGCGTAAATGTCTTTCGAAATTACTGATATAGCAAATAATATAGCACTGTAATATTCATTCTGAATTCTGTTTGTAGAATGTGGATTTTAACTGCGCTAACAAAAATTTGATAAATAACATTTTGTTATGTGCAATTTCTTGACATAATTGAAATTATTGATTTAATTAAAGTTTTTATTTATTTCTTTCATTCTATAATGGAATTCTAGCGAAAAAGGTCATAACCGGCTTCAATCAATCAGCTCATTATGATTTCAAATTCATTTAGTATTATTAAAAATAAACAGATGTAAATAATTTGGAATTCTAGTAGTATTATTGTCAAAGAATCCAATAAAAAGCTACATATACATATATTCTATCCATGCCATTAATTGACGGATTATCAATGTTTATAAAAATCTCATTCAACTCAAGAAATATAAAAACTTCGTTTATACCAACATGCCCTGCAAATAAAAAGTAAATAGATATCTGCTTCAATATTGATCTCAATTAATTTAGAGATTTACTGGAAAACTAACTTTATCCAGATTTAATTAAATTCAAAACAAAGTAATTGGAAACTAAAACAATATTCCATTGAAATGGCGCCATTTTGTAAACAAATTTAAATGCTCTTATAATTTTAGAACATTGACATAGGTACTTTATATAAAAAAAAATCAATTATAACGAAATTATAACAAATAGTAGGTATATCGATGAAGAATAAATTGAATGATAAATAACACTACCAAAGAGATTTTCCACATTTCATCAAAAGGAAAAAGTTATTTGTTCCTATAAATATGAATCATATCTATACAAAACGAAAAACCACTCACCTTCTTTACTCCCCTAAAGGCGTACACATATAATTCTCTTCCAAAATTGAAACATATACGATCGCCACCCAATACCTGACTCGCCGACAAGCCATTCTGATCTAAACCACCAACACCGGAGCCATTCATCATTGTGTGCATGGACATGCCAGCACCCAAACGTGCATCCATCGATGAGGGCACCACATATTGTGATTGTTGGCCATTTAGGGAGGATGAAGATTGCACATCATAGCCACCAGCGTCACCGCCAGCCCCATTTGTGACATTTTGCGAATTACTGCCATTGGTTAGAGGACGGCTGTGACTACTGCCAGCACCATTCGATCCATTTGCCGTTGATGAGCTGTTTGTGCCTGCATTAGAGTTACCAGTTGCCGGTGGATTGGGTAGGGTAACGATGGAGACACGTACTTGTGGTGAGCTCTGATTGTTTGTGTAGCCTACACGATTGGGTCGTGAATACTCGGAGAGTGTAAGTAACCTGTAGGTACCCTCACGCGTTACAAATTGAGTCTTTAGGTCATCCTTGACATTGGGATCAAGTTGCGTTGCCATTACGGCAACTTTAAATAATTAATATCGACGTTGTTATTGTTTTAATTTATGCACTGTTTTTATTTTTGTTATGTACTTATGTAGGTATATTTCTCTTGTCTTATGTAGATATTATTGTTATTATTTTCAAACTATTTCGGTGTTTTTGTTAGTTTGTATGTTGTTGGCATGTAGTAAGTAGTTCGAAGTGGCTAATGTTTTGTTGTTGTTGGTTTGTTTGTATGGCTTTCGTTTCGTATTATTTTTTTTTTATTATTTTTTTCTTAAAGGGAGTTGGCTTTTTCCTTTGAGGTTGTGTTGTTATTATTATTGTGTGTGTATTTTAATGTGTTTTGCTTTACATTTATCTATTACTTAATTTAATTATATTTTCAATTTTCCCTCTTTGACAAATTACACATTTATTCCGTGTTAAAAATTATAAATAAATTGGAAAAATTGCACATTTTCGCATACACGCACGCACACACACATACACTTGATCACAAACTAACACTCATACGAATATTTATACAATCTTTCCTCTATGATGATGTTTGGTTGGATGGAGGAGAAAAGAAAAATATATTCACACATGACCAAAGGAATCTTGTTGCTATTTTTTCATAAATAGTCTGTTTTTTTTGGCAAGTGGGTGTGGAAATTCTATTCTTTCGTAATTTTTATCATTTACAAAAACAATATTTTCATATCTAATAGACTTGTTTTTTTGAATTCCTTCACTTGATGAAACTTCTTTTGCAAAATTTTCTACACTTTGCTGTTTTTTATTTTTTCGTTTGTTCGGCCGTCAAAGAAAAATGGGTTTATTTGACACACAGTCAATTTTGTTTTTTATTAATTCATTTGTACATTTATCTAGTATTCCGGTTTTTCTCAATTGGTTGTTGACTTTTTTCTAAAATTTATTTGGGTTTTGTAATGTTCTTTAATTATTTAATTTATTTGAATTTTTATCCATTTCATCAATCGTATTCATTTTCGTATTCCTTCAAATATCTCGGCACTTTCCCATCAAATAAAAAATTTTCTATTATTTCTTTTAGTTTTACTTTCATTCCAATTTTGTCTTCTTTTATTATCAGCTGTCAACTAGAAGACGAAAAGAGAATAAAAGATAACTGAACTGCAGCAGTGTTGTATTTTTGGGTATGAATTCTAGGGGAAAGATGTGATATTGACAATTCGCAAACATTTTAAGGTTTTTTGAGGATTTTTATCAATGCAGATTTTACTTCGTATGTACAATATGTACCCTATGATGGTCTAAACTCATTTTCAATGGGGAACAAAATATATGTTATCAGTAGAATATTTGTTTAAAAAATTATATAAAAATCCTAAAATTTGCTTAAAATACAACTCACAATAGAAATTAAAAAAATATACAGAAACATTTCCCAAGTTAACAAAACCAAAATGAGAAAATGCCATAAAAGGACCCAGCATATGAACCATTTGAGGTTCAACATTGAATTATATAGATTCTATCTATTTGAATAAATATTTCATAATTTCTCTATAATAATGGAGAAGATATTACATACATGAAAAATAAAAATTAGGTAAAAAACAAGACACCAAATATGTGGATAATTTATTTTGTATTATTTCGGAACATGCTAGAATATGTTGATGACATTTTATGAATATATTAATAATACAATAAAGAAGGAATATAATTCGAAACTTTCATATTGAAAAGAAGGGGAAATAATTTTTAATAGGTTTCAATTTCGTATAGAGATTTTTTTAAATCAAAGAGATAATCAAAAGGCATATTAAGTAATCCCGAGATTTTTAAAATCTCGAACCCCGGGATTTAAAATCCAGTGAGGTTTGGCATCCCTAGTTATACGAAACAGCTGCTGCTATTTTAACTGAACATACGGCAGCACAGGCAGCACCTTTTGAACAAAATTGAGAAAAAAAAATTCCCGTCTTCTTTTTTTTAAGTTCGCATAAATACCACAAACCCCGTTTTGAGACAATGAGCAATCGACACAAAAAAGCAAACAAAAAGAGCAACCACAACAACACACACCAACCCAGCAGAGAGAAAGAAAAAACAACGAATGCAAATAAAAAAGCACAGCGCTTTTTTACGGATTTACGTGATGGTTGCTGAATTAGCTAAAAAGAGGTGCTTTTGATGTGTGTGGT
This sequence comes from Bellardia bayeri, assembly GCA_950370525.1. Classification (NCBI taxonomy): domain Eukaryota; kingdom Metazoa; phylum Arthropoda; class Insecta; order Diptera; family Calliphoridae; genus Bellardia; species Bellardia bayeri. Next base: position 87,100,556 of record OX493264.1, on the reverse strand, counting down.
GTGTTTTTTTTACAAGAAAGCTCTTCGTGGTAGTAATGGTAATGCAGTGTTTTTAAAATACCTTAAAAAAAAGAGACGAACACTGAAAACGATGATGATCCGTACGTCCGTCCGCAATTTTAAACATATGTATTTTGATAAATTTGGCACGTAATAAATATTTTTTCTTCCCAAGGACGATTGGAATTTGGTTGAAATCGGTTCATTATTATTTACTTAGCCCCATACAATTGTATACATACATACATTTGTAAACGCTTTTGTTCTTGTTTCTTTTTTGAGGGTATATGTATGTATTACGTTTGTCATTCTGCGTGTAACTTTGTTAATATTCATCTGAGACCCAACAAAGCATGAACTTCTAAGACTATTGAGCCATGTCTGTCCGTCTGTCCGTCCGTTTAAAACACTCTCACGTCGAAAATACACAACTAAACTTAACGAAATTTCCAAAAAAATATTTTTAATTTTGCAGGAAAGTTTGGTATTGAAAATCAGTAAAATGTGTAAAGTAGAACCAGAGTTATATTTTTATATATTTTTTTATCAATTTAAAAAATTTTATTTTTTAAATTATTGCAGATACTAACATACAATTTTGTACACGTTATTTCTATGATAAAGGGAGAAACTTTAATGAAAATATTAACAATCAGTCTTTGTCTTCTCATAGCCCCCATACAAAAGTCTTCCCGAAATAAAACTCAATGATACATAAATGCAAATAAAATTGGAAAATTCAGCAAAAATAATTTTCATGCAAAAAGAAATCGCAAACCGAAATATTGTTTAGTACGGTCCATGTTTGACCATAGTCCCCATATAGAGTCTATTTCCAAAATTCATTTACAAACGTATAAATCAGGTATAAATAATATTACCAGGTTAAAATTCGACATAAATAATACTTGTAGGTAAATAAATTGTACTATATAAGGACCACATCCGAAAATCACTTCAATATTAATAAATCTCTTATAAATAACGATAACGGTAACTTGTGTTGAATATGAAAAATATTTTTTTGTAATTTTATAAATTGTTAAATTCGCTCAAGATTGTTATGAAAATCAGACAAACTCTGTAAATTATAGTAAGAATCGGTAATTACATCAATTATAAAGATATTATTGTAGGTCGTATAATTGTCTTTCAAACAATATATAAAATACTAAAAAAATTGGGTTAATCTTAGAATAAGGCTATTCTAGTCCTATAAACAGTGTAGTTTTTGTTTTTTTTTATTGTATTTAGTTAGAGGGCATTTAAGATTTTACACAGCCGTATATTGCACTATAACTCATGGTGAAGTTATATATCAGGTGCCAGCATTGCTACAACAATTACAACAAGGCAAGAACAACAGGCATGTTTGTGTAATACTTGTGTTACTGTCTTGTGTTACTTGTGTTACTACAAAAAAAAAAAAAAAAAACTAAAACTTTTAGTAAAACAACTCAAAAAACAGACACACTATTTAATATAAAATAGTTCTTTAACACTTTTAAACTATTTTACGCAGATAAAACGGCGACAAAAACTCACTTTTTCAAATACAAAATAATTTTTTTAACTTTTTAATATAAACTTTGACTATTTGTAAACAAGTTTTTGACATTTTCATGATAATAGAGCAAAAAATAATCAGCTGGCGCTATGATGTCACCTGATATATAATTTCACCATGCTATAACTTATTTTTTTATAATTGATTTAATTTGTAACAAACTTCAGCTGTTGTTTAACTTGACATATCAGTCACGCATTATATTTACCATGGTGAAATTTCACCATGAATATGTACACTGATTTAAATTGACAATCACATTTTGAATGCTGTTGACATTGCAAAATGTTATAAAGTTTCGAGGCAAACGAATAACCTTTAAAGAATTATTTTGAAATTCACACATTAAATTGTTAAGAGTTGGCAAAAATTTTATGAAATAAATTCAAGTTTTTTTTTCTTTAAAAAATCCATAGAGAATTTCGTTCCAATTATAAAACGCTGCTTGTGTTCTTTATGTTTGTTTGTATCAATAAGGATTTCTATTTTTCTATTCTACTCTATTTTTTCATTTTATTTTTGTTTGCATCTAATCCCCAAACAATTGCATTGGTTTTTGTTGTCATTCTTATTGTACTTATCACACACCAAACGTTGATATCACTTGACCTGTTTGTTGCTCCAATACATGCTCTCTTGTCCTGGCTATTGTGCACCAGTGGTAATGCTCCTTGAATGTTTTTAGTTTGTGTTTCATGTAACTCATACATTTTATTGTCTTTCATGTCGCTCGTGCTTTATATATTTATAGCCACCAACAAAAATATAACGGGTATATTAAGTTTGTTATTCCATTTGTAACACAACGAGAAAGAAAAAAGTATCCTTATTCTAGGTTGAAATACAATTCTAAGATGATCTTTCTTTGCATCTGTTGAAGGTATGATGGTGCAGCGATCAGATGAAATGTTTGGTATTAAAAATAGTCCATATCGGTTAAGTAGAACCGGTAAACCAGATACGAAACGCTAAATTAAGATTCGGCACAGTCTAATATAAATACTCTTACTTGTTCTTTCTCTCTTCTTCGTTTTTCACCCTTTAAAATTGTACATTTTCAATTGTATCCATTTGACATTATTCAGAAATAAACTGAGAAAAGAAAACTATTCTATAGAAAAACTTAAAACTGCAACTAAAACGTTGAAAACGGTACATACGATACCAGTACTATATTCTTAAAAAAAAAAGCTTAAATCTTTTAGGGAAATGAAGCAAAATACATATTTACAATATCAAAACACACATAGTAAATACACATTAACGCAATTCACAATCTTGTGCAAATGTTATTGCATCATTGCATTTGCAAAAAGTTTTAGCGTATTTTTGCTCTTGCTATGTGTTTTGTTAGTGTAGAGCAACAATATGCTAAACCTGTTTGCAAATGCAATGATGCAATACCATTTGCACAAGATTGTGAATTGTGCTATTGTACATATAACGGGTGGTTAAATTTCAAGGGCCGATGTTGATTTTGAATAAAATACAAACTATTTACGTAATTATTGTAATTTTATTTTATTATGATATATTGGTATTACTCAATTATGTACGGAACAAAATATCGGCCAAATGGGCGCCGCGACCACGGCGGCACACCTCCATCCGATGGTCCAAATTTTCGATGACCGTGAGGCATAATGGAGGTTCTATGCCGTTAATGTGCCGAATTATCTCATCCTTTAGCTCTTGAATTGTTGCTGGCTTATCGACATACACCTTTTCTTTCAAATAACCCCAAAGAAAAAAGTCCAACGGTGTCAAATCACATGATCTTGGCGGCCAATTGACATCGCCATTACGTGAGATAACACGGCCATTGAATTTGTTGCGCAAAAGAGCCATTGTTTCGTTAGCTGTGTGGCAAGTGGCACCGTCCTGCTGAAACCACATATCGTCCACATACATATCTTCCAATTCGGGCCATAAAAAGTTCGTTATCATCTCACGATAGCGAACACCATTCACAGTAACTGCCTGACCGGCCTCATTTTGGAAAAAATACGGCCCGATGATGCCGCCAGCCCATAAACCGCACCAAACAGTCACTTTTTGTGGGTGCATTGGTTTTTCGACAATCACTCTTGGATTCTCATTCGCCCAAATGCGGCAATTCTGTTTATTGACGAATCCACTTAGGTGAAAATGTGCCTCATCACTGAAGATGATTTTCTTCGAAAATTGATCATCCACTGTTGCCATTTCTTGCCACCATTCTGCCCATTCACGACGTTTGGAATGGTCAAGAGGCTTTAGTTCTTGAGCCAATTGCACCTTCTAAGCATGTAAATGCAAGTCTTTATGCATAATGTTCATCAACGACGAGCGTGAGAGGTGCAATTGTTGGGCACGACGACGAGTTGAGGTGGACGGCTCTTCAGCCACACTATCGCGAACAGTAGCAATATTTTCTGCAGTACGAGCTGTACGAGCATGCACTGGTGTTCTCACATCTTCTACAGACCCGGTTTGCTCGAAATTTTCCACGATTTTTGCGATTGTACGCACATTTAGACGATCAAATTGACCAAAAAAATCACGAAGTGCACGATATGCATTTTGATTTGAACGCCCATTTTCATAATAAGTCTGAATAACTTTAACACGTTGTTGGATTGTGTATCTCTCCATGGTTCAAATTGAGTAAGTCTGAAATAGAGGAATGTCAAATAAAATTCGGAAAAAAGCTTGGCGTTTAGGTGTGGTTCACATTCAACATCGGCCCTTACAATTTAACCACCCTTTATAAACAAAATTTCTATTTTGTGTAATACAAGTTTCTAAGTTGCATCATGGAGAGGCAATATACAGAAATATACATATGCACAGTACATACGTACATACATACGAGTATATTAAACTGTTCTAAATTGTGGTGAAGTCGTAGGTTCAGCCAGTTTTTTTACTTTGATCCATTCTAGTGAAATACGATAGTTTTATTTTATACTGAAATAACTTCTGTAAGTCTCTGGCTATTGTAAACTCATACCTTCCATTTTATCATACACAATAATGTCGAAGATTAAAATAAGAAAAATCGTGGAATTGGTTGGTTTACTCGTATTTCATTGTTCGCATTGTGAAAGTAAAAAGTAGAACAGCAAAAAATCTAGCCCTATTGTTAGTATTACTGGTATAATATTATTAACTTCTCTGCAAATTTGCAATAAAATTGTTGGAAAACTGTTAAGGAATTAACTCGTTTTAAGAATATACTATATACAAATAAAACTTATTTTATTATGATAATGGAAAATCATAAGGATAAACAAAAATAGTAATGATATTGTTATACCCTACACCACCATAGTGGGGAGGGTATATTGGGTTTGTGCTGATGTTTGTAACGCCCAGAAATATTGGTCCAACACCCACCTTAAAGTATACCGAATCACTTTCTGAGTACGTGATATTTTTTCGGCCCAAGGATGGATGGGATTGAAACTGGGGGGTTACTGTGTATTTCGATTCGAAAGCAAAAGCTTTGGTTGTTGGTATCCAAATAATATTTGACGCAAATATGTTTTGTGTATATACATATAATATGGTAGAATTTTATGACGATCGGTCCATAATTAGTCGTACCTACCATATAAGGCCCACTTTCGAAATTCACTTTAACGATCATAAATTTCTTAAAAATGTTGGTATCCAAATAATTTTTTGACACAAATAAGTTTCTTATATACAGAACTAATGACAACTAATTTTATAATGGTCGGTCCATTATTAGTCGAAACTCCCATATAAGACCATTTCCGTAATTCAATTTAACCTCCATAAATCTTTTAAACGTATTTGTATCGAGATAAAGATTAACACATATAATAATAATATTCATAGACATCATAACACTAAATTTTGGATGATCGGTCAACAATAAATAGGTTATAATAAGGCTGAATATGTAAACGAGCCTCAAATTTTTTTAATAATATTCTTTTTTTTACCAATGAACGTAAGTGTGAGATATTTGGAGTCAAAAATTCATACATAATTTAGATTTTGGTAATATTTCGCCACAATTTCAGCTGTTCGACGTTTGCGACGTTTCATATAATTGTTTTTTTTTGTAGACGGATATTTTGATTTTTGAAATTCAAAAATGTCATCTTCAAAAAATAAAGTTTAATTAATAAATTATAATAATAATTAATTTAAAAATTATGAAATTTTTAAAAATGCAACGTTAAATTAACACAAAAATATTTATTCGTTTTATTCGATTATTCTACATAAAATTGATCGAATTATTTGTTATTCGAAAATAAACGTTTTTAAATTGTTCGAATAATTATTGGTAAAAAATTGTTCAAGTGCACAAAGTACATTTGTTATTGCAGTCATTTGTATATATAGAAATCGATTTTATGAAGTTCGGCGCATTATTGATGATGGCTCCCATACAAGTTCCATAAAATTATAAAAAAAAATATAATATAATGATTGTTTTCAGTAAAATTTAAAGTTTAAGCTCTTTTACAACTCTGTTAATTCTACACTCGTACAAGGGAGTGGCATGTCTGCCAGTGTATTGAGCTAAACAGTTCCTTCCTTGTCACTGCAAAGGACATTTCTAAAAATGTTGCATTTCCTACTCGTATAATATGTACGGGCTGATTTAAAAGAATGTTGGTTTATAAAGTTATACATTCTAAATCTTAGAACTTTATATATGATATTATATTGTTAATATGTACAACAAAGGCACTGTATTCATATACGAATATATTGTACATACATATGTATATATTTGCACTGCTTTCATGGAAATCATAAATTTTTAAATGAGACAGAAAAAATTAATGATGAAGTTGAATAATAACAATATTGCATGATATACTCAGTGGTTTCCAAGATATTTCTTGGATTCTGGTTAATATATCACAGAATTTTATAGTTTTTGCTGTAGCTTTTGTTTAACGTTTTTATTTCTTTCTTTGTGATATTGATTATAAATCGCTTTATCTCCAAAATATATTTTTCTGACAGTTTTATGTCTTGAATAAATATTTTTGAGAAAAAAACTTCTTAGGTTAGGTTATTTAAGGATTTATTTAAATGAAAACCACAATAATAGTCTAAATATTATTATTTACAATAACAGCTGAACCAGCTACACATTCTTGTTCAAAATCAGGACAACTTGGAGGCATGACTGGCTCTTCCCAACTCCACACTGTATAGGGTACACAGGACTTTATACTCGCCTGGTAGCCATATTGACTTGGACAACGTTCAGAGATGGCTTGGTTATTTATGGCGTAACAATGCCAATAACGTGATGAATCGAAAAAGTTCGCATACGTCATGCCAACTTCAGCCAGAGTCTTACAGCCGGGTCTGCCATTAAAGCTGGTATTTTCAATGTCTGCACTAGCAGCAGCGGCCAAAAAGATGACTATAATAACTGAATAACATAACAAGGATTAAAACACAATTTTAGGTTTTTATTTTACAAATTATACTTAAAACTTACTCAAGTTTTTCATGATGTTTAAGGAAAGTGTTTAATCTACTCAAGTTACACAACTTTTATGATGACTTTAATCATTTGGTCGATTGATTTATATACAAGTTTTTACACACTACATTTGGAGTTATTGATGGCCTGTTATCTATCCACTATCTTATAAAGTTTATCATGAACTTGAAATATGTTAAAGACCTTTTACGATTTATCTTCTCTAAAACATCCCCTGTGTCAATGGAATGCTATCAACCCAATATTTGTATGAACATACTCGTTAATACTTACAATTGCTTAAAGAATTTATTTTTTTCTTCACAAACCTTAAATGGCCAATTTGTTGATAAGGGAATTTCTTTTTTGTTGCTTGTAATGGCTGCACTTGAATTCCGTTGCAATTCGAAGTTAATCAATTTTTTGTTGAACTTTTTTCAGCTTGAAGGTATTATCTGTTGGAAATGACGTTGGTAACAATGCAAATAAGATGTATTTGTAATGCAAGGACAAGTCAATGGTCTAAGAAAACAAGTGAGAATGTATAGTGGGTCAAGCCCGACCATATAATACCCTAGAGCGAGTATATGAAACAGAATTTTGTACTAATCATAATAAAATTAGGTCGAATTATTTGTGTATTTATGAAACATAAGCATATTCTAAGACGTTTACACTGGTTATAGTAATATGGAAGTTATGGTAAAATATTTACTGATCTGCACAATATTTTTGGGTGTGATAAATCAAACATTTATGATCGATAAAGTTCTATTTAGGGAGGACATTTGTATGGAGGCTTAGTGAAATAATGGACCGATTTCAACCATTGATATTGAACTAATAGTCTTGGATCAAACAAAATTTACAAACTTAATTTTAAATCGTTGCAACCAAACAAAATTTTAAATAAACTATCCATTCTATCCATCTATCCGTACGCTCTTAGAGAGAAGGACCTAGGAGGATGAAACTTTCCCCAAATACACTGTATTGCATTACTATAATTACACTTGATGTTTGTTATTTGTTCTACATTTATAATTACAGTAAAACTCCTCATAACCGGACACTCACCGTCGCAGTGTTTTTATCCGGTTATGGAAGGTGTCCGCTTATAGGGAGGGCTCAGAAAAATTTTATTTACATTGCTTCTAAATCATTAGAAGTAGTCGTTTATTTCATATTTTGTACGAATTTATGAATAATATTTAACAATACATATGTGCACTGTACAAGTTTTTACATTTCATTACTACTTTGGTTTAAAAAATTTTCTAATGGTTGATTGCTTAAATAGTGATTGTTTTAATTTAAAATGTTCATTTTCAAAATGAGTCTAGATATTTTTAATATGTTGAAAAGCTACAAAATCATTTTTGGCAAATTGTTTCAAACGCGCAACAAGTTTTAACGCCTCATCGTACGATGCTATTGGCTCACTTATTTCTTCGTAAGATTCTTCTTCTGAATTACTTGTATCCATAATATGGTTTTATCAGCACAAATGCGATTTCTTTTGTAAGGATTACCAGATTTTTAAAAAACTCGTTTGGGATTTTTTAAATTTTGTCCGTTTATGAGGGATTTTTTGGTCAAAATGGTTTGAAGTATGTGTCCGCGTCCGGTCATTAGAGTGTCCGGTTATAAGAAGTGTCCCCAATGGGGAGTTTTACTGTATATGCATAATTACATGTATAATTAATAGTAATTAATTTTGTTAGTGTTTCATAACTATAATTACATTTTGTGATAAATAAATAAGAATTCTAAAAAAAAACAAAAGCATAACTGTTATTTATTCTTATTATGCAGTTCTCAAACATTTTCTATAAAATGCCGCGTGGTTCGTAACTTACCCCCTTATTCAAAAACGATTTTTAAATTTAACAAACGTTTATTAAGCAAATTTTTATATGCAAAAAATAAACGTTTGTTAAATTTAATAATCGTTTTTGAATAAGGGGGTTAGTCTTTTTGAAAAAAGTAAAATTTTAGTTTATATAAAAAGAGGTTTAAGTTTTCAAGCAATTGCAAAAAAAATATTAACCGGATTATTAATAAAATTTAAAGTGGCAGCAGAAAAAAAGCTTTATGAACAGGACAATCGCAGACTTATAAACTGTACCAGCAACACAATAAAGAGTCTTGGTCAGATTATTAATGAATTAAACAAATCAGCCATAAGTAGAAAAATCTCACACTATTACTCCACAAAAGCTGTTGCATGTACCAATGCTGTTACTCGGCCACAAAACTGCTAGTCTTGAATTCGCTAAAAAAAACTTACACACACACTAGGAATAGATAAACCTATAAACTTTTTTAATAGTTGCACTATTTAAACATATTAATATTTGTTTAAAGTAATTTTTTCCGATGAGAAAAAATTAACTTTTGATAATCTATCTGATTAGACAAAGTTAATAAATAGAATGCCAGTCAAATTAATAAGTGCCATTTTTAGAAAATAATAATGAAAAACAATTTATTTTCGAACAAGACATTGCATCCTTGTGTGTAAGTCGTCAAACAAAGTGATGGTTGTCTTCAAAAAATATTAATGTACTTGAATGGTCCGGTCCGCATGTTCTCCAGATCAGAATACCATTGAGAACATTTGGGGTATGTTAAGCCGTGAATAGTCTGGCTGATAGATTTGTTTAGTGGATTAAAAAAAATGTGGCCTAATACATTATTAAATTCTAATATTTTTGTGAATACTGTTATTATATGTTAGTTAAATTTCATTGTTTTATAGTTATGAAACACAAATTACATTTTTAAGAGATAAAGCAAAAATTAAAGATTTTTTTTTGTTAAATAATATTTATTTTTTTTTTTGCTTTCACACTTAGTGATGGTCATATAATTAAAACATTTGTCAGAACAGTAACTTATTATATTTATATATTTCTTTCGCTACTTAATTCTAAGTCTGGCTGCTTTTATTTGCGCCTCTCAAAACGGGATCATATATCTATGAAAATAAAAAAAAAATTAAGGAAAATCGTTAATGGACAAATAATTAAAACATTCATCACTGTTTTATTATTCCTTATAATTTTCACAATTTCTGTCAATAAATTATAAATCTGTCATATGAAGACCAAAATGCCTGCAAAGTGAAATGTTTCCCAGAATTCGTCTAAATTTTTGCTGTTTTTCCCTTCCTTACATTTCTCAACTTTGTTTTACAAGTTCTCAGTTTGATTGAGATCAGGGGACTGTGCTGGCCATTTTAAAACATTTAGTATGTTTTGTTCCTCTAAACAACACATCACAAGTCGTGAAGTGTGTGGGATCATTGTCGTGCATAAAACTCCATAGTAGCGGCAAATTTTCTTCAGCGTAGTATCATCGTATTTTCTAAAATATTTTTATATAAATGTTGACCCATTTTTGAACAAAGTCTGGCTATTAATCCAATCCCGTACCAACAAACCACCTGTTTTTATGGTTTACTTTGGATGATGCTGATAATTATTCGGACGTCATACATAGCGTTTTCCATCATGGGCAAAACTCCCTTTAAAGTACGTTTTTCTAAAAACTTATCGCTTTTTTTTTAACAAAAAGTTTTTCGTTGTTCTAGGTGAAACTTCAATCCAATGCGATGACTGCACTTTAACCGGTATTTGACTGGAGGTTTCAAATGTATCAGCTTGATAGATTCCTTTTAAAATATGATCTTCTCTTGTTTTGGAGCCCTTGCAACAGTTTTTTGTATACCATATGTATTTAAATGATTAATGGCGTTGTATACTTTTTTTCTGTAACAATCAATCAAGTTAGAAATTTTTAATACGGTTCTACCAGAGGTTTTTAGGTTATTAATTAGTTTTCTTTCTTCTTCGGAACAAGTATATACATATGTAGTTAAATGATTGATGGCGTTGTATACTTTTCCTTTGGAGCAACCAATCAATTAAGAAATTTGTTATACGGTTTTACCAGAGGTTTTCTTTCTTGTTCGGAACCAGTTGGTGCTTTACCCTAACAATGTAAAACTTTATAATTGTGCATTAAAACACTTTTTTAATACTTACCGCCAATATTTTTGGGGTACAATTTGAAAATATGTTTAATATTAATTATTATTAACCCTCCGATGAGTGACAATTCTGAACTTCACGGCCGTGTGAAAAGGTCCTTTTTTGTAAATCATGTTTTTTTCATATAAAAAATTTGTTTTTATTTTTTTTTTTTGTTTTTATTGTTTATAACAAAATTCTACATACAAAAATCATTTTTTCAATTTTTTTAACTCAAAAACATTAGGGATGATGATAAAAACAAAAAATTCTAAGAACTGGTTTATTGCTAGTAGTATAAAATTAGAATATTGTGCCTTTCCTTGAAAGCAATAAAGTTCATGTCTTCGAATTTTTCTTAGAATTTTTTGTTTTTATCATCATCCCTAATGTCTTTGAGTTTAGGTCTTTGTGTTGAGAACAAGTAAATTATGTGTTGAAACAATAAAAAATTATAATGATGCCCAAAAACATGCATTTATTAGTGAAATTCAGTACAAGGTCCTTACGGACCTATTCACACGTCCGCGTACTATTCTCACTAAAACCTCAATAACTCCTAAAGTAATGATCCGATCGGCTTTTTTTTCCCAAAAGATGCGCAACAAAATACTCTTGGAATAAAGAATAACTTTGGGGGGGGGGGGGGGTTTGTAGTGGCCGAAGTAGGAGTAATTTCAGTTTGAAAAGGACCTTCTCACTCATCGGAGAGTTAAAAATAGTTTTAGAAAAGTTGAAAATGTTTTTATTATGTGTCCAATGTTTTACCGCAAAATAACGCATTATTTTACAAAATAAATTGTTAATACAAAAGAATAACTGAGGAATTAAGAGCGTAAAGGTACGGTCACACGTGGCAAATATTTGCCGAAAAAGAGTTAACCACTAAATAAAATATATGTGAACACAACAAATATTTAGTTGTATTCTATTTGATGATGTTTGATCTTGCAAAACTCTTGTAATAGTAAACAACGTCAAACAAATTTGTGCTAAAACTAGTGGTTACGCTTTTTTGAGTAGATATTTGTTAAGTGTGACCGTAACTTAAGACATAAAATAGAAAATTATTTGAGAAAGTAGCGTTAAAATTGCAGAAGAAAATTTAAACATTTTAAATTGGGTTAGATTGGAATTATGTTTTAATTATATGGCCACCACTGTACGAGTACATGTAGGTTGAACTGTTTTACTTTTTCTTTGAGAAAAGTTTTATGTATTTATGGTTATGCAACGCAGTAGAGATTCTGTTGATCTGAAACATTTGGTATTGCAAATGAGCAAAATCGGTCCAAATGAAAAAAAAAACTTAGAAGCAAAATATAGGAAAATCTTTGTTCGAACTAACCACTAGTAAGTGAGTGTACTCTTATTTGATAATTTTATCCAACAGAAGTAATCTATTGTAGAGCCAATTGTCCCTAACCGTTCTTTCCGGAGATTGTATTACAGTCATGGCCACATTTCAAAATTCATATACTTCAGAAATCATCATACTTTAATTTTTTTTTTTAACTTTATAACACGAATTTGTATTAAGCAATATCCTGCTGTAAGGCATACGAAATTCCATTTAACTGATTAAAATCATGTTTTTGTTATTCTATTTTAAGCATTTATAAAACGGAATTTTACCCATCCCCAATAAAACATACACATACAAAATAATACAGAAAACTAAAAAGAAAACAACAAGAAGCTATCGGCTTTTTTTCCCAAAAGATGCGCAACAAAATACTCTTGGAATAAAGAATAACTTTGGGGGGGGGGGGGGGTGTTTTGTAGTGGCCGAAGTAGGAGTAATTTCAGTTTGAAAAGGACCTTCTCACTCATCGGAGAGTTAAAAATAGTTTTAGAAAAGTTGAAAATGTTTTTATTATGTGTCCAATGTTTTACCGCAAAATAACGCATTATTTTACAAAATAAATTGTTAATATGTACAAAAGAATAACTGAGGAATTAAGAGCGTAAAGGTACAGTCACACGTGGCAAATATTTGCCGAAAAAGAGTTAACCACTAAATAAAATAAATGTGAACACAACAAATATTTAGTTGTATTCTATTTGATGATGTTTGATCTTGCAAAACTCTTGTAAGAGTAAACAACGTCAAACAAATTTGTGCTAAAACTAGTGGTTACGCTTTTTTGAGTAGATATTTGTTAAGTGTGACAGTAACTTAAGACATAAAATAGAAAATTATTTGAGAAAGTAGCGTTAAAATTGCAGAAGAAAATTTAAACATTTTAAATTGGGTTAGATTGGAATTATGTTTTAATTATATGGCCACCACTGTACGAGTACATGTAGGTTGAACTGTTTTACTTTTTCTTTGAGAAAAGTTTTATGTATTTATGGTTATGCAACGCAGTAGAGATTCTGTTGATCTGAAACATTTGGTATTGCAAATGAGCAAAATCGGTCCAAATGAAAAAAAAAACTTAGAAGCAAAATATAGGAAAATCTTTGTTCGAACTAACCACTAGTAAGTGAGTGTACTCTTATTTGATAATTTTATCCAACAGAAGTAATCTATTGTAGAGCCAATTGTCCCTAACCGTTCTTTCCGGAGATTGTATTACAGTCATGGCCACATTTCAAAATTCATATACTTCAGAAATCATCATACTTTAATTTTTTTTTTAACTTTATAACACGAATTTGTATTAAGCAATATCCTGCTGTAAGGCATACGAAATTCCATTTAACTGATTAAAATCATGTTTTTGTTATTCTATTTTAAGCATTTATAAAACGGAATTTTACCCATCCCCAATAAAACATACACATACAAAATAATACAGAAAACTAAAAAGAAAACAACAAGAAGCTAAAAAAAAAATTGGCTGCTACATCAATTTGCTCTGTGTTTAACGAACGAATGAGTGTAATCAAAAGAAATGCTTAAAAAAAGATACCGGAAGTAAATTATCAGTAGAGACGTTTGTTTTCTTTCCTTTCCTTTGATCAAGGTCAAAGGCGTAATTTCAAGGGGATTTTCTTTTCTTCGCCATCAGACATCTTCACACTCAATCTGTATATGCACTTGCAAAGTAAATATTTGTTAATACTAAATAAATAAATATGACTTGGAATTTTTTTTACTTTATAACCTTAAACATTTTTGTTCAACATATTACTGATAATCCAAAAATCTATGTACGAGTATGTTCAGATAAATTTAATTTAATTGGAAATTTGTAAGAGAGTACGATAAAATTTAACATTAAGCAAACATTGAGTGCTATGGGTTGAATATTTTCCAATTACAATGAGGCCTACATACTAAAAATACTTGTAACCATATGATGTTTTTAAATGTGCTAAAATATTAAAAATGCTAAATATTAACAATGTACTTATATTATACTTCAAGATGAGACAAGGTTTGTGAATCTTCGGAACTGTAGATATATCCAATATATACAAGTATTTGGTATTACTATTAAGTTCTTAACTTGAGGATTTAAATTCTAACTGCCGTATTCATAAAAGATAAAGTAGGTTTGAAGTGTGCTTTAAGACAACATTTTCTTAAAGTACATTTGAAGTCTACTTTAATTTTTTCTGAATAAGACTGTAAATGTTTCCAAACAAAATTTACCATAAAAATGTAAAATTTCATGATGTAGTGATTTTAAATTCAAACTAGTGTAAAATTTAAATGAATTAAAATTTCATAATAAAATTCGGAACTTATATAGAGCGAAACATCAGTGGATTGATAACTTTTGCCATTGTCTGTATTTAACCCTTAACGACCGGTATTTTTTTTTTTTTTACCGGTAAGCAGTTACAATTTTTCAGTTTCGGGCGATCCCTGTTAGTTACACATTTATACGTTTATGTACCTTTTTAATGTTTAGTGTAACTTTGTTTGCTGTAGTGCCAGTTGTGTGAAGTGCGATTTGTTTGATTTACTACTACATATTTAAATTTAGTAACCGGTAAAAATTAATTTGTGTTCTAATTAAACTGGATAACAGTTAATTTTATTTATATTATTATTCTATTGTTTTAATGTAGAATATAGTAATGGATGGTAGAAGTAGTCCGGGCCCTTCAAAGAGGGTTAAAATTTGTAAGGAATGTGCGATCTGATTTTTTGACCAAATTTACCTCTTGCAGGTTTTTTTCAAATGCATATTTTTCTTTTATTAAAGTAAATAGTTTTACAACCTTTTCTAAATCTTGATATACAATGAATATATGTATAACAGATATACATATATTAAACTAATTTTTTAATTGTTTTACAAAAATTTTACATATTTTATATAACCGGTACAAATTACCGGTGGTCATATAATTTGACTGTTAAGGGTTAGAGACAAAAATGCTTGAAACGGGAAAATATAGACAGATCACAAAACAACGAATCTCTCTTTAACGAAAATCCGATATAACACACAGCAAAGTTATTAACATTACCTACCTTACCTACCTACCTATAAAGAATGTTTAATTCGTTATTATTGATTTCTCCGTCAGAGTAAAAAAATCATTCCATTTAATTGAATTACTTCAATGCGTACGAAACTGGTCACAATTTGAAAATGTTACCAGATAAAATATTCGTTCAGGTTAGAGTAAAGGTACGGTCACACTTGGCAAATATTTGTTAGAAAAGACGTAACCACTAAATAAAATATATTTGAACTGGTTTATTTATCAAAAAAAAATTCGTTTATTTAGAACAAGACACAACAAATATTTAGTTTTATTTTATTTGATGCTGTTTGATCTTGCAAAACTCTTGTAAGAGTAAATAGCGTCAAACAAATTTGTGCGAAAACAAGAGGTTTTTGGGTAAATATTTGCCAAGTGTGACCGTACCTTTACAATTTAACTTTATGCTAATGAAACAAAGAAAAGAAACCCCACACGTTTTGTGTTGGCGGTAAATTATCTTCACTAACATTAATAGTGAAAATTGGTTTATGATAGAATCATTTTTAGAACCAAAATCCTAATGAAGATTTATTTAATCCATCATAATGCTTCAATTCACAAAAAGTGCTTATGTCGAGTTAAATTTTAACACAAAAAATATTTATATGCACTGAAGTCATTCTAAATAATTTACCTCATAGCTGCTATATAGCGTCCATTTCTAAAAAATACTAGGGTATAATATGGTCAGACTTGACCGACTATTCTTGTGTCAAATAATGTACTACTGTCAAAAACACTTGAAAAAGTATTAATTTTGACATAAGTAAATTGTAAACAAAGTCAGTCAGCTGTGCTACTGCACTCACCTTGTATAGTTACACCATGGTAAATATTTTCTCTACATTTTGTTTTTGTTAAATTTATTTAATTTTATATTTTTATTTGTTTGCTTATTTATTTACTTGTTAAGAGTTGATGTTATGTAAGGAATAAACAAGTTCTTTTTATTTTTCTGGTTAAAACGGCCAAGATTTATGCATTCATAATAGGGAAATAATTAGTAATGGAAATAAAATCATTTGAAAGCTGACAAAATAGCCACCAAAAAACACTCTTTATTTAGAATCCAACTGCAGTTGTTAGGCAATTAGTAGGCTCTAGAATTTCAATAAAAAAGCAATGTTATCTTGTTATCTTTTATAACAAACTAGATAACATCTACTAGTAAGCAAAAAATAAAGCTACTCACATTAAATATTAAATGCAAGCCTCTAATAAAATATACTATTAATATAATAGTCAATTTTAAATATGAAGTCAGTGATGACATCCAATTAAGACACAAAATAAAGAATAATTTCTGAATTATCCTGGAATATACTTAAAAAATATGAAAGCCAAGTTCAGGCTCAAGGTAATCCTCTCTACATTGACCAGCCTGGCTGATTAACGGAAGAAGAACTGATGGAGGACGGTAACAAACGTGCCTATTGGAGGTATTCTGTATTAGCTCAAGCAGTTTCGTTGGAATTATGAAGTTAGTAAAAGACTTTTTGTCGCGGAAAAAACTTGTGTACCTTGGATCAACAGGCAGTGGACTCAATTTACCAAATCAAGCAGTAGCAGATGAGCAGCAACCAACCTAATAAGCAATTCATTGTTAATAAGTGAATAAAATCTTAAGTCTTTGCAAAAATTCTGATATTGTTTTAAATTATAGATAATTGATTTTGTGTCACTATATTGAAATAATTGCACCTGTTTCTTTGACAAAAAACTTGCAATAAATCTTTATTATCTCGAGTTTAACACAAAAAACGTATTTGTAAATTGAGCCAGATAAAATTTATGAGCTTTTTTAATATATACCATACATACATTCTTTAAACTATAAAGGATGCTAACGAAAAACGAAAAAATATCATCTTCAGCCACCCACATAATAACATTAAAAAGAAGTTGCGCAAAAAGTTAAAAGTATCCTTTTATACATATATGTATATATACATATACATATATATGTATGTAAGTATAGACTGCAAAGTATATTGCCTGTGGTTCGAATAATAATGATACTTTTAAGTATGCATTGCATATTTTCCCTTTGGTCATGTTGCACATTATTTTTTTTTTAGCACTTTTAGCTTTCTGTAGCTGAGTAGTCCTAACTATGGAGATATTATGAGTGCAATAATAATGAATTTTATGTTTCTAAAGTAACCAAACTAGACTTTTTTTAATGAAATTGTTAAATTTTTTGTGCTAAATTTAATAAAAGTAAAAATGGGACAAAAATGCAAAAAAATGTAATTTTTACAATTTCGCTTATAAGGTCCACTGTCGGATTGGAAACATACTTTAAGGATAATTAAGGAATACATAAAGGTTTTCAAAACTTCCTTCCGTTTTGTAATCCCGGTTATAAGACTTTAGATGATATGACCTAAAATTTAAATTTGAATACAAAATCCGAAATTTTAATTTGGAAAATGAACTTAATTTTGTCTATAACATTTTTTCTATTGATGCTCGAAAATCCTTTTATTGGGCTACATTTTTTCGAGACAAATTCATTAACCATCTCGAGAAACAATTTTTTTTTTAACAACTCATATTGATATCAAGATGTTCAATCTTTGGTAAGGAGCTCATGAGTCATGATTTACTATTTTTTTTTCTGTATTCGCCATATGACTGATTTGTATTGCAGAAAAAGTATTAATCTATTGAAAACTTGCACTTGATCATTATTTAAAAATATTCGGTTTTTGAACAAAAAAGTACCAGACAATATATTTGAGCTTGCCAATCGTAGATTCTTTAAAAAATAGTTTGAAAATTAGTAAAACCACATTTCAAATTAGAATAGTCTGATCTAAATTTCTTACGTCTTTTGTCCATAATTTGAAAGATTCTAACTGCTATTGAAATTTAGCATTTCATAAAAAGTTGTCCCTATTTACAGTTTTTAAGGCCAATGCTTACCAGCTTTTCTATGCTATTTCGAAACGAATCTCTGTCGAAAAGAAAAAACATCATCTCTAGAAACTTTATTTAAATATTTCTTTAAGATTTTTTTCGTATTCTGTTCATCAATTAACATCGTCGTGTAATATTTAAATATCAATACACGATATGCTCTAAAGCCACAACACAAATTATATCGCTTTAAAAATTTAATATAAAAAGTACCAAAGCTATTAAGTTTTTCACTATTTTACTTGCATTTCCAAACCTGTGTAATATACTATAAAACTTTTGATCCCTTAAATAAATCTATACTTAAAAGCTTAAGTAAATATAATAAAAATAAAGTGTGCAAAATTTCTTGATTTTCTCTGCATTATACATATTTGAAGAAAATAGCAAAAAATATCTGAAAAATATCCAGGTTGTCTAAAACTTTGATCTATAATACGGATCCTACTGGATCGATTATCTTATATCAAACATTTCGGTAAAACAGACAATGTTTGGGAATGTTTGAGTGGACCCACAAAATAATTTTTATCAATTTAAAACAAAGTACACAAAGGGTACCAAAAAAGTGACAATGTTGAAATTTTTGGCCCTATAAGTTTGGACTTACCAAATACATGTTATATACATTTATACTTTAACTCTGTTTGTGATTTATTATAAAAATTTATTTTATCTCAAATACACATTTTTGCGATTGCATAAAGCTACTACATAAATTTCGTTGCCTTAAAACAACAAATCTAAAAGGTACCACAGTACCAAAATACAAATATTTAGCCTTTATTAATTTTTTAGTTTTTTTCTTGAGTTTTTTTTTTTTGTATTTTAATATATCGATATTTAAAATTTCTACTCTGTCTATCTTTTATTAAAAATAAACACAAAATTCCTTTTTCAACACGTTTTTACCCCCTTGAAAGTAGACTTTCGAAAAGGTACTTTTCTAACACACGTTTTTGTGACTACAGAAAGCTTAAATAATAAAGCTGTTTCTCAATAACAAAGTTAATCATTATTTAACTACACAAAATATTAAAATTCTACCCATTTTCCGCTTTTTAACCCATGTTTTAAAATTAGATATAGCCTATATGTAGATGCTTCCAATAATATCAGATAAGTATTTTAGGCGTGATTACGAAACAAACACACTTACAAAGACATTTTTTTAATATATACATATATTCTTAAAGAAAGTTTTTTTTTTTTTTTATAAAAACTTAGTTATTTGTTTAAATAATAAACAAGATTTAAGGAAAATCTGTTAAAAAGTCTGCCCGATATTAAAAAAAACTGGACCGGGTATGGCCAATTTTAAAATTTAAATTTCCAATGACACAAATAAGTATAAATGATCGTAGGCATTCATACTTATTTGTGTCTTGGAAAATAGAATTCATCTTTATAACTAAATCGATTAAGTGATCAATACATTTTAAGTAAGTTGAGAAGATGTCATGTGTAATTATGGACTGTGTTACTTTTCTGAATAATCTTAGCGCTGACCCTGGCATATATCCATAAGACGAGAACTTTTTAATATCCTACACGCAGATAAAAAACATGGTTGTGTTAAACATAATCTAAGAGCAACATATTATGATAATATTTATGATTGTAGTCAAAACATATTATAATGAATACAAGTGCCATAAAATATCATATTATGATCAATTATCATCGTAATATTTCATTATAATAATAAATGTTGATATTATAACAATCATAAAATTGTCATCTTTGAAAGCTTTGTATTTTGTAGTAATATTTTAAATACGAATTGTTTTTTTTTTCACTTATTGAAACATTTAAATCCAAATAAATAATCCGATATCGCGCAGACATATATCCATAAGACTGAACTGATGTAAAATCATTCTACAAATGGTAAAAACAAAATACTATTAAAATTAAACATATTTTGTTTGTATTTTAAACATAATATGAGTACAAATATAGAAACTTATCATTTAATGGTTATTTGTAAGTTTAAATAGTTGTAAATAACATAATATGTTTAAATAGTTATCATTCAATAGTTGTGGTTATATAATTTTATAAGTGCGATAAACATAAAAATGTAGCTAAATTATAGTATAAAATAAAATTAAAGTAATAATTATTTGTGTAACACAACAATATATTATTACCAAAAACACAGTGTAGTTGTTGTAACCATGTCCAATCACGTTTTTTCTCTGCGTGTATGTATGTATTCCAAGATGGGTTTAGTAAGAATTAAACCAATCCAATTCATATAAATTTCTAAAAAAGCAATATTTTTTCACTAAGCAAATAATTCTCTTAAATTAATTAAATTTATAATTAAAAAATTGTTATTCGCTTTCGCCAAAAGAGACTTTAGCACCATACTTTTAAGTATGTAGGCCCCTTCTGACAACGATGAAATTTACATTCCATTGACATTGTTATATACTAGACATTTCATATGTAAATTGGTTTCAACCTCACTGTGCCCAGCCTAATGCTAATCAACTTATATACAACTTATACCCAATCTTCCATCTTCTTCTACTTGCTTTCCTTCCGTGTTAACTCTAGTCTTCCTGATATATTAGATATACATACATATTTATGTATGTATTATGTGTGTTTTCTTGTGTCATCTATATTTTTCGGTTGTTTGTATTGCTCTTCTTGGCCAACTAAATTGGGGTTTTTGTGCTATAGTCAACAACATATTTTAAACAAAGTCTGTGGCATCTACTTACCATACATTGTTCAACAGACAGCCAAACCTCCCATGCCAAACATCAACAACAGCAACAACAACTTTTTTAAACCTATAAGCCTCAAATTATACCACAGTCTATAGTATAGATACATACAGTGTATCACAATACTATTTTGCTGATGTATTTTGGGGAGTAATTCGTACATAAAATTAATAAAAAAAAAAACAGATAAAAATTTTATTATACTGATATGTTTGTAGTACCCAAAAATATTAATCTAACACCTACTTCGAATTACTTCCTAAGTCGATTAAATGATATCCGTCCTTTCGACCGTCCGTCTGTGTGACTGGCTGGTTTTCAATGTAAAACTTGTGCAAAGACTGCAGATCGCAATTTTGAAGATATTTCAATAAAAGTTAGTTTAGTAAAATTTTGTTCGGCCCAAGTATGATTGGGATTGAATGTTGAAATCAGTTCATTATTTCACCTATCCCCCATACAAATGTTCTCCTGAAATAGAGCTGTATTGGTCATAAATGTTTGATTTATACACGTATTCAAACAATTTTCGCCACAAATAAGTTGTACGTGAAATCTAATGACACCTTAAAATTTTGTGCAGATCGTTTGACAATTGTCCATAGTTCCCTTATAAAGCCAACTTCCGAAAGCATAAATTTCTTAATAATTTTGATATAAAAATAAAATTCAACAAAAGTATTTATGAAGCATACAAAAGGAATTTCACCTTATTTTATAATTAGTCAAAGCTCTCATATTAGACCCACTTCTGAAAATCACTTTAAATAAAACTTTTTGCTAAAAATCTTTTTATGTTATTAACTCAAATAATAAAAAATAAAATATAATACAAATATAAAATATAAAAAAAATTATTTATTTCAAATAATAAAAAATATTTTAAAAATTAAAAACGAACAAAGTTTTTATATTTTTAATAAAAGAGACCTCAAGCCGAGTTAATAAAATAAAAAGATTTTTAACACGTAAAAAAATCTTTTTGCCTAAAAATTAATAGTCAACATAGTTTCGCGATATACTGTAAGTATTTAGTACCAAGTTGGAAAATTATTAGTGTTGGCGCATACTAAAAATGCTTGTAAACAAATGATGTTTTTAAATATGCTTTAACAATGTACTTCAAGATATAATCTTTTAAGATGAGATAAGCTTTCTGAATCTTCGGAACGGTAGATAATATATACAAGTATTTGCTATTACTATAAAGTTCTTAACTTGAGGATTTATATTTTAAATGTTTCCGAACAAAATTTAGCATAAAACTTAAAATACATGACGTAGTGATTTTAAAATTTAAATGAATTAAAATATCATAATAAAACTTAGAACTTATATAGATCAATGTCTTGATAACGGGGACAAATATAGACAAAGCTCTCTTTAACGAAAATCCGACGCACAGCAAAGTTATTAACATTACCTACCTTATGTAAAGAATGTTTAATTCGTTATTATTGATTTCTTCGTCAGAGTAAAAAAATCATTCCATTTAATTGAATTACTTCAATGCGTACGAAACTGGTCACAATTTAAAAATGTTACCAGATAAAACATTTGTTCAGGATAGAGTAACAATTTTAATTTGCGCTAATGGAACAAAGAAACCCCATACGTTTAGTGTTGGCTGTAAATTATCTTCATTTACACTAAGTGTGAAAATTTGTTTATGATAGAATCATTTTTAGAACCAAAATCCTGTTTTTAATCCATCACAATGCTTCAAGTCATCATCCCGGAGAACGGTGGTTTATTTCCTTTAAATAATCCGGATTCTTTTTAATTGCAAATTAACAGCGTCAAGTAGTTCGAAGAAAATATAACGAGTCTTTATTTATTTAAATGTACACAAACACAATTAAAAAAAATGAACACACTGTCTTTTTACACACTTATATTACGGTTAAAGTTTTCGAACACTTTGATGTTTACACAACAATGACTCACAATAAACTGATTCATTTGGTTGGCCGTGTTAGTCTATTTATACAGCAATCATAATTTCTGGAAGGTTCGAAACTAAGATACTAGAATGTTCGTGACTGCAAGTCTAGAATGTTCGTGTCTAGAATATTCAGCCAGAGTCGTTAAAACTCAATGCTGCCATATTGCTATGTTTATAACAGTTTATAACAATAATGTTTATAAATCAAAACTACTACAAATGCTAAACAAGTTGTATGTCGATAAACACGCCATCTGTTGATGAAGTTGTTCGTAACAATATTAATACACTTTGTTTGATAGTTTTTTTGATGAAATTTTCAGAGGTTGTCTCGGATTTTTGCTCATATCTCCGTTATTTATGGACGGATTTTGCTGATTTTAAATAACAAACTTCTCGAAAACATGTCTGACAGAATTATTGAAGATTTGAATCCCGAAGATATCTGAGGACTTCAGAAAATTGATTTAAATAGACAGATATACAGACAAACGGACATGGCTTAATTGACTCCGCTATCTATAAGGATCCAGAATATATATACCTTATAAGGTCGAAAAATTATATTGTAGAAATTATAAACGGAATGACAAACTTATATATACCCTTCTCATGAAGGTGAAGGGTTTAAAAACGGCTAAATCTAACATTAGATTTGTTTATGAAGTTAGCCCAAAATTAGCCCATTTTTAGTTTAAAATGTTACAAAAAATTTCGACCATTAGGTAAGGACGTATATACATGGTTTCTATATAAAACAATTACAATTACAACTTAATTTCCACTCTTTCAAATACACATACGAGAGATGGACCGCCAAAGCTGTGACTTGTCTTAGAAAGAAATTTTCTACTGGGTATGCATTCGTATGTGGCTGTCTAAGCATGTGTTAGATTGCAGTTAAATAATTTGTGTACTTTGTATGTATATTTATGTACTGTTGCTACTATTGTTGCAACATGATAAAATGTTTAATAAAAAAAAAACTCATTGTAAGATTTTTGCTTACACATCCTTTCGTGCAGTTTCATTAAACTCAAAATAAACTACAAAACCACCAAAACACAAGATGTTATGAAAGCAAGAGTAAAAAGTAATCCTACTTAAGCGGGTAACGTAATGCCATATATCAAGTAAAATAATAACAAGTTAGGCAGACTTGATTAGCATGCTACTAACTAAATACAAAAGATGTACTAATTAAACTAAACTTTATAGAAAATATTTAGCAAACTTATAGAAACTTAATTATATTCCAAATTGTATTTGCTAATCAAAAACCAAAAAATTGGGTTGATCATAAATAAACATAAAGATTCACATAAAATCCGGCAGTATGTTTTTTTAACTTATTTTATTAATATTTATTAAAAGCTGAAAAAAGTGACTAAAATTAATTTCCTCGTATTAACTTTTGCATTACATTTCGATACACTAGCGTTGCATAATTATGCCAAAAAATTTGTATATTTAAGCCGTCATTACTAAAAAGGCCCGGATTTTGCTTTATTGAACGTAGTACTTAATGTATAAGTTATTGGTTTCATTTGAAATATTTGCTTTCTTTTTGTTTACGATTTGTGCTTAAATATTATTAATTTACATTACTTTTTGAAAGCTTTACCTGCTTTGCCATAACCAAAGCAACAAAAAATATGCTCTAAAAAAGTGTTTTATGCGCATAAAAAATGCAATCAAAACCGAAAAATATGCTCTTAAAATATAAACAAAATATGCACTAAAAATAGTGCTGTTTTTTGTTTAAAATTCAAAGTTTTATTAAAATAAATACACATAAAAAGTAAATAAAATACTGAATTCATAAATTTAATTTGTGCAAAGAAAGGTTCAAAAACTCCTTCGTTCAATTTTACATTGAACAATATGTTTGGTTATAAATTTTAACTTATTGTGAGAAAGTCCACAATATACCTTTTTGTTATTATTTTTTTTAGATTTTTGTAGAGTTTTTTTTTACAATACCGATCTTTTGAATCTATCTTTACTTTTCTGTAATTAGTGGCATAATATATTATTGTCTCAATACATGAGCCCCAGTTTCTCTAAATGTTTCTATTCTTTGTGCAGTTTATTGGAATTTATTTGCACACAATTTAATCTTTGTGGTAAAAAATATTAAAGACTTTTGCAACTTTCACCGTGTGTGTGTAGTTTTATATAAAGCCAACCAAGATTTTGTTAAAATTTGCGATTTTTGTAAAGAGTGATTTTTTAAGAGCTTTCCGATTTAATTTAACAAAAACCGTAAGATTTAGAGAAATGTATGCAATTTTTATTTGATTCAGTAAACTGATCTACATAATTTAATGTTTAGAGATAATTTCATGTAAACATGGACCACGGCTACGCCTCAAATGGTTCATAAGTTAGGTCTAATTTTGGCATACTCTCTGCTACATATCGGCCGCTATCTCACGAATAATTTCTTCAATATTAGTTTCCAGTACGATCCAGCCGTTGTGTGCTCGCGGTCAATTGAGCGGCTCCGAACGTGAAATAAATTGTTCACCGAAAGCCCACCTTAATTGGGCCATTGTTTCGCATGCTGTGTAGCATGAGGCACAGTCTTGTTGAAACCACATGTCAGACAAGTCTTGCTCTTTTACTATGGATAAAAAAAATTGTAATCATCGCTCGCCATTTACAGTCGTCTTTGAAAAAGTACGGTCCAATGATGGCACCGGTCTATTATACAAACCAAAAAGTTCAGATGCATTGGCAGTTCTTGCAATGCTTCTGACTGCTCTTCACACTATAGCCACGTATCACATTCACACGTTTCCATTCAACCAGAAATGAGCTGAACAAAATTTCCCGATCAACAAGTGAATCTTCATCCAACTTGAATTTTGATAATAAAATTCAATAATCTGCAAGTGTTGTTGTACGACAAAAAGCAAAAAATATTACGATAAACAAGTGAATCTTCATCCAACTTGAATTTTGATAATAAAATTCAATAATCTGCAAGTGTTGTTGTACGACAAAAAGCAAAAAATATTAAAGTCCATATTTTTGGTTGCCCTGGTCATAGCTTTCAAGGAATTGCTTTTTTCTTTACTTTCTATTTGGATTTTCCATTCTTTAGCACTCGTAAAAATATATGCCAACAGAAACGGTTGTTAAAAAAAAGCTTCTGCCGGATTTTATGTGAACAATGCTTTACTTAACATGTAGTAGCAATAATTTTAAATACTTTACTCTTTTTGTTGTTTTAATAATAACATTCTCCACATGAAAGTTTGTACTTATGCAAGTAAACGCTAGGAAAACCGCATTGCAGTGTGCTGTAGGGTGTAAGAACCTTAAATAAATTGTTGCCAAAAATGGTTGGGAAAAAAATGCCAAACAACAAAGGCTTCTATGAAAATTCCCTTAAGCAGTGTTTTGAATTAATTAGTATTGTAGATTTTTTTTGGAGAAGGGTTTTTGTTTTATTTTGGCTGCCTGTTGTAATTCGTCTAGTCTATGTACGTTAACGTTTTTGGCAATAAAAATCTTACGTTTAAATTTATATTATTAATTAAGATTTAATCTTTCAATTCGTTGGGAAAATGGTTAAAATAAAAAAACTTTCAAAAATTAAAGTTTGTATTTGTTAATGATTTGTTCCTATAATGTTACTTCTGTAAAATATGCAGCTTTAGAAAAGCTTATAGTTCTAATTCTCTTGATTGATTAAAGTAGAATTTGTTTTTTTTTTCATATAAGACTCCCTATGGATATGGACTCAGAATCACTACCTGAGTTGATTTAACGATGTCCGTTCGTCCATCTGGCTGGCGGGTCATGTCGCATTTTTATAGATATTTCGATAAAATAGGCTACATGATATTTTCCGGCCCAAGGATGGTTGGTTTAAATGGGTTCATTATTTCATCTACTCCCATACATAAGTATGTCATCCCGTAATATGGGTTTAACGGTCATAAATATTTAATTTATGCGCATAACCAAATGTTAGTATCCCAATAATTATTAACACAAAATACACAATACACAAATCATTTGGCCCAATAATGATCGGTCCTTAATTAGTTATAATTCCCATATAAGGCTCTCTTCCAAAAATCTCTTTAACGTCTATAAAACTCTTTAACATGTTGGTATCCAAATAAAATTCAACACAAATAAGTAAATTTATCGATTGTTCGAACGATCACTATTCAAATGGAAACCATTGTCTTTATACAGACTTTTACTTTAATCATAGATCTTTATACAGTCTTTGTTTACTTCCAGTTTGGGTCTTTATAAAATCTTAGTTTACTTTCATCCTGGGTCTTCATACAGAGTGAGTTTGGTTATGGTCAAATTTAAGACGGTAGTCACAAATTTCGCAGTAGTTACTAGATGTTATCAAGGCTCCAGCTGTCAACAATTTCAATCGGCATCATGATGCAGTCAAAATTAAAAGAATATAATACAAGAATTATTGAGTTTTTTTTTATTTTTCGAAATCATTTTTTTATTATGAGTTCTCTTTTAATTTGGCATTTCGCAATGCACACTAACTGGTTTTTCGAAGAGCTTAAATCCATTAATAAAACAAACTGATATACATATACGAGGTCCGATCATAAAATAAGCGTTATTTTCAAATTTCGTGAGTTACGTATGTTCGATTTTCGCATTTTTTTTTCTGTTATGTTGGTACATATGTCTTTTATATATGTATGTTGGTAATATCAGCCATTTTGGATTGTCAGTTTGTTTTTTACAGATAGAAACTGTATTAAGTTTTGTGTAAAAAATGAAATTAAATGCGCAAGGACATTTGAAATGTTGACTGTGGCGTTTGGCGAATCTACTATGAGCAGAACACAAGTTCAAGGTATAACCGGTTTAAGGAAGGCCGAGAACATGTCGTCCTGATCGCCCGAGCACGTTAACAACCGATGAAAACCTTGAAGCAATGACGAAAATGATTTTGGATAATCGTCGAATCACTATCAGAGAGGTTGCTGATAATGTTGGCATATCTTTCGGCTCGTGCCAAGCAATTTTTACGGATGTTTTAGGCATGAAACGTGCGGCAGCGAAGATTGTTCCAAAATTGCTAAATTTTAAGCAAAAACAACGTCGCATGGACATCGCTCAGGAGCTGTTGAACATCGTCAACAACGATTCAGATTTCATTAAAAAATTCATAACTAGTGACGAATCATGGGTGTATGGCTATGACATTGAAACCAAAGCCCAATCTTCCCAATGGAAACGTCCAGAAGAGCCAAGACCGAAAAAAGCACGTCAAGTTCGGTCAAATGTGAAGGTATTGCTCACTGTTTTCTTTGACTGCAATGGCGTTGTGCATCATGAATTCTTGCCACAAGGTCTAACGGTCAATAAGGAATACTACCTTGAAGTTATGCGCCGTTTGCGCGAAGCAATTCGTCAGAAACGCACAGAATTGTGAAAAATCAATCATGGATTTTGCAGCATGATAACGCACCAGCTCACACATCGATGCTTGTGCGTGAGTTTTTGACCAAAAACAAAACCGTTATCATGCCTCAACCACCGTATTCACAAGACTTGGCCCCCGCTGACTTTTTCCTCTTCCCAAAACTGAAGACACCGATGAAAGGACAGCGTTTTGCTACGATTGAGGAGATTAAAGAAAATCGAAACAGGAGCTGTTGGCGATACCAAAAAGCGCGTTTCAGAAGTGTGTCGAGAATTGAAAAAAACGCTTTCATAAGTTATTATATTATAAATTATATCTGAGGGGGATTACTTTGAAGGGGACAAGATAGTTATTGATGAATAAATAAATACTTTTTGAAAAAATTGAAAATAACGGTTATTTTGTGATCAGAGCTCGTACATACGCTTTAAGTTTTGTTTTTGGTGTAATAAAAAAGTTCGTTTAACCGACTAGAAAACTTTTGTGGAAAATATACTGTCTATGCTGAAAATTTGTTTGAGGCATTGAAATGTAAGTTGAGGCACTCATTCATTGAATGCTATAAACTGTACTCACCTAATTTTACACACCTAATTTTATAATGATCGGTCCATAATTAGTCAAAGCTCCCATATTAGACTTCCTCAAACATCACTTTAATATGTATAAATATTTTACAAGTCTTTATATCGGGATAACATTTAATACAAATAAATGTTTGGATAATCGGTCCATAATGACCTACTAATATATAATATAACGCTCATTTCTGAAAAACTTTGTTTACACATATACTGAGTGTAGGATTATATGGTCAAGATTGACCGACTATACTTCCTTACTTGTTTATTTTTAAAATTAAAATTTAAGCAACAAGAAAAAAACGATTATAAGAAACACTTAACAAAAGAGTGGTTTGGTTTAGTAAGAGACAGAAAACGTTTCTGCATAATTGAAGAGATGCTAAAAAGGGAGGCTACAAATTAACATTTCAATGTTTCCTTATTTTTAACCTTGTGTATGAACTAATACATGCCATACTGTACGTGTATGTGCCTGTTTGCTTGTTTAAATATCTACCTTGTATGCCCACATATAATATTAAATAATGCTGGTCTTACTCTCTCTCCAACAAGAGACTTTATTAGTTTAATTTAGTTATTGTTGCTGTTTTTAGGTTTACTGTTATTGTTGTAGTTTATATTCTCATATTCTTGGACTCGTCGCATTAGAGCCAGGAGGTAAATATTGGTTATTCTCACAGGACCAAATGAAATTGATGTGATACAAGATATACAAGTATGACAGTGTATGGTAATTTGTTTCTTTCTGTTTTTTTATTTATTAATGTTGTTATATTTAGGAACGTAGATGATGAGCCACAGGAGCAAAATTTAAACTACTTAAAGTCAATTTACTATATTTTATGCTTAAATAAGCTTTTTGGTAGAATATAATTTAATTAATAATACTGTATGTTTGTTTGTGATTGGAAAATAAGATGAAGTGTAGAGATATTGGATACATCAGAGAAATTGTGGCAAGTAAATAGTAAGAAAATGTGATATGGTAAAATATTCACATACATATGTATGTACATACATAAGTCTGTTTATTTACAATTACACCAATAAAAATATATTTTAAATTCATATTTTTGAGAGCTTCTTTAACATAATATTATGAACATATAAGCACATCTACTGATTATATCTTCATAATCTCTTATTCCGTTTAAAAAGTTCTCAAATACTGTGAAAGTAATAAAAATTTTGCGTAGATTTTCTAAACTTTTTCCTAACACATCAAATATCAAACTTTTTAACACAATTTAATATTAATGGCGTTTAATTGTCAGTTCATGAATAAATGAATTTTCATTAATATTAAAGCTATTTTTTATTTACACAATATCTAAACATTTCCATCATAAATTGTCGCTAAAATAAATCATAATTAAATTTCACAAAAAGATATTTTTATTTCCTATTAAATTTAATATCTTTGAAACAAGAAATTTATTAAATTATATTCCATCATTAGCATTAGTATTGATTCACAAAGTAAAGGAAAAGTTTCATTACGTTGCGATGTTTTCAGGAAATTAATGCTAGCAGTTGTGCACAGGCAACATGTGTCTTTTAAGTTTTCCCTTAGTTTTTCTTTGTATTTTCTGTTGTGTTCTTTTAAACAAAATAATTTTGTATATTTAATAAACATTTTGTGCCACTTAAATTTCTGAAAAATGAAAATTTTTAATAATTTATCATGCACCAAATGTTACCACAACAAAGAAATATTTGTTGATGATGCTGCTGTTAATACTTCTCGGTATACGGCTGCTGTTAATTTACGTGCTACATAAACATCTTGCCACAATTTGACTTTTGAAGGTATAGAATGTTGGCATAAAAACATATTATTTATGCACATTTATATATAAACATATTGTTAGTTTATAGAACAATTGTGCTAAGTCTATTTTTTATAAATTTTACAAAAGTGAATGTCAAAGTGTACACAGAAAGTGAACATTTTTTTTTGTGAATTTTCATACTTCTAATTGTTTTCTCATTTTGTATGAAAATCTAAATTTTCTAAAAAAGTGAACTTAGCACATTTGCCCAATAAGCTAAGGTATTTGTTTGTGATAGATAGTGGACGACTGTATTTTATACTTATTCACTTGAGATATAGAAAATTTGTAAATTTGTTTTTGCAAAATATTTTGTTATTGTAATAGAAAAATTATCTATAAATATTTAATATTTAAGAGGTCAAAAAAGTCATCATGGAACTGCTCAAAACGGCTAATGTTTGAATAGATAATTAATATTGAAAGTTAACATTCCAGCTATATACCGTGAACGTCAATATACATTTAACACCTAATATTATTTAAAAAAATGTTTTATTGTTTTTACTACAATAACACAATTTAAAACAAAATACATATATTGCAGAATTCATTAGTAACTTAAGCAAAATATAATTCAATAACAAGAACTATTAAAGTAAAGTACATAAACAAATAATTCAATTTTAACGGAAAAGCATCAGATTTTTCACGTCAAAATAAAGTAAACAGGTATATTAAAATTATGTAAAACATTGTATTTAATATTTTGTTTATAGACCTTTTGCCTTTATCACAGCTGATAAACTCTTAGACAAAGAATAAATGATTTTTTTAGTGAAATCTAGCGAAATTTACTTCCATTCATCCTGTATTACTACCTTTAGCTTATCCTTGCAAGAAATATTTCCTTTTTTGTCCAAATATTTCTGGACGTGCTCAATTGGATTAAGGCGATTACGGAAGATGTTCTAAAGTTTTTCTGTTCTAGTTCTAATTTCTTTTTAATTGTTTTTTAAAATGCCGAGATAATCTTCCTTTTTCATTCTAGATTCTATAAAAGGAGGCTCGTTTATTGAATTTTTTGCGATATTTAAAATTTTGATTTGTTTGTTCTTTGATACATTCTACCATATAGGCCGTTTTGATGCTAAGATCTTCTTCAGGTGTTTTTACAGCACTAGATGTTGGGTTTGTTTTGACTTCTCTTCCTATAGCTTTTACTTCAGTTTTTGTAAGATGCTTTGGCCGCTTTGCACCAGGCCAATTAGCAACGGTTTGTTATTGTATAGTGATGCCTTCCACCGGTTTAACATATTTTTCATGCTGATTTGCCTTTTCTATGTAAGTCAATTATGATTTGCTGAGTCTCAATTAATGTTTGTCTTCCCATTGTATATTTTTAACTACTTAACGTCACATCTTAACCTCTTTTAATGATAAATTCTGAAACCTGCAATTATTTTGAACACTAGTTTACCGTTATACTTATACGTTATAATAATTTAAAAAATTGGGACTACTTTTGAAATTACAAGGATTTTTTTTCATAAGAATGATGTCACTGTTTATTTTATTTTGCCGCATAAAAATTGTTTTGTTTTAACAACAAATCAATTAAGTTTGCATACGCTTTTGTTTCTATTTATCTTGTATATTCAATTCTATTTAATAATTATGTATTAAAAATTACATATAATTTTCTAAAATACATAACACTATTTATATTAATATAATTAAGCTTTTCTTTTAACCCTCCGATGAGTGAGAAGGTCCCTAGGGACCTTTTTACCTTTTCAAACTGAAATTACTCATACTTCGGCCACTACAGTTACTCTGTTTTCCAAGAGTATTTTGTTGTGCATCTTTTAGAAAAAAAAATCAAGCCGATCGGATCATTACTTTAGAAGTTATTGAGGTTTTAGTGAGAATAGTACGCGGACGTGTGAATAGGTCCGTATGGACCTTGTACTGAATTTCACTAATAAATGCATGTTTTTGGGCATCATTATAATTTTTTATTGTTTCAACACATAATTTACTTGTTCTGAACACAAAAACCTAAACTCAAAGACATTAGGGATGATGATAAAAACAAAAAATTCTAAGAAAAATTCGAAGACATGAACTTTATTGCTTTCAAGGAAAGGCACAATATTCTAATTTTATACTACTAGCAATAAACCAGTTCTTAGAATTTTTTGTTTTTATCATCATCCCTAATGTCTTTGAGTTAAAAAAATTTAAAAAATAATTTTTGTATGTAGATTTTAGTTATAAACAATAAAAACAAAAAAAAAATAAACAAAAAAAATTTTTATATGAAAAAAACATGATTTACAAAAAAGGTCCGTAGGGACCTTTTCACACGGCCGTGAAGTTCAGAACTGTCACTCATCGGAGGGTTAATAGTATGTGGTATTGACTCTATTTTGACGCTCACTGTGAATTCACTCAATAATGCGTTTAGTTAGTTGTTTTCAAATAACAACATTTAAACAGATTAAGATTTAAAAGACTAAAAACATGTTAATAAACTACCTGCGTATACAAAATCTTGGAAAATGTTATTATACTCATATGATTTGGTGTAGGGTCTTAAAATATGACACGAAAATTTCTTTGTACAGATTTCAATTTAAAAATTTATGATTTCGACATATTTTTAGGCGTTTACCTGGCTCAGTCACTTCCGATATGTATTTAGGATAAAACAATGTATACACACAAATTCAAATACACATGCTGCATACACTACTTATACATATAGCATATTTTCATATTTATGTTTGACTACGGTAGAGGTAGTCAAAGTTTTTAACTGACTGACTTGACTGGTGCTTATCAATTT
Organism: Bellardia bayeri; assembly: GCA_950370525.1. Taxonomy (NCBI): domain Eukaryota; kingdom Metazoa; phylum Arthropoda; class Insecta; order Diptera; family Calliphoridae; genus Bellardia; species Bellardia bayeri. Next base: position 87,066,793 of record OX493264.1, on the reverse strand, counting down.
TTAAAATAATATTTGTTTGACTGTAAACTGAGCAACATCATCAACAGTAGCAGCACCAGCATCAGAAGCAAAAGCAGAAGCTACATTTGTGGTATAAGCAGCTGCAAAAGCGTTAGTAACAACAATGTATGTGGTAACAATAAACACAGTCGAGAAAATGAGAAAAAGTAATAATAACAAAACGAAAGCATTTACTCATTCATGTTGATGTCTGAAAACGATGAAAACGTGTTTATCTTAACGTGCCACTTCTGGGCTTAAAAAATGTTTGTTTGTTTGTTAGTAGCATTTTTTTCTGTCGCTCTGGGTGTATGTAAATATCTCTTGGTATGCGTATACATATATGAGAGCGATTTGAAAAGTTGTTTGCAAAATATAAAAGTGGGATTTTAAAATTTACAAGCTCTCATTTAAATTAACTGAGTAACTATGAAGTAAATTTTTGTGACATGAATGGCACAATCCTTAAGACCATTCTAGTTATAATTGTCTACAATGAAAGTCAAGTGATGGCTGTTTGCTAATGTTAATGCCATTTAAATGAAAGAAAATAAATATTTCAAAAATAAAATGACTTTTCATCCTACCCTGTTATATTTATTTGCTGTAAATGTTGTTGTTTATTCTCGCTGAATTTTTTATTTTGTTTTTCGCAACGTTTTGTTTTCGTACGAGCACACATTTGAATGTTTGAGGGGTTAATGTTATGCATGAATGTTGTTTATTTTAGCTGTAGCATACTTTTAGGGGCATTCATTCATATATTTCACAAACACACTGCATTCATACATAAATAGAACATCTACAAGTAAACACCCACCGGTTGTAACGCTTTAAATTATACTTAATACAATTTTTTGTTCTTATTATTTATTACGCTACCATTAGTTGTGTTACACGTATGTAGTATATAAATATGTTTTTTCTCTCCTTTGCAACTTTCTTTTAGCTAAACAAATGTTTATTTTAGTGAGAGAAAAAAACACATCAGTAGAAACAGAAAATCACACATGCTCAAGGACTTTTTAAAAAATATATGTTTATTTGAATATTTAATAATAATAAAACGGAAAAATATGCGAAATAAAAAAATGGGCTTCCTCAGGCAGGTAGGAAAGAAGGCAGATAATGTAACACTTATTTTTTTTTAAATGTCACTGAACAAAAAATATTTTTTAAGTATTTATGTTTGAGTTATGAATTTAATAATTTGTATTAGAAAATTATTTCTGCCAACAAAGAATATATGTGGAAATTTTTATTCGTTTAAGACATTTCCTCTAGATCATCTATAAGGACTAAGAATACATACATACATACATTTTCTATACAGTGGGGAGCACAAACAAGTATATGTTACTACTTTGTGCACTTGTTATTGCAAACAAATGAAACTAATAATGAAAATTAGACAATGTTTTTGGTCATTTATTTTTTTAATTTAATATTTAACAAAATAATTTATAAATCAAACTCAAAAGTATCAATTTCTACTAAAAAAAAACAAACAAACCAAACGAAAGCAACTAAGATGTACACTATTTTTCACAACAAAAAAATTAGGAAACGATAGTATTTTCTATATTTAGTCCAAAGTATTTTATTTCCTAAAACATTTTTTTTCAACTTTTCACTTAATTAATTTGGAATACTCTCTAATTCACGCTGAATACGCTGCTAAAGCTTTTGGAAATGGATTGCAAAACAAAAATCTGTTTTTAAGCCATTCTTTCACAGTTTTGGGAATGTGCTTTAAGTTACCATCCAGCTGAAAAGATACTTCATTCACATGATAGACGCTCTTATCTACAAAATCGGTAAGATGAGTTTGCAAAATACGCAAATAGTCTTCTTTCCTCATTATTACTTCGATTCCTTGCAGTGTTCCGAGGTGCCACCATGTAAAGCATGACATTCATATCATCGTGCTTCATTGTTCCTTTACATTGTTCCTTTGAATTTACTAGGCTGTTTTGCGTCAGAAGTATTGTTTACGGTTGACCAGTTTCAGCTATCTAATTTCTGTGCCTTAACATTTTTTTTATCGACAATGCGGGCTCGTCTTGCTGTATATCGACTAATGGTTGTATCTATTGGAATAGAAGCATCTTTTGGTGTTAAATACTTGTATGTTTTCATTTGTCTTACTATTAATCGTGCATTCCCATTCGTTAATACATATGTAGCTTTTTGTGACCTCTGATTTTTGGGACTCTTATGATCACTGATTAACTAACTTTAAGCTGTTAACTATTACTCGCATAGAAAAGTTACTTTTTGGCACTGCTGCGTTTGAGAATTTGTGGTCAATATCTGCGACAATAGGGACTTATTCCAACCAATTTTGACGAGCTTTAGTAACGGGTTCAGTGGATAGTATTCCAAAACGTGTAAAACGTGTTTTACGTAATAAAGGGCTTTATAGTAAATATTAAAAATACTTACATTCTCTAAAGTTTTTGTATGGTGCAAAATAGAGTACATGCGAGTTATTTTACAAACATGTCACAAAACTCAATTCTGATCGAAAGTGGTTTTGATTCCTTAAATTGAGTCTTTAAAAAACAAACAATTAATTTTTTTTTCGGAATGAAACCACTTTAGATGTCTACAGTGGAATTATTATTTTTTATAATTTTATACTGAAAAAATCTCATACTACTAATTTATAATGACAATTAAATAATTAATTTTATTATTTCATTGTTTTTTATAATTGTCTCATTGATATTTAAATAAAATGTAAAAAAATTCAAAGTTGTTGTCAGCAACAAGAAAACTTTTGTCAAAAAATTACAGAAATTAAAAATATTTACACAGCACTGGAATATGACAGAGGATTATTTAAATGCAATATTTAAGTTAAAAGCGAGATTAATTTTTTTTTGAAATAAACAAAATCGATGCAGAAGCAATTAATCAATTAAAAAAAGTGGTCGTTAGATAGACGTGGTCGTACCAACTCAGAAACCATTCCGGTCTCATGCACAACAACTTCGCCGAAGATCATCACATGATCAGATGCATAGTTTAGGAGCCTATGAAGGACATACATACATACAAACATTCATTTTTATATACATAAACATATATAGATTTGTTAAATATTAAACATAAAGTAAATGAAAAAAAAAACATTTGTTTATTTGCTTTATTATTTAAATTTTTGCAGTGCTCTCCACTGTATATTTCATCTATAATAAGGCAGTTGAGGAATTTAGTTAATACACCATTGTACTTTTCACTACGATTTGAATATCGAATTGCAGCATCCACACATATTGTTCTTGCGGCACTTACACTGATGTTGTATTTTTTGTGCCATTATCGGAAAGTCCCGGATTTTGCTTTAATGACTGCATTATTTTCTTTATAAGTTCCTCGATTCTTTTAATAAAATATTTGCTTTCTTTTTGTATACGATCTGTGTAAAGTTTACTTATATTGATTTATAACCTTAGGTACAGTACTTTATATTGGAAGCTTTACCGAAAATTTAACACGATAAAGTCGAGTTTCAAAGAAATTTGAGCACGATTATCTTTCTATTATAATTTTTCATTGCTCTGAACTCGTATAAATATATTCCGACAGAGTACATAATTGTAGTTATGTTTAAAAACCAAATCACATAAAAAAGTGAGTGTTCTACCAGTTGTTTTTAATACTTCTGTATTGTATCCAGTTTCTATGTGAACAATGTTCTATATAAACATTTGGTACTTGCATACACATGTGTGTATATACATATGTACGAGTATATAGTTTTTTTATTATCGCAAACAAAAACACAAATGTCTTAAATGTCTACATATGTATGTAAATAAATAAACCAAATTTGCATAATAATATTATTTTCCAACACAGATAACAATGCGAAAACCATCCCATTTATACAAGAAATAAAAATACACATACGTATACGTCATTTTTTTATGCGAGTAAACAAATAATTGCGGAAAAATAAAGTATACGACCCATTGCCTGTAAGTGTGTGTGTATGTGTTAGAGAGCTTCTCACAGTGTTTTGTTTTCATATAATAAATCGACAAAAATAGAGTAGTGAACGTAGGGCGATACAATTTAGTAGGTGCCAGGACACGCCTTAAAATCCCTCGAAAATCCTTAAACATTGAATTTTCATTGAATTTATACATGTTTTTTTTTCTCTACTCGTATATTCCGAAAGATTTAATTTGTTGATTGAAAGACGGTAGTTATGTTTTAAAACAATCATTGAAAAATTTAAAGTGTTGACGCCAGGTTTTCAAAAAAGCTTATATTGTGTGGTAATATTTTAAGTGAACTAGGCCTAACTATACAGAAAATAAAAAAAGTAATTGCCGATGCAGCCAATATGCAGCTTTATTAAATTACTAGCTGTACCCTGCGCGCGTTGCTACTCTACCAATTAAAATAAATTTAAAAGAAAGACATTACACAAATATTCAATTCATTTTAAATAATTTTATTGATTTTTCTCATTTTGAAAAGAAAATAGGCGGTCGAAAGAAGTATTCTTAGTCATGTCGGAGTCTTAGTTATATTCCGTTAAATTTTTAGTAAGATCGGTCCAGCGGTCTGGCCTACCCGGCAGGCGTTGTCCTGCAAGAGATGGGGCGTGAAAGGGGGCGTGGAGTATTTATCTTAATTTTTACCTCACCTAGAGTAACATGTGTAATCCATTTGAAGTAAATATGTTAAAATCCGAGTATAATCAATTACACAATTTAAAAAAGTAGGAGTGGTCGAAAGAAATAAGAAGCTTTGGCATATAAAATTGTTATTTTTACTTCATCTTCAGTAAGATGTGTATACAATTTGTTTGAAGTAAATTAGTAAAACCCCATGCAGGAGCAATTAATCAATTAGAACAAGTAGGGGTGGTCGTACCAACTCAGAAACCTTCCCGGACTCATGCACAACAACTTTGCCGAAGATCATCACATTCTTAGATGCATAGTTTAGGAGTCTATAAAGGACATACATACAAACATTAATTTTTATATATATAGTATTTAATATTAATAATAATTTTATATATGAGCTAAATATTCACTTTGTATGGGAGCTGCCACGCCCACTGGTATGATCCCTCGCAATTTTCCCATGACTATTCATAATATAATCAACGTGCACAAATTTCTAAGACTCTGGCTATTATAAAACTGTAGATATATGATATTAAATATTTACTTTGTATGGAAGCCGACACGCCCACTGGTCCGATCCCGCTCATTTTTTTCCTGATTATTCAAATCAGTAACATATGGGATACTGCAATGTTTCAAAACTCTTGCTATCACATTAGTCAAGATATATATATATTCAGTTTATGTGGGTAGGGCCACGCCCACTTGAAATATATATAGCCAAAAGCCTAATTTGGACTATAACTTTTCAAATGAAATCAGTTTGCGCCAAATCGGTTGGATAGTTTTAGAGTCTAAAGAGGACAAACATACAAACATTGTATTTTATATATAGTATATAGATTATTTTTAAACTAATTATTACAGATTTACAACTAAAAACCAATAACCAATATTTGGAACAATTGCTTTTAATATGTAAACAAATTCTTATGGCCCACAACAAGAGATAATCTCAAGTTTTTTTAATTTAAATTTGACCATTGTTGAATTAATTTCAAATACAAATTTAAGTTTTATTTTTGTTTACGAGTCAAGGCACTGTGCGTCTGTGTTTGGCACCAGTAATCTCAAAATGGAATTTAAGTTGAATTGTATTTATTTTGATGCGTCTTATATGTGTGTGAACATTACTAAAATTGTGTGTTTTTGTATATGTGTAGGAATCAAAATTGATTTTATTATAACAAGGAAAATTACTTTTGCAACGAAGTGAAAAGAAATAGCAAAATTATAAAATTACAACATTTTGCCAAAACATAAAAAACAAATGCCATATTGATTACCGAACTCCAACCACTCCACCAACATATACATATACGCTAAAATGGAAACAACAAGGAATAGCATTTAAAGCTGCTGTTGCTTTTGTTTTACCAACATAAACAGTGAGTGTAAAAAATGGCACAATGAAGTTTATTTAATGATTAGCGATAAATTCTACTAATATTTGGGCGAGACTTGTTTTTGTTCTAAAATTTGTTCTTAAAATTTGTCCATTTCAATCACAGATTATCCTTATTATATCCACCTACAAAAAGATAGGAAGTATATTAAGTTTATCATTCCGTTTGTAACACATCGAAAAATTGGTTGTAGAACCAAAAAGTTTATATATTCTGGATCCTTATAAGTTTCTAAGAAGATCTAGAAATGTCCAGCCATGTGTCCGTCTGTTGAAGGCATAATAAAGCTTCGAAAAAAAAGACATGGAACAATGAAATTTTTACCAAAAATTCTTTAATCCATCGAAATGTTTGATATTGAAAATGGGTAAAAACGGTCTAGTGGATCCGAGTTGTAGATCAAAGTTTCAGACTACCTTGATATTTTGCAGTTATTTTTTGCTAGTTTCATCAAATGTAATGCAGATAATATCATTAAATTTTGCACATTTTATTTTTATTACAGAAGGACAAGTCCTGTTGAAAACGGTAGGAATCAGACCACGATATTTTTTATCTATAAAAAATTCTGCAAAAATAGGTTTCTTGCAAAGTGAAATCTTAAATTGATATAAGCACCACTTCAGAAAAACACTTAAATGCTTACAAAATCTCTTATAAAAATCGCTATTAAGTTGAAATTCAACAGAAATATCTCGCATATTCATGTAAATCATTGTACAGAATTTCATGCTGATCGGCCTGTAATAAGTCATAGTTTCCTTATGAGCACTTCTCCCGAAAACTCATTAACCTACATAAACATCCATATCGAATCGAAATTTTACACAGATCAGTTAGAAGTATGTAAGAATTACACTATTGGCTTTGGTAAAAATTAGACCATAATTGGTCATGGACAATGTCAGTTCCGAGAATAAACACAGAGTAACAGAGGAAACAATTTTAACATTTCAAAAATCCAAAATTAGTTTCCCAGGGCTTTTTGGTACTTAATTTAAGTAAATATAAAGAAAGAGCAGTTCTGAAATAAAGAGACAAAGTGTAAATTCTTGATTATATCTGGAATATGGAAAAAATGTTTGTAAATTTAGTTATTGAGATGAATTTCAACCAAAATAAATAAAAAATTGGTGGTGGGTATATAAGATTCGTCACAGCCGAATTTACATTCTTACTTGTTGTTTAATTAATTAGGACCACAACAAACAATGAACCAAAACAGAAGCGTATTCAAATTTAATTGATTTAGTCTTGAAATAGACCAATTTTCAAAATAAAGTAAACAGTGGCATTATCCTTATGCTTAAAAAACCCGTGTCATTGCAAAAATAGTGGCATGCCTTTTAATGTTTCTTTGTACAACTATAAAGTGCCAAGTGGTGATGTTTAGTAGTGTAGAATTTACAATGGGAAGGCAAAAGACTTACATAGAAACGGTAAAATTGTATGGCGGCATCAGGGGTGGGTAATCTTAAATTTATATAATCTACAATGAAAAAGAAAGATTATTTCGACATTTTAAAAACCAATGTAGCCCCTTTTGTAAAGAAATTAGAACTAGTATAGAACGGGAGTTTTCAACAGGAGAATTATTCTAGCATACCTCCAAAATTGAATCATTGAACAAAGTCAAATTGAGCACCTGTGTGTATATCTGGACAAAAAAATTGAGCAAAGAAATATTTCTTGCATTGAAGGCAGTAATACAGGATGAATGGAACAAAATTTTGCCTGATTTCACAAAAAAACTCGTTGACTCTATGTCTAGAAGATTGTCAGCTGCGATAAAGGCAAATTTTCCAGAAACAAAATATTAAATACAATGTTTTACATAATTTTAATGTACCTGTTTATTTTATTTTGAAGCGAAAAATCTGGTAATATTCCTTTAATATTTTATTATTTTTTTTAGTTCCTTATTTTTCAAATTTTTGTTAATATACTAGATATAATGTAATGAGACTTATTTGTGTTCTGAATTTTAACGCCGTAACGATATTTTTCTATATTTAAGTGATTTTTAAAAGTGTACTTTACATGGGGACTATGGTGAAATATGAACTGATCTACACAAAATATTCTTTTGTGTTTTCTTTTGATATGAAACTTATTTTTGGTGTATATGTATTCTATAGGCATTTATATGCAATAGAGCTATATTCCGGGAAGTACATGTTATGGAAAAATTCTTATCCTTTTGTTAGGATAGGTAAAATTTATGCTTACAAATTAAATAAAATGTTTGTCCTTTTTTAAAAAATTTCATGTTTTAACAAAATAGTAAAACATTTGTAAAAATATCAACTTTTTTTTGAGGTTGTCTCACATTTTGTTCCATAACTAAATAAAAACATTTCAAAGAATATTTAGAAAAATTGTCATTCCCTCGAGGCCCTATTGGTCTTCTAACTACCTTAAATGAAATCCATTTCATACCAATAGAATTGTTAACAATATTTATACTATTTTTTAAAATCAATTACAATTTCAGTTCCACTGTATCATTTACACAAGTAGCAACTTTCTGCTGTTGAAAACAAAAGAATAACAAATGTTAGGGAAATTAAACCAGACGTCTATAACAAAGTGATTTTGAATGTAAATTTTTTGTTTTGCACAAATAAAAACGAAAATCAAATAAGGATTTATTTATTTATTTATGTTAAAAAGGAAATCATAAAATTAAAAATCGTTAAAACTGTAACAACAATAAAAACTCTCAGCACTGATACTTTAAAAAATATAATAGAAAATCATTTAATAAATTCTTCACTGACAGCCAAAAGCAAAGAAAAAAAAAACACAGGCCATAAAACCGTTTTAGTCTCTACAATGTGATTATGAAAACCACAATTCAACCATAATAATTCAAAAAATCTTCTAAAGCTACTCATGTAAAAAAAAAACAACAACTAACCGTAGGTATACAAGCTTCATAAACTAAATTCTATAAATGTTAGAGAGAAAAAAAACTAGAAAGTAGAAAAAAATATTAAACATTATTACTAGCAACACAGAAAAATAAATCTAAAGTACGATTTAAATGTCAAACGACTTTTTTTCAACTCTCTCAACAATTTTCTAGCACTTAACTTCTACTACAGCAGCATGTTGCTTTGGTTGTTGCAGCCGCTCTATTAAAGTTAACTAAAATCTGAAAAATATGAAAAATATATAAATATTTCTTTTATAAAAGAAACACTTTACATTTAAAGGTAATTACCTTTATAACTTGTTGGCTGAATGGCATTGTGGAGTGTAGTGTGGCTCAACAATTTTTTCACTCCTTCTTTTCCATTTTTCCCTGCTTTTTTTTTTGTAGCTGTCGAAGTTGTTGAACTGTGTGTTGCAGCTTCATTCATTTGTAAACTATGGTTATGGCATGGTTTAAAAAATATGGAATATATCTTTATTGCTTGTGAAAAATGGCAAGAAAAAGGACGTAAAACTGCACTTGACACTGCGATGCCAATTATGAAAAGGAGCCTATGCCATATTTTTTATGTTCTGGATGCTAATGCTTCAGTTGGTATAATAAGTTTGAGTGTTAATTTGAATTAGATGGTAGTAAACCTAGTTACAATTCGGGTTATTTATTGTATATATTTTTGTTTTACATGGAACTTATTAATTTGAAACCCATTTTGCAACCTTTTTTTTTTGAAAAAAAACGAGTGTTATATTTGGCCGTGTTTTATAAATTTCAATGAAATTTTAGTGAATTTCACCTGGATTCTAGATTTAGACATTAAAATGTTTTGAGAACATAATATGTATAGTGATAAGTCCAAACAAGGTTTGTCGTACCTTTTGTTCCTGTTAGTTTTTGAATACTAATATTGGCAATAACTGTGGAAATTTTTTTTTAGATCTCCTCGTTTAGGCCATATCACGTTTTAGTTGTTTCTAAATGATGGACGGACGGATATTTTGTTATGATTAGTAAAGAATATTTGGAAAAGATTGCATTCCCTTCCCTGTCCTTTGCTATAGAAGTTTAAAAAACTGTAGGGGACATAGCTAGATTGTCGTAGATCTTAAACTTTTGATAAGGAACCAGAATATATAAAGTGGGGAGCTTTGTTTAATAATTAATAAAGAAAATTTAAAATAGTTTTTTGTCATTTATTTTATGTTTAGTATTTAATAAAATAATTTGTTAATCAAAACTATAAGTATCAAGTTCTAAGAGCAAAGACAAACGAAACAACAACTGAAAACAACTCGCATGTAGTGTATTTTGCACGATACAAAACTGTGGGGATCTGGTCCAATATGTAATATTTAGTCCAAAGTCCGTTATTTCGTAAAACACTTTTTATACATTTTGGCATACTCTCCAACAATTTTTCTATTATAATACTTTCTTATACGCCCTGAATCTGCTACCAAAGCCTTTCAAATGTTAATTGGAGTTAGTCGGTATTGTCCCAACTGTCTCTTCACGATTGATCACAAATTCTCAATTGAATTAAGGTCGGTGTTCTTTGCTGGCTACTGCATCAAAAGAAAATTCTGCTTGATAAGCCATTCATTCACGATTTTGGAAGGGACCATTCTATTGAAAAGTAACTTCATTCACACGATAGACGCTGTTTCCAAAACACGCAGATAGTCTTCTTTCCTCATTATTCTTTCGATTCTTTGCAGTATTCCGAGTTGCCAGTATATAAAGTAACGCCATATTATGACGTTCCTTTCACCATGCATTATTGTTTCCTTGAATTTTCTAGGCTGTTCCGAGCCAGCAATACTGCTTACCTTAGGATTAACAACGATTGAATTTGAATTCGTTTGACCTGATTACACGTTTCTAGTCATCAACTGTGCAATTTATTGAATGACTATAAAATACACCTCCAGCCGAACAAACGAACCTCTAATATGGCAGATTAATCATGCTTTTACATTTTTTTTTTTTTTTATCATCAATGCAGTTTTTAATTATAACCTACACCACCATAGTAATAAGGCTACATTGGTTTTGTGCTGATATTTGTAACGCCTGAAAATAATAGTCTAAAACCCACTTCAAAGTACAACAATCGATTCAGAATCACTTCCTGAGTTGATTTAACGATGCCCGTCCGTCCGCCTGTTTAGCTAGCTGTCCATGTAAATTAGTGCGCAAAGTACAAGTCGCAATTTTAAAGATATTTCGACAAAATTTGGTGCATTATACTTTTTTAGTCAGGACGGTTGGGACTAAAATTGGTTGAAACCGGTTCATTATTTCACCTAGCCATTATAGAAACGTCCACCCGAAACATGACTATCGGTCATTCGCCACAAATAAGTTCTACATGAAGCCAAATCACATCATATCATAGCTCCCATATAAGGACCACTTCTGAAAATCAGTTTAACGACCATAAATTTTTTAAAAAATGTTGGTCTCCAAATAAAATTCAACAAAAATAAGTTTCATACATATATACAGAAATTATGACACCTAATTTTATAACGGTCATTCCATAATCCATTTCTAAAATCCACTTCAAAAATCACTTTAACACTTATAAATCCTTTAAAAGAGTTTGTGTCCTTTGATTTGTAATTTACTGATTTTCATTACTTTTAGTTGTTTAGCTATTGCCATTGTCATTGCTAGAATATTGACTTAAATGGCTGTTGACAGTTCTTGCATTATTTATTATAATTTGGAGATAATTTGCAAAATGTGTTTACCACACGTAATCATGCCCCGATAGACTGGGCGATAGAGTGCCGGACTATAAGTTAAAGGGTTGCGGGTTCGATTCCCGCCAAAGACTCTGGGTGTTTTTCTGCAGATAATCCAAAAGATTCGAAGTTTGTGTTTTCTAATTATTAAAAAAAAGAAACAACCGTTGTTGTTTCTGGATGAAGTAATAATTAAATTAATATAAAATATATTTAAATATTTTTATCATTATATTTTTTTAGGAAAACACAAATAAAATGCTAGTTTTCTTTTTGCAAAAATTTATTGTTTCCCGAAAATTATTATTTTCCATTGTGTAAATTATTTTATTTAGCATTAAACCTAAGCCCTAACCTTAATGTGTTTTCCGGAAGTGGACCTTATATGGGAGCTATGACTAATTATAAACTGATCATAACAGAATTAGGGTCAATGAGTCGAGCGGTATTTTTTAAAGTGGATGTAAGACTAATATTTTTGGATGTTACAAAGCTGAGAACAATGGTAGTGTAGGGTATAATTAGGACCGCTGCAGCAGATTTCAATATTCAGGCATGTAATGGAAATCGATATCGAAAACGAATCAATTTTGGAAATACATTTTAATGCATTTATAATCTAATTTTTAAAATTTTTGTTTTAAGATTCTCTTTAGTAGCAATACAGAAATATTACGAAAAAATTGACTTCTAAAACTCATTCGTTTTCGATATCGATTTCCATCACATGCCTGATTATTCAACACTACATATTCCGTGAAAATTTCAAACCTTCATTTTGAAAAACTTTTCAATTCCGTTGTATAGGGTATCTTAAAATCCTTTTCATCCAATAATAAAGTTAAACCACTACTTTTTCGTAAACCAAAATAAAACTGCTAGTAAGGGTGGATATAAAAAAAGATACAATAAATTACTGTTTACTAAACTATACAATTTCTATGTTTATTTTTTGGTAAGAAATTTAATAGCAATCTTTACAAATAATTGGACAGTGTTAAATCTTTTCACACAAATTAACCGTTTTTGTGATTATAATTCTGTCGAGATTTTGAGGCCTTTAAAAACGTAATGTTTATTCATTAGAGACTAGTAACTTATTTTTAGGTTCATTTAATATTTTTATATAAATAAATAATTGGGAAAATTTGCTTTTAATTGTAATTAATCATTGCATTCCATATAAAATATTATGTATATTGGTTAGTCATTTGCCAGTGTTTGAAATTAAACATTTTACGGGTAAATACCACAATAATGTCAAACGGAATTGTTTAGTAACTACATATTCGTACGGGCACAAATTACAATCCACAAACATTTAATGTAAAGTTAAAATAACTTGTACATGTAATCAAAAAGACAAGCAAGTCCATGTGTAAGTATACATATGTATACGTATGTCTGCATGATGAAAATATTTCTTATATAAAGTTATATACATATATAACGGTTAGAAATTCAAGCATTAGGCTGCTCCAGACAAAAACAAAACTTGTTATACCCTACACCACCATGGTAAGGAGGGTATATTGGATTTGTGCATATGTTTGTAACGCCCAGAAATATTGGTCTAACACCCACCTTAAAGTATACCGATCGGCTCAGAATCACTTTCTGAGTCGCTTTAATGACGTCCGTCCGTCTGGCTGGCTGTCCATGCAAAGCTTGTTCTCAGAGTACAGGTCGCAATTTTGAAGATATTTTGATAAAATTTGGTAAGTGATTGAAACTGGTGAAAATCGGTCCTTTATTTCACCTGGCCCCCATACAAAAGTCCTCCCGAAATTGGGGTTTACCGATCATAAATGTTTGAATTATGCAAGGAACCAAACAAATTTCATCACAAATGAGTGGTAAATGAAGCCAAACCATATCTACAAATTTTGTGCAGATCGGTTCATAATTAGTTGTAGCTCCCATATAAGGCCCACTTCCGACAATCACTTTAAAGAGCATAATTCTCTCAAAAATGTTGGTATCCAAATAATATTGAACGCAAATATATTTCATATGTATACAAACAATACGATACAATTTTATCGTGATCGGATCATAATTAGTGGTAGCTCTTATATAAGGCCCACTTCCGAAAATCACTTTAACGATCATAAATTTCTTAAGAATGTTGGTAATCAAATAAAATTCGACACAAATAATATACAGAAATTTTATAATGGTCGGTCCGTAATTAGCCGAAACTCCCATATAAGACCCTCCCCGTAATAAACTTTAACCTCCATAAATCGTTTAAAAGTATTTATATCGAGATAAAGTTTAACATACACAATATTTATATTCACAAAAATCATGACACTAAATTTTTGGATGATCGGTACATAATAAGTCATATCTCCCATATAGCGTACATTTCTGAAAAACTGTTTTATACATATACTGGTGTAGGGTATTATATGGTCGGCCTTGACCGACTATACTTTCTTACTTGTTTTTATTTTGATAAATCGTATTAACTGTTGCGCAACATTTCGATTCATCTGTCCAGCATACTGTCAAGTGTCATATTTTGAAGAACTATAGTACTACTTCACTTTAATTTTGCTTTGACAAAAGCCAAATATAGAAAGTAAAATTGACGAGAGAGTGATATAAGCAGTGTGTTTCTTAATAATTTCTTCTACAAAACATTTTTTTCTTGATGAAAATATATTAGAGAAATATGTTTTAATACTCCATCAAGTTTTAAAATCGATTGTATTGTTAGTTTTTTCAAAGTCCTTCAAATTGAACTTATACGAGTATATATCATTTGAAATCTAAAGCGACTACAAAGCTCAATAAGAACCTAGTTAATTACCTTTATACTTATATCTATGTAGAAAGTCAATTTAATTGGGAATTAGAAGCCGTCAACTGAATTTTTCTTTCTCCACACAATTTGTTAGCAGCCTAGTGGGTACATACAAAATAAACATTATTTATGTATTAAGTAAATGCATATGAGAAATACCACAAGAATGTTTCATTATATCAGTGCAAGGATAAATTAAACACACACAGAGAAAATACAAATAACAATAAACAACAACTAAAAGGTGAAGTTTTGCTTTCAACATTATTACACTTACACATATATTTGTAGCTACATAGTCATGAGTATACCAGGCAGGTCTTGGAACTAGAATAATTTGTTACCCAAAAAAATATTCAATCCTCTTATTGATAGTCCATAGCATACTATCGTATAGTATATCGGGTTATCCTTTTGGTTTGAATTTTCGTTTAACTTCTCTTTGTCAGCTAATAGCCAGTCTAACAAATGATTTAAATAACAAGTTAAACAGCTACATATACAAATAAACAATTAGAGAGCTAATAGGGCCAGTATATTTATTACCATACGTTGACTACTACTGTCTTTTTGTAGTCTGGGACATGTATATTTTTAAAAACTTTGTGACATAGCTAATACGATATTTACACTAATGATAGATATTTGGTTCGCGAACCGTTGCTAGAACAGTTGTGACATATACTATATACATACATACATATGTGTACAAATTATAACACACTCACTTTCATATACACACACACACACACACGCATCACACAGGTTAAACAGACATAATAAACATGACATGAATTGCTCAGGTTCAACTTTTTCATCAAAAAGTTTAGTAGAAAAGAAAAAAACCCCTGTAATTTAAAGTTCGCCAATGTTGAATCAAAGTCAGCAGAATAAGGAAGAATAATGATTAAATGACAACCTAGCCGACAATGAGAGGATGGTCTATGACACACTAACTTCACATGCATTTACATTTTGAAGCTTCTAGACACACATACAGTGTTGGAAAAAATAATAGAACAATGTTGGGTCGAGTTATTCATTCCGTTCCGCGATTCTGAAATTATTCATTCCGTTACTGCGGTATTTTTCCTTTTTGCGGTATCATCTCTACACAGACAGTATTGCGGCAAGCCGGAAAAATGAATAATTACATTTTACATATCGATCGATATTTCCTTCCGCTTAGTTTTCCTTTCCGTGCGGAATCAATAATACCACCTATTATTCAGTTAATTGTTGTTAATAGTTCCAATGAGTAAATGTTTGTACTTTGTGCACTTGTTATTGCATAAAACTAAAACTAATAAAGAAAATTAAAAATTTTGTTTTCAATTATTTTATGTGTAACAAAATAATTTATAATTCAAAACCAAAAGCATCACGATCTAAGAAAAAAAACAAACAAAACTCGCATGTACTCAATTTGGCAACATACAAAAACTTTAGGGAACGATAGTATTTTTAATATTTAGTGCAAACACAACCTACTTTTAACATTCGGTTTGTTCAATAAAGGTACCTTCCTTGCCATAAGGGCTTTTAATCTAGCTTCCAGAAGACTGTTTCTAATTCTGCGACTAGTAGCAGATAAACATAAATCAATTTGGAGCTTTTCAGATGACTAAAATTATTATTAATATTATATTATTATTACGTATTAAACAGTAATCAATTTAAGCCGTTGTATTTAGCTTCTCTGGTTTTACTTTACTGTGAATTGCTTGAAAAACCTTACAATTTAAGCCACTAACTTATGGCCATTCAAGAGATTCAATAAAAGTTTTAGATTCACCAAAAGATAACCTATAGGTTTTTTCTTCGATGTATCATTATTTTATCCAACAGTGTACATGCAAGCCTCAACATGGTATCCAGAGAAAAATATTGGTGATGACCGTTATATGCTATTATCATGTATTCGCTTGGAGTGTCCCAGTGCAACAAAAACTAAAATCGAAAAAACATACATATGTACATACATATATTGTTGCATAAAATGTTTCTTATGCAACAAAGTGTCAGTGACATGACGCTTTAAGTTTTGTTGGTTTTCCCCCCAAAAAGTGTTAAAACAGGAAATTGCGTTTTTTGTTCTTTAATATTGTTGTTCTGTTTATACACTACATCACCTTAGTGTGGAGGGTATATTGAATTTGTGGTGGTGTTTGTAACGCACAAAAATATTAGTTCAACACCCCACCCAAAGTATACATATACTGGGTGTAGGGTATTATATGGTCGGGCTTGACCGACTATACTTTCTTACTAGTTTTATTTGGAGACTAACATTATTAAGATATTTAAAAATGTATATATGTTCAAACGAATTTGGGAAGTGGGCCTTATATGGGAGCTACGGCTAATTATGGACCGATCACAATAAAATTGAACCGTATTATTACTATCCATATTAAATATATTTGTGTTCAATATTATTTAGATACCAACATTTTTAAGAAAATTATGCTCTTTTAAGTGATTTTCGGAAGTGGGCCTTATATGGGGGTTACGACTAATTATGAACCGATCACCATAAAATTCTACCATATTATATGCATATACACAAAACATATGTGTGTTCAATATTATTTGGATACC
Organism: Bellardia bayeri; assembly: GCA_950370525.1. Taxonomy (NCBI): domain Eukaryota; kingdom Metazoa; phylum Arthropoda; class Insecta; order Diptera; family Calliphoridae; genus Bellardia; species Bellardia bayeri. Next base: position 87,049,637 of record OX493264.1, on the reverse strand, counting down.
AACATTTTTAAAAGAGTTATGCTCGTTTAAGTGATTTTCGGAAGTGACCCTTATATGGGAGCTACGACTAATTATGGACCGATCGTCATAAAATTCTTCCATATTATATGTATATGTACGAAACATATTTGCGTTCAATATTATTTGGATACCAACATTTTTAAACGAGTTATGCTCTTTTAAGTGATTTTCGGAAGAGGGCCTTTTATGGGAGCTACGACTAATTATGGACCGATCTTCACGAAATTTGTAGATGTGCGTTAGCTTCAGTTACTACTCATTTGTGGTAAATTTTGTTTGCAGACTTGCATAATTCAAAGATTTATGATCGGAAAACCCCAATTTCGGGAGGACATTTGTATGGGGGCTAGGTGAAATAATGGACCGATTTCCACCAGTTTCAATCCCGTTTATCCTTGGGCCGAAAAAATATCACGTACCAAATTTTATCGAAATATCTTCAAAATTGCGACCTGTACTCTGCGCACAAGCTTTACATGGACAGCCAGCCAGCCAGACGGACGGACGGACGGACATCGTTAAATCGACTCAGAAAGTGATTCTAAGCCGATCGGTATACTTTAAGGTGGGTGTTGGACCAATATTTAGGGGCGTTACAAACATCAGCACAAATCCAATATACCCTCCCCACTATTGTGGTGTAGGGTATAATAATGGTCGGTCCATAATTTGTCATAGCGCCCATATAAGAACCCGTTCGAAAATAATTTTAACATCTATAAATTTTTGAAAATTTTCGAAATTTAACAGAAATAATATTTATATGCACAGAAATCATGCCACTACATTTTTGGATAATCCATCTATAATAGGTCACAGCTCCTATATAGAGCTCATTTCTGAATATCTTTTTTTATACATACACTGGGTGTAGAGTATTATATGATCGGGCTTAACCGACTATTTTTTCTTACTTGCTTTTTTAGTTTTCTTTCGGTCTGTGTTTATTAATACCAGTAACGGTTAGTAAAGGACCCTATAAGAATGGTTTATTGTATGTTCATACTCGTAGCTGTATTAAATGACCTGACTTGATGTATACTCGTAGATAGTTCCTGGCAGAATATAATTTATTGCATTCTCTAAATGACATGGAATTTAAACAAAATATACAAAATTTTATTACAATTTTAATTACGGATATTATTATGTTTGTTTAGACTAAATACTTATGTTCTATTTTTGTTTCAATTTAAAGTTTATTATTTTTTAAATTACTGTTAAAAAGCATTTAATTGACTTAATTACTTGTTTAATTGACTTAATTACTTGTTTAATTGACTGTACAGTTGACATGATGAATAAAAATCATTAAAGGAAAATAAATGTTTGCAGAATAAAAACCGAGAGGTATATTAAAGTGCTCAAACAAAGCATCATTTCAGAGGCTTCTAAATTTCAATGCCATGCAGACGACTGTATAATTCTAATTTGTTTTATATATAGAAGAGTATAACATAATCCTCACAGATGAATGTAGCACTTTTACTTAATTTTTTTTTACAATAGACATGGGTGTCCTCCTGTTCAAATGAGTTCATATGCTTACTTACTTCATAACTTACTTACGACTATTCGTTGACTGTTTTATATTTATTTGTAGCTCTGTTCTTTTTATTTGTTTCTATTTGAAATACAAAAAGTTACAAATAACAAAACAATAACAAAAGTCTAGTGTGGTAGTAAAACTCGGAGTTTGTAAATATCTTTCTTCGTTTCTTTGCATGATGTCTACTATATTAAACTTGTTGTGTGCTGGCCATCTCAATAATGTGTGTAGCAACTGGACCAACATGAATTTACCAACAAACAGTCAAGCTGGCTGACAGTCAGACATTAGTAGAAAGTGTGTAGCACTAGACTGCTCCAAATAATTGAATTTGGGATTTTTCTAGGTTTTTATGCGTTTATAACAATTCGCATATTGGAAGTAGATTCACAAAAGTATATATAATTATTCTTACAAAATTCTAAGACGATGTAGTTATGGGCGTTTTTTATTCCGTGTCTGTTGCAAACACAATAAGGCTATAGGAAAGAACTTAGTTTGATTCGATTTTCTCAAAATATTCATTGTTTAGCTGAAATGTTTAGTAGTGAATCATGTACATTTATGTACATTGTACAATAAGTAGAACTATAGTTATATACTAAAATGTACAACAATTACGTTTTTAACAGAATGCTCAGACTTATTAAGCGGATAGGATATAAATTATTAGCACAGCTTCATAAAATATTGTACCGTAATTTCTATTTATTTTAATTGAATTTTAGCTCAATAAAGACATTTTTAAGAATTTTATTCATATATATTCCATAAATATTTTATTCATCCTGTAACATAAAGAGATTTACTTTTACAAACTATAAATTAAGTATCAAAAGTCCTAGACAACTGATTTTGCCTTCAAAAACGTCAAAATTGTTCTGTGGTTATTCTCGGAAGTGGAGCTTGTATGTCTTTCACAAAAGACAATAGTATAACTTTTACATACTTATAACTGATCTGTGTAAAATTTCGGGAGTAGTCCTCATAAGGGAACTATGACCTATTACGGGCCAATCGTCATGAAATTCTGTGCGACGATTTATATGTACATGCAAATTATTTTTGTTGAATTTCAACGTATAATGATTTTTATAAGCGAGATTTTTTAAAGTGAACTTTATATCGGGTCAAATATGGACCGATATAAATATTTGCTGCTGATGCTTCTCAGAGATTTTTGCGTTTTTTAGTGATTTCCGGAAGTGGACTTTATATGGGGGCTATGGTCAAATATGGACTGATCATCATAAAATTTAGTATGTTAATTTCGATGTATTTACGAATTACTTGTGTTACATTTCGGCTCGTTAGTGATTTTTATAAAAGATATATACGCATTTAGGTGATTTTCGGTAGTGGTCTTTGTATGGGGCTACGATCAAAATATTTACCGATGCAAACAAAATATCGTTTTGAAGATTTCACTTAGCATGACACTTATTATTGCAGATTTTTTTATGGATACGGCTTTTATTTGAAGAATACAGCAAAATATATCTGAAAAATATCAAAGTAGTCTGAAACTTTGATCTATAACTCGGATCCGACTGGACAAATTTTTCTCATTTGCAATACCAAACATTTCGTTAGATCAAAGTATGATTGGTAAAAATGTCATTGTTCTATGTATTTTTTTCGAAGCTCTATCATGATATCAACAGACTGACAGACGGACGGACATGGTTAGATCGTCTTAGAGCTGGCTGGCTTGTGAGCAGAGTACAGGTCGCAATTTTGAAGATATTTCGGTATAATTTGGTACGTAAAATTTTTTCTGCCCAAGGACGGAGGGATTGAAACTGGTGGAAATCGGTCCATTATTTCACCTGGCGCCCATAGAAATGTCCTCCCGAAATTGGGGTTTACCGATAATAAATGTTTAAATTATGCAAGTAAGCAAACAAATCTCACCACAAATGAGTGGTAAATGAAGTCAAATGAGATCTTAAATTTTTTTGCAGATCGGTCCATAATTTATCATAGCTCCCTCCCATATAAGGCCCACTCCAGAAAATCTCTTTAAAGAGCATAACTCCCTTAAAAATGTTGGTATTCAAATAATATTGAACGCAAATATATTTCATATATATACAAATAATACGACGAAATTTTGTGATGATCGGTTTACCTTTAGTCATAGCTCCCATATAATGCCCACTTCCAAAAATCACTTTAGAGCCCGTAACTCATTAAAAAATGTCTATCCAAATAATATTGAACACAAATATATATCATATATATAAAAATAATATGGTGCAATTTTATGATTTTCGGTCCATAATTAGCCGTAGCTCCCATATAAGGCCTACTTCCGAAAATCATTTTAACGACCATAAATTTCTTAAAAATGTTGGTATCTAAATAAAATTCAACACAAATAAGTTTAAATATACATATACAGAAATGATGAGACCTAATGGTTTGTCCGTAATTAGTCGAAACTCCCATATAAGACCCTCTACGTAATTCTCTTTAACCTCCATAAATCTTTTAAAAATATTTATATCAAGATAAAGTTTAACACAGAAATCATGACACTAAATTTTTGGATGATCGATCCATAATAGGTTATATCTCTCAAAACTGTTTTATACATATACTGGGTGTAGGGAATTGGAAGGTCGGGATTGACCGACTATATTTTCTTACTTGTTTTTTTTTTGTACTAGCCTAATGTAACACACTTTCATTTAATGTTACTTACAAAAGTGTTTTATTTTGTTGACTTTATATGCTCTGTTACTCGTACTCGTACATTACATCTGTAACTCTGATGTACTTTTGTGTTTGCAAAAGTACGAGTACGTTTGTGTACTAAAGTCCAGCATCCATGTAGATGTTTGTTGTGAAATTGTGCTGGAGCTGCTTGGCTCTGTGCTGGTAATAGTTGATTTTAATTGCTTGTGTTTGCAACAATTCATGTTTATTAACTTTAAAATTTAACAATTTTATGCGTTTCTACAACAACTGTTTATTTATATTTGTGTTGGAGCGAGTAGCATAACATATACTAAAATGTTTTAGAAATTAATGTAATTGCAATAGTGTTTAAATACAAGGACTATTTAAGTGTGAGACAAATGAATAAACGTTAATTTCTATGAGAGAATACGGGATATTAATTGTATTGTAGTGTAATTGAAAATGACCATTAAGAGTTGCTATTATATAAGAGAGAGACATCTGAAATGATTTACTGAAACTGATGGACAGTTTCTGTAGATTTAGCCCTCGAAACAGAAAAACTTTTAATTTAAAAAAAAAAAAATATTTTTAGATTTTTAAACACGTTACCAATACTTTATTCAAACATATCAAACAATCCTTGTATAAATGTTAATGATTACAAAATCTAATTAATACCCAACAGTGTTCGTGACGGCATTGTTTTCCTTTGAAGCAATTATAATATTTTTTTTAACACTTTAACATTATTTTAATAAATCAAAAAATATATGCTCTGCCATTAAATGTTCAAAGACATTAAAAATGTTGTAACTTTTAAAAACCATTCTAGTTTCCTTAAACTAAAATCCAGACTGACATGTCAAAAAGAAAATACAAAATTATAAAAATAGTACATTCTTTTTTTTAGTTTTTTATTTGTTCTGGCCAGACCCTCATTCATATAAACTTATTTAATACACTCGTTGAATGTTTTTGCTGGTAATTCTTTTATGGTTTAATTATATAAATGTTGTATTTTAATGTCAGAGCATTTTCCGTGTCCTGTTTGAAATTTAATTACCACTACCGTTAGTTAACAATACCTGAGGGTTTTTAACATGTCAACTTTAAGTTGTTGCTGGCTCATTTCCTAAACTCAAATACTTACATATGTACACACTCTTATATATCTTACTTAAACATTTATTTAAACTCTCAACGATTTTACAGTGTTGGCAATAATAATAAGAAAGAAATATTTTATAACTAATAACTTTGTTAATTCTTACTATTAAACTACAGATGATCAATCATATGTGTAATCTATATTGATAAGCTTTCTATGAATCTCTTTAATGGCTAAAGGCTTAACTAATGATTCTTTATTCGCAATGCTTAGTTACCATTAGTTAAACCCCCAAACGTCGTTGGTTAACTATTAGTCCAATAACAGCTGTTGCTATGAAAATAAAGTTTACAATTGTTTTCGGCGATAAATTGTAAATATATCTTACAAATTTGAATAATGGCTAAATTCACAGTCTTAATAGTAATAGTTAAACAATAGTTAACTAATGACCGAGTATTCGACCATAATGGTCACAAGTTAATTGTCTAATTTTTATTGAGCAATTTTAATAAAAAAATATTTTGTATTTAAGACATTATTCAATTTTCTGGACTACAAGCAAATGAAAACATAAGCGAACATAAAAAAATGGTTTTAAAAGAACGTTTTTGAAAAATATAAACTTTTTGCTAGGTTGTCTCAGATCTACTATACCTCTGACCCAAAAAAAACCGTTATTTTAAAATTTCATGAGTTACGTATGTTCGATTTTCGCATTTTTTTTCTGTTATGTTGGTACACATGTCTGTTAAATATGTTATTAATATCAGCCATTTTGGATTGTCAGTTTTTTTTTGACAGATAGAAAGGTTAGTCGTGTTTTGGTGTACTATTCGACTTTTTACTATTCGAAAAACTGGATCAAAGAAACTGTATTAAGTTTTGTGTAAAAAATTAAATTAAATGCACAAGGATCTACTATGAGCAGAACACAAGTTCAATTGTGGTATAACCGGTTTAAGCAAGGCCAAGAAGATGTCAATGACGATGCTCATCCTGGTCGCTCGAGCTCGAGCACGATGAAAACATTGAAGCAGTGAAGAAAATGATTTTGGATATTCGTCGAATTACTATTAGAGCGGTTGCTGATGATGTTGGCATATCGTTCGGCTCGTGCCAAGCAATTTTTACGGATGTTTTAACCATGAAACGTGAGGCAGCGAAGATTGTTCCAAAATTGCTAAATTTTGAGCAAAAAAAAAACGTCCCAAGGACATCGCTCAGGAGCTGTTGAACATCGTCAACAACGATCCAGATTTCATTAAAAATCTCATAACTGGTGACGAATCATGGGTGTATGGCTATGACATTGAAACCTAAGCCTAATCATCCCAATAGAAACGTCCAGAAGAGCCAAGACCGAAAAAAGCACGTCAAGTTCGGTCAAATGTGAAGTTTTCGCTCACTGTTTTCTTCGACTGCAATGGCGCGGTGCAACATGAATTCTTGCCACAAGGTCTTACGGTCAATAAGGAATACAACCTTGAAGTTATACGCCGTTTGCGTGAAGCAATTCGTCAGAAACGCACAGAATTGTCAATAGCAAACAGACCTGACCTCTAAGTTTTTCCCTCGACGTCCTATCATGTTTACAACAGTTAGATAGACTTTTTGGTTCTATGAACAGTATTTAGATTTGTTACAAACGGTATGACAAATATAACATATCCCCAGCTTTTTTCTGTTTGGATATATGTAGATCGTTATGATTTCTAATTGCATTCAACAATTGCTTAATTAGGAAATTGTATTCCCCTATACTTATCTTAGACAGCAACTGCCAATCTATAAATATCTTACACTCAGTGCAGTTCTTTGTCACTTAATATCGTCATTGTCTCGAAATTTTATCTAAGAAACTGCAAAGAACTAGTTATTTCTAGAAACTTATGGATTATTTCAACCCAACTTCGTCGTATGAACATTGACCATTTATATTTGTTTTTATTAATTTTTGTAATTTTTTATCTTATCGCGTGAGTCTGTTTGTTATTTTAAAACAAAATCGACGCCTAAATTGGCTGTCAAACGCACACAGAGACTGTGACAATGACATTCCATTGGTTTAATTAAAACAATATGTATTTCACTTCATTACCAAAAGTGGCGAGTATGTATAAAGTATAAGTATGTTATACAGTGTGTAATATTGAGAAATATTTGAACAAAGTGTATATTTATTGTCGATTCTTATGAAGTCGATTACGAGTTACAATAGTCAATGTAAAAGTAATAAGATTTAGTAGAATATAAGACCCTGTTCTGAAAATCAATTTAACCTTTAATTACAGTAGTGCGATTCAGTAAGTTTTTTTTTTTTGACGACAATTTTTTTTAAGAGAAGTAACACTCAGGCAATTAATATGCCTATATATATGTAATTGCGTTACTTTCTTTGGAAAGGGGATAGATTGAAGAAGTAAAGGTGGTGAAAGTAGAAGAAAGTTTTGTATCACAACTCTGCAATTGTTTGTTTTATGCAGCACTGCAGTGCCTCTGGTGGTGAGTAGGCGCATTATTTTTAAAGCTTGATTTTATAGCCTTTATTCAATTATTTTACTTCGGTGGCGTTTGAATGCTATACCACCGAAGAAGGGCGCTGTGATAAATATTAGTTATGATGGATAGAAAGAAAACTAATAATTATCAGAAACTGATGTTGTTTAAGTGGCAGCGGCTGGGAATCGAACCCGGGCTACAAATACCAACTCATGCTTAATGATTAAATGCGCTAACCAATTAAGCTACAGCACCATCTGTTTGTTTCTTTTAAAAATTTTAACCACAAAATTAACCATAATTTTAACGATTTCTGTTAATGTTTAAAGTCAGCTGTTTCAATCAGCTATTATTTTTAACCAAATAAATTGTGGTTTTTTAACGCCAACATTTTTGGTGCTGTTTATTGTCCGTTTAGAAAAGTGTTTCTTTATATAAATAATAAATTCGAATTTTAATAAAAAAGTATAATGGCTTTTGAGTATTTAGCCTGCAATTTATCTGATAATGAGTCAGCTGATAGTGCTCTCTCAGTCTACTGACGTGATATTTGTGACTTAGATAATAATTTTGTTGGCAGTAACAATATTCATTCTATCAAAACAAATAAAAATCCAGTTTAAAATAAATAAAATAATAATTATTTGTAATGTTTTATACTTACCTTGCTTTTCAAAATTTAGAAAAATTATTTTTGAATTGTTTTTTTTCCATCCTTCTTTGTTCTCTTTTCAAAATGTGTGTTTAATGGTAAAACCTGTTTAAAGTTTTAAAAGTTAGTGAATCGCACTACTGAGGTGAAATATTTGGGAGTGATGATGTTATTGTAATGGTGGTAAATTTTACCCCTTTTTAATTTTTAAAATTTTTTGCCAAAAAAAAAAAAATTCCTTTTTTCATTATTTCTTTTCAATTGGAATAAGAAAATACATTTCTAAATTAGTAAAGTAATCAAATTAAAACAAGCAAAATTCTAGTTAATTAAAAGAAGGATTTTATTTCATAGTCACTTTTCTTAAAACTAAAACAAAATGTACAAATAAACAAACATAAGGGAAAAATTTAATACCACCTCAGTAGTTAAAGGTTAAAGAGTATAACTTTAAAATGTTAGTGTCCAAATAATATTCAACACAAATATGTTTTATATACACACAAATCATTTGGCCCAATTTTATGATGATCGGTCCATAATTAGTCATAGCTTCCATATAAGACCCACTTACGCAAATCACTGTAACGGCCATAAATCTCTTAAAAATGTTGGTATCCAAATAAAATTCAACACAAATAAGTGTCATATATGTGGATAGTATCAAAATTAATTTTATAAAGCTCGACCCATTATTAGTCAAAGCTCCCATATAAGACTTCATTCGAAAATCAGTTTAACATGTATAAATCTTTATCGAGATAAAATTCAACACAAACAATATATTTATAAGAAATACCACTAAACTTTTGGATGATAGGTCCATAATAGATCATAGCTCCTAAATAGTAGCCATTTATGAAAAACTGATTTTACTCATATGTATACTGGGTGTAAGGTTTAATATGGTCTGGTTTGCCAGACTATACATTATTACTTTAATTTGATTTTCTTAACAATAGAAAAAACGAAATTTAAATTTAACATTTAATATATTATTGATTGTTATTTTTGTATATATAATAATACGTATCATTTAAATAAATAACCAATTACAATGTACTATATATACTTGAATAATTGTATGTAAGTTTAAAGGTTTTTAATACATGCGAATAAATAGTTGAGTATGTATTTGTAGTTTTTTTATATTAATCGAATTATAAATACTTTTTATACTCCTGTATAGTAAAATACAACAAATTCTTTGTGTTTGTATAAGTTTAACTATAATTTATAAATATTTTGAGATTATTTATATATATATATATTGTTAAAACGATGTATGTACATTAGGCTTCTTATTCTGTTTGCAACACGTCGATATCGAAACAATAGTTTACACAGTAATATTTGCAAAATCAAACGTCATTTAAAAATAATTAAAACACAATATTGCCTAAACGATGGGATCTTCTAGAATCTAGTTGAAATTTACACTAAATACGTATTGGTGGTGGTTACGGCACACACTGTGTCCACTGCGGCAATAAGTCAATTTGGACCTGCATTATGTAAATTAAAACAAAAATTAAAAAAAAAAAATATTATATTAATATTAATTAATATTAATAATATTAAAAATATTAATATTAATAATATTAATAATATTAATTAATATTAATTTATTATAATTCAAAAATTGTATTATCCCTGAGGAAGCTATCCATTGTGATAGCGATATATTGGATATTAAAATATTTAAATATATAAAACATTTTTATATAAATATTAAAAGTGACCTAATTGCTTGAAAAAACAATTTATAGAATATAAAAAAAGGTCGAATAAAAGAACTAAATAAAAAAAATTTCCTTTGACAATATATTTTGAGCCAAAAAATAAACATTTATGATTTTCCGTTAGACTTTTAGTTGTGTGCGAAGCAGTGCGACACATGGAGTCCTATACCAAATTAAAGCTGAGAGTCTCAGCAAACAGACTAAAAAAAACAACCTGCCCCAATTTGGCCGCCGCCGAAAAAACAATGAAAAACCAAAAAATTACAGTAAAAAATAGGCGTTATTCGTTATTTTACGCGTGCAAAAACAACTGCGCATTCCTTCTTCCTTTGCTTCTCGTACACGTAGTCGGTGCCAATTTGGGAGCGAGAAATACTATATATATATAGAAAAAACTTAAATTTAGAACGAAGTTGAAGCTTAAAAAATTAGATTTTCACGAATATGTGAAAAAGTTGTTAATAAATGAAATAGAGTGAAACTGACAAAATTTTTGTATTGGAGTTGTATGTGAGGTGGGCGTAAAAATAGGCGGATTAAGTTCATATTTTCAGGAGCTCATTCTACAATTATAATATTAATCTTTTATGAAAATTGAGTTGATATATTTAAAATCATGGCAGTTATGCCACATATTCTATTTAAGTTGTATGGGAGGTGGGCGTAAAAGTGGGCGGTTTAAGTTCATATTTTCAGGAGCTCATTCTACAACTATAATATTAATCTTTTATGAAAATTAAGTTGATATATGTAAAATCATGGAAGTTATGCCACATTTTCTATTTAAGTTGTATGGGAGGTGGACGTATTTTTGTAAAAAAAAATTAAAATTCTTAAAAAATATTAAAAAATTTAAAATAAATGTGTGCAAAATTTCATGAAGCTCCGCAACCTTTTTGATTTATGGCCATTAAATACACTACACGGCCACAGTGTTCGGCACAACCAAATATAATTCTTTTATTTATTTAATTTTATTTTCATCAACACATATTTCGTTAGTTTAGCGAGCAAACATGCTAAGTCCACTGTTTGAAAAATTTTTAATTTTATACAAAACGTTGCAATAAGTAACAATAAACTGTTTGTGTGAAAAAGTTTTACATTATATATTTTGTTTTATATTTCTCCTGTAAAATTTGTAAAAAAGAACTTAGCAGGTTTGCACATCAAGCTGATAATTTATAAAATGTAAAAATCGAAATATATCAAAGAAAACTGAATATAATAAAAGTTACAAACTTACTTCAGTAACAGTACGACAAATTAATTAAAAATGTTAATAGCTTTTTAAGCAATTAATTTATTGATGTATTAATAATTTTTATATTTATTTTAATTCTCTGCCCTATTGGTGTAAACGAACAGATAGAAAGTGTGTTAAAAAAGTTGAATTTTAAATATTTTAAATAGTTTGAGTTTAAATTTTGAAATATGTCTGTTCTTTAGTTGTTAATATAACTAAATAAATGTTTTCAATATTGGAAAAAGTAAAAATAATTTTAAATAAATACATATGTAACTTTTGTTATTTACGTTTTCACTTCTGTTACACCAATGCCTCACTTTGCCACGGGGCAAAAAAAAAACACGACTCAAATTGAAACGACTTAAAGTAAAGACCATGTAAAGATCGAATATTGGTTTCAGGGTTACGAGAATACTAAGACGTTGGCTTTTTCTCACAAAAAATTGGTCCAATGTTTGCTGAACAGCTTTTTTTTAACATAAAATAAATTTCCTGGCAGCATTTGTCTGTATTACTGCCACTAGCATTATCGTTATATAAGACTTTACGTTTTATGTCATTAAATAAGCTTTTTGCTTTTGTCTGAAATACCATTTTACTTAATGGTATTCTTTGCGCAACTTGATTTTTAATCCAAATAGAAAGCAAGTACTTCATTTTGATCATCAAAGCATTCCTTGTACGGGTCATCGTTTTAGCATCTAATGATGTTGCAGATTTTTCAAACATTAAAAAACAGTGAAACTTAGTACTAATTAAGCAGCGGCGCAACTTTGAAAAAATGCAAAATGAAACGACGCAAAGCGAGGTATTGGTGTACTAATAGCATGGGGAAAGGTCTGGACTATAATGCAGATGTATAACTATATAAAAAATAAATCTAACTTCAATGAAAAAAATGATGGGAACAAAAAAAAATAGTTGAAGTGTTATAAATAAGTGTTTTCAAAATTATATCACAGTCAATATTTTCAATTGCCTAAATTTGCATATTTTGCGCTAATATTTTGTGCGTCCTCCCTGAGCGTTAATTACTGCTTGTAAACGTCTAGATATCGAATGAATAAGCTTGGATATATATTCTTTTGGTATTTTACGCCACTCCTGTTTTATAAATCTTATTAATTCTGCTTTATTTTTTTGGAGACTTTAGATGTACCCACATATTTTCAATAGAGTTCAAATCTGCACTTTGTGCTGAAGTGCCAACAACTTTTCTGCAGTTCGTTACCCATATAAAATATATATTTATACCTTTTCGGGTTTTCTATTTTAATAAAATGAAATTTCCAGCACTGCCACATTATTCGTTCATCAAAATATCAAGATAAACTTCCTTTCTCATTATATCATCTAATATCATGATTTTGCCAGCTCCTTTGTTAGATATACTACCCCAAAACATAACTGACAATTTTCCAAACTTTACTATGGGAATTATAATTTTATTTTACAAGGCCGTTAGAGGCTGGCTCCAAACTTTTGGGCTTTAACATGATAGTAAAGCAACTGCTCCGTCTCAGCACAAAAAATAACGTCATCCCAGTACTCTGGAGGAAAAGAAATGTGTTCAATAGCAAATTTATGCCTCTCTTCAATGTTTTGTGCAGACAGCAGAGGCTTTTTTCTAGCAACTCTGGAGAAATATTTATGTTTTTGCAGAACGTTTCGAACAGTCTCATGTAAAACATTTACACCACAGTCATTATAAATTTTAGAGCTACTCCTTTATTTCTGGAGTGTGGTTTATTGTCGATAGTTTTAAGTATTTTACTCTCCATGCGGCGAGTTAACTTTTTTGGTCTGCCTGGTACAGCTCGGTTAATGATGTTATAAAATGGAAATTTCCTTTATAATAATTGAAATACACCAATTGAATAATAATGATATTGCTTAAAATAGCAGCTTGTGCAATTGGGAAAACTTGCGAGACTTGTTTCATTAAGCCCCTTTTTAAGTTTTGTGCAATCTAACAACGTCAATTTGTGGGAAACGTCAATTCAAAAATAAAAAAGAAATAAAATAGACTTAAAATTTTTGTTTTAAAATAGATATGTATGTATTTATTTTTAAAAATGCCTAAAGAAAGTCAAAAGTGTAAATTATTCAGATTATTTGAAGAAGTTACCGTTTCTTGTATGTTAAAACTTGAATTTTATTGCTAAAAATGATGGTAAGCGTAAATATGTTACTTTTCCTTTTTGGTTATTTATAGATAATCAATGTATGGCGGTAGAAGAGATTTTGGAAGATTTCACTTATGTTCTTGCAGCTTGAGAATATTTTCGTTATCTATGCCATTTGTTCATCATTCAGTAACGAAATCACACGATTTTCTATTCGATGTGTTGCCTAGTTTAGATAAGAGCAGATTTACACAAATTGTGCGGGTTAATTGGCATGGGTTCAAACAATTCTAAATTTGATTAAATATGACGAATTTATTCATGAACCTCATTCCTGCAAGCCATTTCTTTATCAGAACAATCGTTAGACAGAACTTACCTCAGCCATCTTACTCTGTGATGTCTTTTTTTCAAAAGTAAATAACAAATCAGCTGTTGAGTTAAATGCACAATTGAACAATGCAAGTTTAAGAGCCAAATTGTTGGGCTTTTCGTGTAATTTATGACAATTCATTTACGAGGCCGCAAAAATGCACAGTTTGCTAAACTTTTAAACGATATCATGAGGAGCCTTAATATTTTTGTAACTTTTTTTCTGGCATTTTTTAAAATTAAATTTCGCTGATACTTGTTATGAACCCTACATACACAATACATACCACTAAAAGAAACCGAATCTATCAATTAAAAAAGCCAAATGCTCCAATTGCCCAAAAAACTAATGCGTGTTTTTTTATTTTGCATTGTTTCGAAAACCATTTTTGACACTTTTTAAAGCAGGTATAATTATTTTTTTGTTGTTTTTATTGTAATGCGTACAAATATTCTCAGAATTAAAAAGAAAATTACTGAAATTGTTTAGCTTTAAAAACTTTTATTTGATAAACTGTCTGTAAATGAAGGAACCTTATAGTTTGTGTATTTTGTTTATTCTGTTATCCTGCCATAAATCAGATCTATTAAAATACAAATAAAATACATATGTATTATTTAAACGAATACTGTGAAAATTTCAAATGCAGAATAAATCTTAAGAGGAAAAGTGTTACAATAACGAAATTCTAACTTTAATTCTATGACCGAAATAATAACGAGAATAATTTTTTTTTAGAATAACACCAATAACCTTATAAATGCCATTTTGTTAATATTTGCCCTATACCAAAGTTATTTTAAATGAAAAGTTTATAACTTGAGACCCATTGAAATTTTATTACCAAAATGGCATTTAGGATTTAGAGTGTCTGTCTTTTCTGGCGACGAAAAAGATTTTTGATGATGTACTTTTCTATCATTCAAAGTAACTCGTTAAATGTTTTTACACTTCACCACTTGTAAATTCTACAGCAGAGAAATATGTTCAATTGAAATGAAACCATTAAAATTTTAAATGAATTTTATTTTAAATGAATTCCATGAAATTAGTATTAGTATGTTTTAGCTGAAAATATTTACATTGGTTCTTATCGCCCGTTATTGTTACTGGGAATATGTATCTATTCTCGCCACAATGCACTTTGATGTTGATGTAAAATAATGTTTTACAATATATTTCCATTATATTAACACTAACAATTATTTGCTGTTATTGTGAGTTCTATATGTATGAAAATTTTATTTATTTTATAGTTTTTATATGTTAAAAAATTACATTTAGGCAGATGCGCATTGCTTGTTTGTGCTAGTGTTTGTAACACCCAAGATTATTTAGCCAACTCCCAACTGAGTAGATTTAAGGATGTCTCACTGTGTGTCCATTAAAACTTTGTGTTTAAAGTATTTTTTTTAAGATAATTTAATGATATTTGACACATTAATTTCCTTTGGACTAAGTACAAAGCAATTAACTACAAATCATGGCATACCATTTTATGAGGCTCGACTGTATAAAGCTGAAAGTCCACACCAAGCGTTTATGCGTTTCTCGCGTTCTAAACAACTGCCAAAAAAGTAGAATCAATGTAGTCGTATGTCTTAAGTTACACACTTAAAAGTGTAGCAAGTGTTGACGCTTGAAAAGCGAAAAGTTCGTTTACTTTTTCGATTTGAAAGCTTCGCAAACGTCGAACAGTTGAAACAAAACAAATGAAAAGCAAATTTATTTTAAAAGTGATGTCACTAGAAACAATGACAGCTGGAAAAACATTTTTTATATGAAATTGACAAACAAAACGATAAAAAACTTCATATAACGACATCACCTCCGAAAGTACTTATACATCCATACATATATAAAAAATAAATATATTAGCCGCGAAAAATCTTCACATGTAACTTGAAATACTTGATGCTAAACACGTTTAGAAAACTATAAACGCGTTGACGCTAAAAAGCGGTTTGTGGACCTCCAGCTTAGGTACACTTTGACGAATCATTTTAAAGGGCATCAATCTCAAACAAATATTGATGTAAAATTCCGAAATATTTTCCAAAAAATTTTTATTGACACAAACTACAATACAATTTGGCTGTAATGTCATTTTCATAATAGCATAATATTGTTAAATTTTCCGAAGTTCTGGACAATTAGGGGCGTTCATACATGCATCTTTTACATCAACCTGATGTCTTTCATACCAATTGGCCTTATATGACAAGTTAAACTGGCTTCCGGTCGATCTAATGGCTAGGGACATAGCTCGCAATGCTTTCGACAGAAGCTTTGATGTTCGATCGCGGAATTAGGAACCGAATACAATCTCTCCAGGAGAGATCTTTACCGATGGCTCGAAATCCTATACGGGCGTGGGGATTGCTTTTACATAGGACGGACTAGCAAGCGATTGTCTTTTGGACTACCAAATCAGTGTAGTGTTTTTCAGCCTAAGAATGAAATAGTATTGGGTAGGTCCGCAAATTGGCTGAGGTTTTATCGAGTATTCGGTGCAGATATTCGTATTTATACCTTAAAAACTCTTTCCGGTATCTACCTTATACAAATTGATCTTAAAACGCTGGGGATCTTTTAATGAGATGGCGCGAGATTCCTCAGTAGGGCTTTTCTGGATACCGGGACATACAAATTTTCCAGGGAACTGTATTGCGGATTCATTGGCCAAGATAGGAAAATCACTAACACAGCAAGAAACTGCTCGAATGGTTGGAATTTCGCTTGTCAAATACGTAGTATTATCAGATGTTAAATCTCTTATAATGACTTCTGTAGAAGTTGTCATAATGAAGAAGAGGACAAAACTGTACGTAAACGCCCGGTTTTGCAAACCAAAGATTGGATATACTGGGCGAATTTAACCACTGGAGGTATCTATCGGGATGTCTTCATACGTGATTTGGTTAAATGCTTTTTTGACTTAAAATTTGTCGATTTTGAGATTATTCCTTCTCTTCATCTTCTCTTTTATGGTATCACAACGGGTGCCGTAGAGGATCAAGTGTGTCAATTTATCTTCCACATTATCTGCCTGTTTAACGTAACCTAAACTGACATCGGTCACAAACTTTTCTGAACAATGCTGACGTCTAGTAAAAGGCAGCTGACGTTTTTCTTTATACGTATTCTTCAGAACACAAGTAAAAATAAGTCCGAAGAGGTCTTATATGAGAGCTTTGACTAATTATGGACCGACCGCTATAAAATTAGATGTCACGATATCTGTATACTTGTATGTGTTGTATTTTATTTCGATACCAACATTTTTAAGAGAGTTATGCTCTGTTAGGTTATTTTCGGCAGTGGGCCTTATAAGGTAGCTTCTGAGGGAGCTAAGGTCAATTATAGACCGCTCTGCACAAAATTTGTAATTGTGATTAGGCTTCATGTACAATCTTTTGGTAGCGAAATTTGTTTGGATATGTGGATAAATTAAACATTTATGACCGATGAACCCCTATTTCAGGAGGATATGTTTATGGGGGTTAGGTAAAATAATTGACCGATTTCAACCAATTTCAATCCCAACCGCGTATGACACGAATAAACATCATGTCCATGTCATGTTTTATGGAAATATCATCAAAATTGCCAGCCAGCCAGACGAACGGATATCATTAAAGCGACTAAGAAAGTGATTATGAATCGATCGATATACTTTAAGGGTTGTGTTGGACTAATATTAAAGGGCGTTAAAAACATCAGCACAAATCCAATATACACTCTCCACTATGATGGTGTAGGATATAAAAATTGCGTTTTATATTCACATTTCGGGTCAAATGTTTTCTCATCGCATGATAAGGTATTTATTGAATTTTTTGAAAATTTTGTCGTAAATAATGAATAAACAAATTAATTAAATATTTTTTAGTTTTTCAAAATTGAAAAAAATTAAATGTCCAAATTACTCTAAACAGTATTTATCTGCCGTTTTTGATAAAAATGTTTGTCAGAACTTATAAAATTTATGTTATATTGAAATCATACTATTTAGTTTTCTGACGATTGGACCTATAACGATAAAATTTAATACCAATAAGATTAATGTATACGATTTACATATAATTAATAAATTTTATGACCACCGGTTCATAATTGACCAATTCATTGTTGGCTTCAGGTTTATTATATAGTAGCTCAACCTAGTCGCTTTCCATAATAAACCTTTAACTGTAGATATTTTACAACATTTGTATTGACTCGTTGTAGGGTATCATATTATCAGGGTTAACCCACTATATTTGCTGATTTGTTTTGTTTTGCTTTTAGCGTTTGTAGTTTTTTGTTCATACCTTTATTTAACTGTTACTTAAAAAATAACTGGCAAAGATAGTTATTATTTATATTATGAAAGAATTCAGGTTTTTTATGACGCTAAAAATTTAACAATTATTTCATGATTAATTTTTTATTGCAACCTGTATAATTCAATTTTTCGGCATTGCTTTTGACATTGTTTTTTTTATGTAATTTAAATTTACATACATAAATATATTATTATATTAAATGATAAATAAATTTTCGTAAGAATAGTACGAAATACGAGTATTAAGTTTTTATTATATGTACATACATACATACATACATATGTATATTAATTATTTTTTGGAAATTTTGTGCTGTCTGAAAAATTTTATAGGAAGATACCTACAGATATACGAGTACATAGTTTATTTAAAATAAGAAAATACAACTTTTTCTGCAGAAGAGAGAAGAGATTATTTTTTAAGGCTTTTAGCAAAAATTTTATACGCAAATTATGAAATTCTTCTTACATGCGTTGGTGCACGTATTATAAACTTAATTTTTTTTCTTTATGCTATTTTTTGTTTGTATCTTTACCACCGCGGGCTGCATATTGTTATTTTCAGTTGTTTTTAATAATAATCATTGCAGTGCATATAGTTGCGCCATTTTTCCAATTAGCACAGCCAACAATTTCACTTGTGGTGCCAGCACCACCATTGATTTCACGAGTGCTACTACTGCCACCACCACTACCGGCACTTGTTGTGACTATGGCATGTACGAAACCCTTACCTGGCTCACAATTCAGTATTGTTGGTTTAATAGTCTCCTTTAGGCATACATAAAATTTATTTGGATTCACACATTCCCAGGGCTGTTGCATATGTTCACTATCGCAAACTACCACCTGTTCGAGATGTTCGCTTGTGAGGCAGGCAGGCCATTGATCATATGGAATGCAGCCCGAATAGCCTAGGCCAAGAAAAAAACCTTTGCCTTCGGGACAGCGTAATTGCAGAGGCTGTTTTGTTTGTGTATCACAGATGTAGAATATATTTGGATCAACATCGCCCCATGCACCAGTAAAGGATTTACAATCACTCATTGATGTGGTGGCTGTAGCAGAAGTTTTAGCCATCCTGGCTTTTGGTGCTGCCATTGTGTCTGTTGCTTCTAACATGTGCAAGGAGTTTAATGTGTGTGGGGAAGCTGCAGGTGCTGCTGCTGCTGATGATGATGCTGCAGTTGGTAGCGTTTGTGTTTTTGTTAACAGTTTTGGCGATTGTTGTACTTTTATGGGTTTTTTACTTAAATCGAACAATGTTATTGTTTTTGTTTGTGTCCATGTTTCTGTGTTTGTTGTTTCCGTGTCCGTATCCGGCCGCCGTATATGGCCGCCTGTTTCTGTTGAGTTAACGGAAACTATGGCATGCATGCAAATCATGATGGCTGCTGTTACTGCTATTGCTGTCGTTGTATTCGTGGTCATATAAAAAAACATCGACGATACCCAATTGTTGTTGTTGCTGTTTTTACTGTTGCCGCGATTTATTATGAATTTATTTTGCAAGATTTTCATGACGTATGAGTGAGATTTCGCTATTACATTTAAAACTTACACAATTGTTTTTTTTAAACTCTTAAAAAAATTCCAGCCCGTTCTACGTATTTGTTCTTCTATTTGTAGTTGTCTTTTTAACATGGAAATTTCAACTTCCTCTTATGCGTTTATTATTTATTATTGGAAATTTCATAAATAAATTGCGAATTTCATTTATTTTTTTTCTTTGTCAATAATTTTTCGTGTGTTGCATGTACGCTTTGGTTCTTTTAGAGTTTTTTTCTTTGTTTCAATACACTTCATACAATTTGTCTTGGCTTCAACGCGTGCTCTTTAACTCTATGGTGGCTCGTTGCTGTCATTCATTTTTATATATGCTTCCAAAAAGTAATTTGTGGCTTTTTGATTGTCGATAAAAGCAATGTTTTCGGTCTATTTTTGCTTTTGTTTTTTAATAAAGCAGAAAAAAAATCACCGATTTTGCAGAGTGGTACATTATAAACAAGTCGAGTTACGGTATGATAATTAATGTGTAACATTGCAGTTGGAACAAAATTCCATAGAAGTCCTCTTAATTGAAAGCAGTTGTTGTTAATGTTCTCATAGCTACATATATGCTTCCTTTAGTGATTGGTATACGATATTATAGGAAGTCATTTCCATATGTTTTTCTTTCAACCATACTCATATTTTACTGTAAGGAAAATCGTATGTAATACCCATGTCAAGGAGTAGCTGTAAGTAGTTAAGGTGTTTAATATTTCTAGTAAAATATCTGCAAATGTTTGGTTTTGTTCTTTAGAGTACTTATGATGTCGTTAAATACTCTTCTTTAAGCATTTTATTACTCAGAGTGCAGTGCTCTTATAATATATTTTGTATAATTGATGACGTTTTTTTTTTCAAGTTAAAGTTTTTCCTACAAGACCACTACGAGTACATACAAATACAAGTATACATATATACAGTCTATCACAAAACTAATTTGGCTTCTCATTTTTAATTGAAATTTTTTCCTCATTGATTCATAAAATGCTAAAAAGCACCTGTAAGTAGGTTGTCTCAAAAAATTTTTTTTATTTTTATGGATGCTCAAGCATAATCTGATAGCTTATAGGCTAAAGTAGTTTTGAGATTTTTTTTTCAGTTTTTTTCATAGCTATGTCAAGCACCACGATATTCTTTACTTTTGAGAAATTAATTTAAGAGCAAAATGTCCAAGATTTATTTTTGTGTACAACAACTATAAGTTTTATCAATTTTTCATAATTTTTCCATAAATTTCGTTAATAATGTTTTATTACTTTTAAAATTTATATGAAAAAGGAAAAAACTAATGATGCAGTTTGAAAGATCTATTAATTCTAAATAATTAATAGGTAATAATTTTAGAATTTGCTCTTATCGTTCTACAATTATACCATTTTTAAGGTTTGTACCCGATGAAAATGAAATGTTCAAATGTTCAAATATTTTGTTTTGTAATCTTTTTGCACGGTATGAAGAGCTTGTTGGGAAATAAGCTCAATCTTCCGGAAAATCTAAAGAATCAAACAGAGTTCTCAAAACGGAAAACGAGTTTAACTGCAGCGTTCGGACGATTCAATCTATTCAATCTATGGTTTACAGAGAAATTTCAACTTCCTCAAAAAAGCACCAGCTTTGTGCAAGTCTTGACAGAACCGGAATTAGTTGCCGTAAAGCTTCGGTTATAGTGAATTCTTCCTTTTATTAAAGGAGGAATTTTAGTCTTCAAGAGAAGACTAAAACGAATTGCTTCATCTGAGCCTAATCCTTTTGGGTGATAGACTAAGCACTATTCAACAGTAAAAGATATATGAGCTACTAAACGCGCTCGATGGATGATGAAAGTTATATATTCTTTAATAATTTTATATGAATTATAAATTATAAATTTATATAAAATATTTCAAATTAGGCTTGATCGTATGTATATTGTAAACATAAAACAATAACAATATAGATTCTTGTTTAGATGTTTTGTATTTTATTATTTTAATTCACAATTTCAGGGTCATTGTTTTAATTGTATTGGTATTGTTTTTAGTTCCTGTTAATTTTTTGGTCTCGCTACATATGCCGCTTCTACTAGACTGTCTGCCGCCCATCTGAACCAAAAATCTTGCATTTGCTTCATTGAATATTATATATTGATATTACTCCAAAATTATCTTTTTATGAAGCTAAGCGAATGATAACCTGTTTTGTGTATTAATGTCAGGAATAAATGGTTTATATTTTGACATATGATCGTATATACATTGAGTTTCATAACTTTTTCTTCGAGCCGCTACTTTTGTTTTTACCATAATAATTCGGGTTATTTGCAAAGATTGTTATCACAACATGTGACCGGTTTATGTTTTTAGGCAATTGTTCGTAAACTTAAGCCACTCTTTATAACAGTTATACCTTTGTTTTTCTAGTATTCTTATTTGTTTATCATAAAATGTAATTATAGTTATGAAACACTAACAAATTATTAATGCACAATTTTTCTCTTAAACTAAAGAAGAGTTCTCCCAAATTTTGAATAAAAAGATATCATTACCCATATTACCAAAAATTGTACATATTTTAAAAAAACTGCTTGTAGCTTTACAACAAGTAGCAAATAGCAAGTGTTAATATAATAATGCAACACAGTGTATTGTTCGGTCTCAGCATCCTACAGATGCAGAAATTTATGTTCTTCTTAATTGGTCAAATCTGTGGAGCTGTTAAATATATTTACACGGTTTCGCATGAGTATCAGTCTCTCCTTTCTTTTTTAACAGAATTTTGAAAGACCTCTTTGTGATAAATTTGCAAGGTACTAAAGACTAAATTATTAAATTTTGTTATTTTTTGACGACATCTATTAAAAAACATCACTAATTTATTTTCTCTTGTTGTAAAGTTGTAAAATAATTGTTCCCTCGGAAGAGATATATGGCATAGTAGAAACGGAGCAATTATGGACTGATAGCTTCTAAATCCAGTATTCACTAATGTGTTTTGTAGATATATAAGGCTTATTTTGGTTGAATTTCATCTCAGTGAAGTTATTTACAAGAGTTGTATGGTTGGTTGTTATGCTCGGAAGTGGAATTAATTACAAATTAATTACAAATTTAGTAGCATAACTGCCGCATAACCGATATCAATATGATTTCTGGATTATCCATATCCATATCCATGATCCATATCGATTATTCTTACATATTTTTGTGGGTTAATTTGTTTTTCGGAAATGGTCCTTATATGGCAGCTATGACAAATCATGGACCGAACTTCTTAAATATTGGAACAGGGATTTTCATGCATATAAGGATATTTCACGTCGAATTTCAACGTAATAACGGTATATTTGGAACCTTATATGGGGGATATAGTCAAATATGGAGCGACAATCTCAAAATCCAGCAGTTTGATTTTGGCATACATGTAAATGCTCCGTGTAAAATTTTGGATCGGTTCCATTATTTATGAGAGATTTATGAGTATTGAAGTGATTTTCGGAGGAGGGCTTTATATGGGAGATACGGTCAAATATGGAACGAAATTTACAAAATTTTGTGAAATGATTTTCTTATATATTTAAATGATATATATATGAAGTTTTAAGTTGGCAACGATATTGAGAATATATATATAAAGATTAGTGTCTTTTGCGGATGTGGTCGTTATATGGGAGCTATGACCAATTATTTATATATCTATAAGAATTATTTGAGTTGTGTTGGTAACTGCATTTGCAAGAAATTTATACGTATTTAAGTGAATTTTAAATGTGGACTTTATATGGGGTTATGGTCAAACATGGACCGAACAAAACAAAATTTCGTTTTACGATTTATTTTTACATAACACTTATTGTTGCCGAATTTTGTATTAATATTAAAATTTTACAGGCATTCATTTATCATTAAGCCATATTTCGGGAAGATATTTGTATGGGGGCTATGAGAATTCATGGAACGATTTGTACTATTTTCCTCACACTTTCTTCTTTTATCATAAAAAGAACGTATATAAAATTTTATGGTAAAATCCGCAATATATTTAAAAAATTGGCAGACAAATATGTAAAAATATCAAATTTTTATGGAGGTTATATATATGCCCTCATACTAAACAAAATGCAAGAAAAATTAAAACAAAACAAACCTAAAAACTTTGCAGGAATTTCAAAAAGCTAAATACTTTTGCGACCTGTAAATTGTAATGAAAAATAATAAAATGCACAAAATTATTATTAAGGAAAAATAATATTCTAACAAATTTTTTGGAGTTTTTCTCATTTTACACAATGTTTATATTTATTTATTTATTTTAAACATTAGAAGATAATTATAAATTACAAACTAATGGAATACAAAAGGCCATGACAACTTGGTCTTAGGCTCAATATTTTTATAATTACAGTTAACATTTTTGCAAGATTAAATTTATTTTATTTTTTATTTTTTTATATTAGTTGGTATATATGAATTTTTTTTAAAAATGATATGATATGGAGGAGGTTGTTTTTGTTAGGTATGCCAAGTAATGATATGGGGTTTGATATATTCTTAAAGGTCAGATCGCGTTGCTTCCTAAATTTTGGGCATGTTAGAAGTACGTGCTCAATGGAACTTGAGGGTGAATCATTACAGTCGCAGATTTTATTAATGGGTAATTTTAAAAGATGTCCGTGGGAAAACTTAGAGTGTCCTAAGCGGAGTCTCACAATTTTTATTGTGTCCAGTCTATTTAGTTCGGTGTCTTTTAAAAAATGTATAATAGTTGTTTGTTTTTCGTTTATAGCCTGGTACCAATTGGTAGTTTTATTAACCTGTTTTCTTTACAATTTTATGTATGAATGAAAAAAACTAATTTCACCAAAGAATTAGATGTAAAATAGTTTTCTGATATACTGTAGGATATACTGTTTAATAAGAGAGAATAGCCATTTAATTATCATTCGACAGATAAGATATAAAACTTGTGTTTCATCGTAGTGTCTATTTTCAATATATTTAATAATATTAAATTCTATTTTCAACAAGAGTAAATGCTATTTTTAGTAAATGTTTTTTGTTTGTTTAAGAAAACAGTAGCGATATTTTTATTGAACTTTGTTTGCCAGATACATAAAATAATTAAAACATTTATATATTTTAAGATAGTGAAATATGACTAATACCCCATAATACCAAGTACTAAAGTATACATCTATACATCTAAGAAATTTGTTGGCATTAAATGATTTTCAAAATGGGAACAATACCGTATTGTGGTAGTGGATTAACAATAATTGCTAAAAAGGCGGTGGTGGATAACCTCGAAAATACATTAAAAAATGTTGTGGATTTAATAATTAAGCTTTTCTGCATTATGATAATTTAATAAAAAAAATCAATATATTTTTCTAAGGAAAAAAAATCGAATGAACTTTTTCA
Source organism: Bellardia bayeri (assembly GCA_950370525.1). NCBI lineage: Eukaryota > Metazoa > Arthropoda > Insecta > Diptera > Calliphoridae > Bellardia > Bellardia bayeri. The sequence continues at coordinate 87,024,353 of OX493264.1, read as the reverse complement.
TAGTGCAAATTTATTGTTGTTATGTGTTACAGCTTTTTAATAAAATTTTCTTTTTATTTTCAGTTATAAATTGATTCATTAATTTAAAAAGGTATGTAATATACTATTTTTTCTATTTTGTTGTATAAATAATTAAAATAATATAAAAAATGTATATATTATTTATTAAATTCTTTCTTCCAATATTTCGCTATCCTTCGGATATCATTATCATGGATTATAGTCTCCACATTCAATAAAATTCCAAAAATTTTAAGACGCATGCGCGGGTTAAAGATATCACTTAATTGAATATTTTTTTCCAAGTATTACCTTTTTAAGTCTAAGGCAGCAAAATATTACTATTAGAACTTTATTAATTAACTTTTATTTTTTCCCATACACAAGCGACCCACCCTACTTTGTGGTCAATGCGCGGGCTATTACTATAAAAATAATTGTGCAATATTTTACAGGCTTGTTATTGACGAAGTAAGACAGCTTTTCTTTGCTATTAGAAGTTAATTTGAAGAAAAAATTTTTTGTTGACCCAGCCTAATACATATACATCTAGGATGCATATCGATCTGTTTTAGGTTTTTTAGGGTCTAACAAATTTTTTAAAAAATCGGCTGTATTTGTGATAAAACTCTCAGTAATCACTTCCTTATAAAAAGTTACACACATCCAAAGTTACAAAATGTAAAAATGTCCATTTTTTTAAAGTTCTTTTCCGAAAAAGTCCCTAAATACGTATGTAAAATAAAATTTGACTCTTTTAAGCGGACATAGATCACCCCAAACCTATCCAAAATTGTCAATTTTGAAAAATTCTAAAAGCACAAAGCACCGATCCTCTAAAAAGTTTCATATCCCTATATGTTACTTAAATACACAGAAAGTTTTTATACCCTCCACCACCACAAATGGTGAATAAGGGTACAACTGAGACCCAACAAAGTATATACATACTCGTGTATTCTTGATCTGTCTATGTCCTTAATGATGACAATTCTTTATTATTTATTATAATTTGATTTGTGTTGATTTGCAATTAAATTAATATCAAAAAAATATCTAAGTCACAAACAAAGCAAACAGAGACAAATCTAATAGTAAACTTTAAGCTTTTAGTAGAAATATTTTAAAACACATCAAATTGAGTACATGCAAGTTTTTTGTACTAATTTTTTATTTCCCGCAAAATATTGTTTTCCAATTTGTATTATTTGATAAAGAATTTGATAAAAACAGTTCTAAATGTTAGTTTTATTTTTATGCAATAAAATATGCACAAGGCACAAACATGTACTCAATTATGTTCCCCACTGTATTTATAAAAATTGCTATAAAAATTTAAGATTGGCATATTATAGGTCATAGCTTCTAAATATATAAGACAAAATTAGTCCAACAAAACTTTTTACCCTACACCATCATTGGATTTGCGCTGTTGTTTGTAATGCCCAAAAATAAGAGTCTAACACTAACCTAGAAGTATACCGATCGATTCAGAATCCATGTAAAGCTTGTGCGCAAAATACAGTTCGCAATTTTGAAGCCATTTCGATTAAATTTGGTTCATGACATTTTTTAGCCTAAGAATGATTGGGATTGAAATTGGTTGACATCGGTCCATTGTTTTACCTAGCGCCCATTCAATTGACCTCCCGATATGAAGGTATATCGGTCATAAGTGTTTCATTTATGAACATATTCAAACAAATTTCACCAAAAAAAAAGGTGCGTATCAAGCCTAATTACACCTACAAATATTGTGCAGAACAGTCCATAATTGACACATAACTCCCTTATAATGCCCACTGCCGAAGATCAGTTTAAGGAGCATAACTCTCTTACAAATGTTGGTATCCAAATAATATTTAACATGTTTCATACATACAAAAATCAGTCATTCAAACCAATTTTATGATGATCGCTCCATAATTAGGCATAGCTCTTGTATTAGGTCCATTTCCAAAAATCACTTTAACGACATAAATCTCTTAAGAATTTTGATAGTGAAATAAAATTCAACAGAAATAAGTTTTATATAAACAGAAATCATGACATCTAATTTTATAACGATCGGTCCATAATTAATCAAAGCTGCTATATAAAACCATTTCTGAAAATCCGTTTAACATGCAGCATACCTTTAAGTGTTTAATCGAATAAAAATTAATCACCAACAAATTTGTATGCTCAGAAGTCATGCCACAACATTTTTGGATTATCGGTCCATAATAGATCATAGCTCCAATATAGCGCCCATTTCTGAAAAATTGTTCTTGCAAATATACTGTATATAGGGTATTATATGGTCGGGCTTGACCGACTATACGCCCTTAATTTTAAATTATTCTAAGGAAACTATGAATATCGTCATAAAATTAGTTAGGTGCCATGATTTGTGAATATATAAATCTTATATATGTCGAATTTTATCTGAATGACATGATTTTTAAGAGTTTTATGGTTGTTTGTGCTGAATATTGTAAATATGAATTAATATGTACCGATCGTCATAAAATTATGAGCCATGTGTATATATAGTACTTATTTGTATCCAATTTCATTTGTACACAATTTGCGTAAAATTTTATTTGGATAGCAAAATTTGTAAGACAACTATGCAAGTTAAAGTGATTTCGGAATTGGACCTTATATGACAGCTTAGTCAATTATTGACCGATTTGCGAAAAATTAGGAATGATGTATGAATAACATTTGTCCTTGGGCCCAATAAAAACACAAATACTAAATTTTATAGAAATAGCTTCCAAATTGCGACCTTTAGTTTGAGCACAAAATTTATATGGACGGACAGGTAGACGAACAGAAATTGTTGGGTTGACTTAGAAAGTGATTCTGAGTCGTTCAGTATACTTTAAGGTTTGCTTTACAAACTCCAGCACAAATTAATAATTCCCACCTCACTTTGATATTTATTGACTTTAATTTTTTTTGAAGAACTTACAATACAATTGAAGAAACTGATATCATATAGTTGAACAAAACATAGTTTTTATTAAAGAAATTTTGCAAGAAAATAAATTAAATGAAATGAAATTAAATTAAAGAAAATCTGAAATCACCCAATTTCAAAAGTTTTAATCAAAAAAGGCTAATTTCAACAAATATTCTGTGTGTCCATGACATGATCATGAACATTTGATGGTGTATCCTGGCAAACAAGCATCTTGTGCATAAACACACGCATGTAAAACATACAACGAAAATACGAGACACACAGTCAGACTGGCAAGCAGGCTGGACGACAAATATTTTCATATTTTAAGGACCATGGCAAAGTTTTAATTGAAATTAAAAACTTTGTTATACACAAGTATTAAATTGAAATGAAAATAAAAGGCTATGAACAAATTAAAAATTCTGTAGAAAAAGAGAAAACGGCAAATATTACGAGTTCAGTAAAATAAATTTACATTAATGCAATTTTAAGTGTTAAAATAACGCTTAGATAAATAATATTTATAATAAAAGATGGGGTGGCAAACTATGATATTTCATTAACATTAGTAAACGTTTACATTATGAGATTTTAGTCGCCGCGATTCTTGCTTTGTATAAACATATGCATGTACTCGTAAGACACCCCAGCAGAAAAAGGTGCTGTAAAGAGGCCTTCTAGAAGGACTACTTCGGCAGTCATAAGCACTTTCAAATGATTTAAATTTTACATGGCGTGTCATTGTTAGTCATGGCCTTGCCTCGCTACTGATTACATGCCTGCTAGAAAACCTACTTGAGAAGGGCAATTGGAAGGTCTACCAACTAATGCCTTCTACAAGGCGTATTTAAAGGTCTGCTAAATTAATAATTTTATTAAGGAAAGTAAAAGAATGGGTTTTAAATAAAATAAGGTTTTTTTTTAATAAATTTACAAAATTACATATACATATACGAAGTACTGCTCCGTGCGGTATTTACCCACAAACTTTCATAAACGACTACATTTATAGACGTTCTGTTTATTCATTTTTATTACTCGTAGAAAAAAGTGAGCAAAATAATGTTTGTTGTTGTAGTGACGATATTCAGGAATAATTGCAAAACCATTCGTGTTTGCTATTGAATTCATAATTTGTCAATAAATTTTTTGAAATTTAATTTTGAATGCGTAGTGGAATGAGTTTCGATTATTTTATAATGTGTAAACAGGTCTTCTATAAGGCCTGTAACTGGAAGCACTTGCAATTTTTCCCGCTGGGACACTTTGTTCCCTCATTCGTAGTTTTAAACATGTAGACAAATATGGACACATGTTTACAACCACAAACAATCGCACAATGTAAACGCATATGCCATTTTAAAAAAGAAACGACAAAAATTGCTGTGACAAAAATCTCATAATGTAAGCGGGAACTTATTTTGATTGTCAGAGACT